>CM071588.1:1708528-1909366 GCA_036426205.1 Ascaphus truei
GGGTATGACATGCAAATGAGCACAGTAAGTTTCGTTCTCAGCAAGGGACGCAGGATTTAATTGCTGTGAGAGCCTTCCCTTTGTGGAGAATTTTTAGTCCCATTTACTCTTATTTGAAGGCAATGAGAAAGCGTCGTTAAAGCAGGGGGGCGCAAACTTTTTTCAACTGCGCCCCCCTGTGGCAGTCCCCCTCCAACGCCCGCTAGCCCCCACTTACCTGCGCTCCAGCGTCATGACGGCACGTTGCCATAGCAACGGAGTTAACATGACCTCGAGTCATTTTTGACGCCGCGTTGCCATGGCGATGCAGGAAGGAAGCGCCGGAGCCTAGGTAAGTAAGGTTTACAGGGCCCGAGCTCCCCGGCACTTAATTTAAGTGGCTTCGGGAAGCGCGCGGGGCTGGTAAACCCCACGCCTCTCCATAGGGTCGCGACCCCCCAGTTTGCGCACCGCTGCGTTAAGGAATCAATTTAATGTTTAAATGTAGCGGACGGTTGCGTTTAAAAAAAATGGACGTTTTATATACATGTAAAGGTGAATCTCACATGTGGGTTAAATAACCTTAATAAACGTTAACAGGCAGACGCAGTTACCTCCACAACTCCAGCTTCCATCCCACTCGTACCAAACAAGGTATCATACACAGACAGGCTATAAGATACGCCGCATGTGCTCTGACACGAAGACAGAAACAGGCATCTCACAAAACCTGACCGAATCGTTCAGGCAGAAGGGATACAAGCCAAAGACTATTGCCAGAAACTTACATCTGCACTAAAAGCCCCCGAGAACACCTGTCTGTGGTTTTGTATTTTTGTTATATTGGAATGTAGCTCTGGGCTTCATTTGTTTTTTGTTGTATACATTAGCCACGCCAGTAGCACTCCTTTGACACTATAAACATAAATATATTATTGTGGTAATTTGGGGGGTTCATCAGAGCTTGTGGGTATCTGTGTGTTTATTAAATGTGTTTAGCTAGTCTCAGCGTGTTTGGAGGTCAGTGGCCCCTCCCCCCAGGGTTTAAGCTCGCCCCTCTCCCCCAGGTTTACGCTAACCCCTCCCCCACAGGGTTTAAAGCTCCCCCTCCCCCCCCAGGGTTTAAGCTCCCCTCTCCCCCCCAGGGTTTAAGCACGCCCCTCTCCCCCAGGGTTTAAGCTCGCCCCTCTCCCCCAGGGTTTAAGCTCGCCCCTCTCCCCCAGGTTTAAGATCGCCCTCTCCCCAGGGTTTAACTCACCCCCCCCCCAGGGTTTTAAGCTCCCCCCCACCCAGGGTTTAAGCTCCCCCTCCAGGGTTTTTATTTAAGCTCCCCCTCACCCCCAGGGTTAAGCTCCCCTCCCCCCCCAGGGTTTAAGCATGCCCCTCCCCAGGGTTTAAGCTCGCCCCTCTCCCCAGGGTTAAGCTGCCCCCACCAGGGTTTAAGCTCGCCCCTCTCCCCCAGGGTTTAATTCGTCCGCCCTATCCAAGGGTTTAAGCTCCCCCCCAGGGTTTAAGCTCCCCTCTCCCCCCCAGGGTTTAAGCTTGCCCCCTCCTAACTCTCCAAAAGAACAAGTCTTTTCATGCAGCTGGTTGGGAAGAATGAATCAAAGTCAATGGTGAATACTTGTCCACAAGATCTCCAGCAAGTAATCGGTGAACTCACCAAGCAAGTAGGAAGGTGGGCCTCCATATGAATCTCAGCCAGACCAAAGTGGTGTTCAACAAAAGCGTCAACTCTACGGCGATCAAAACAAATAGAATAAAACTAGAAGAAGTTGAAAATGATGTCTAACTTGGCCAGCAAGTATTAATGAATGGGAACAGTGGAGAAGAAATACTTGCAATTGCAGCATATGGAAGAGTATTGGGGATGCCTTCATCCAGCAGTGGATTGGCAAGGGCTGAAGATGACAAGATGATGATATATGCATACAGATGTAGCAACCTTTATTGTCCCACGTCATTTTGCCCACATCAACAGTTTCAATCCGTTTCAATGGCTCTGCATCAAATCTCACTGAGTGGAATAACATTGACTACATCTGTATACACTACAGGCGCGCCCCGATAACGCGGCGGGTTCCGTTCTATGGTCCCGCCGCAAAGCAAAAATTGGTGGCAAGTGGAACCGGCGATTTTCGGCATCTGCACATGCACAGACCGGCAATTTCCGCTTCTGCGCATGCGCAACCACCGTTCTGCGCATGCGCGACCTCTGCACCCCCCGTTCTGCGCATTCGCGACTTCTGCACCCCCCGTTCTGCGTATGCGCGACCTGAACAGCCCTCGTTCTGCGCATGTGCAGACATGGCAGCTCCCTTCCCGGTAACGCTGTATGAGCGTAACGCCATAACGCGGGCCGCCGAAATTCAATATGATCATTTTTTTCTATTGTATGTCTAAGCAATAACATGCTTCAGATCCTGAATACATTTCATATAATATATTGAAAACATTTATTTCGGTATTTGAAAAAGAATAGACTACCAAATATTGCTTTTCTAGCTGCAATAACACAAAAAGACAAAAAAGCTTCACACAATTCCTTAAAATAACCTATTTTTTTGGGCAGGGGGACTAAATACTGTGGTTGTATTATCTGATTTCAGAAGTCATTGGACATAGTAACCATGCTATATTTATTGTAGAGCACTGTGCATATTACAGGCAGTATGATTAACTGCCCTTAAGAACTTACAATCTAATGTTACAATGTTGGGGAGATAATGTGAGTGGCTGACTAATCTCTCATGTTCTTTAACATGCAACAGCTTGAGCTTGTGGGAATAAAAGGAATGAGATTCTGGTGCTAACACCCGAGCTGCATATCAGCAGTTTGTCTGCAGCGCTGAATTTCTCACCGTCCCATATGGCTGCACAGCTTACCAAAGCTCTGTGTTTTTGCTGCGGTTTGTTTAGCAAATGTTATTCTGACAGCTCGGCTTCCATCACAATCAGCGATGACAATATAATTACAGATTCCGTGTGGTTTCCGGTATCGGACTGATTGATTGTTTGATACACACAATTTGGAAGATAGATGTTCTTATTTAAAAACAACTGCTCAGTAGGAAAACTAGCGGTATGTAAATCAGAATAAAGCGCCCGTCAAAGCGTTGGCGAACACAAAAGCGCGAGCAGTATTTCTCCGGCTCATTTTGATTTCATTTCCACTGGCGCTTTTGCGGTAAACACTCTGAGGAGAGGCTTGTGAGCAGAGAACATTGGAAAACAGGAATATGAAATTGGATGGAAATGTCCTATTTTTATTTAAGTGACTTCCACAAAGTCCCATTAGTAGATTTTTGAACAATTTGGCACATTCTTTGCTAGGTAAAATATCTGTGTCGTCTAGTGATTTGTTGAAAATCTGTTTCAGGAATCAATTACCAAGAATGGAAGTGTAACAATGTCCACCAGTATTGTTAATGCTCATAATAATAATAGTAATAATAAAAGTAATAATAGTAATATTAATAAAAGAAAGGCACTCACAGATTCAAGTCAATAGTTGCCTGGGTGATCATTTGAATATGGGAAATTAACCTGTGTGCGTCCAGTTCATCTGTTAATTCAACATATATATATATATGCCTATAACTGTAACTGTAGCAGGCTTCATTGTTTCCTGTGGTGTTAATGTGGGATGCTGATATTCTGCACCATTCTGCCATTGATTCCTATGGATACGCTGTGATATTCTGTGTTATAACTGGGTATATTATGTTATTCTTGGGAACAATGAAGCCTGCTATATAGAGATGGGTACGTGTGTGATGGTGTGTGTGTGTGTGGTGTGGTGTGTGTGTGTGTGTGTGTGTTGTCGTTGTAGAGATAAAACTCATTCAGTGCATTTTTGCAAAAACTCGCTAAATGCCCTTCCTGACTTGGAATTTCTTGCTATTTTGAAGTAATGTAAAAAAGAACATTTAATCGCCTTTTACTCATTACTCAAATAATGTAGTTAATGACTTTTACCTTTACCACGACAATATATATCATTATCACCATCTTCAGCCCGTGTCTCCCCACTGCTGGATGAAGCCTCCCCAGTGATCTCCCAGGTTCTGCGGTTACAACCTCTTCTCCACATCGCTCCCACACATTCCCTCACCCCATCCTCTCCAGCCTGTGTCTCCCCACTGCTGGATGAAACCTCCCCAGTGATCTCCCAGGTCCTGCGGTTACAGCCTCTCTTCTCCACGTCGCTCCCACACATTCCCTCATCCCATCCCCCCCAGCCCGTGTCTCCCCACTGCTGGATGAAGCCTCCCCAGTGATCCCCCAGGTCCTGCGGTTACAGCCTCTCTTCTCCACGTCGCTCCCACACATTCCCTCATCCCATCCCCCCCAGCCCGTGTCTCCCCACTGCTGGATGAAGTCTCCCCAGTGATCTCCCATGTACTGCGGTTAGAGCCTCTCTTCTCCACGCTGCTCCCACACATTTTCTCATCACAACCTCCCATCTTACTTTTGATCGTTGGCTTGTTTTTTTTGATATCCCTTCTGTTGAGCACCATCCCTGTTCCATGACGGGCATATCTTCTTGCGATATGTCCGACCCGCTGCCATTTTAATTTCTTCTCCCTTTGTGATGACGTCACAGACTTATCGACCTCGGCAATGCTTAATAAAGTATTTGCTATGTGTCTGGGGTGAGACCCAGTCATGTAGAAAGAGTGAAACACTGTGAAAAATTGCTTTTGTTGTGTGTGTTTCATTTCCACACACTCCATTCTCAGTTGGCTGTAGCGCTGGCTGTTGGTGACGAGTTTGCTTCTCGGCTTACAAAGCTGCGAAATGTAATCATGACTTGAGAATGTCTGCAGGACACACACAGACCAATCTGCAGTATGTGTGTTCAGTTGCGTCAATGTAACGGAGCGTCCTGGTGAATATTGTATTATTCCAGACTTTGGGACATGCAATATCTACAACTCAAATGTTTAGAGGAGAAAGATATTCCCACATGGGATGCGAAGATCCATCACATGTACCAGAACGTTTGGTTACAATGGCTAGCACATTTTAGGTAGTTCTAACTAAACTAATGCTGTGTCGCTTATCTAACGCGGCGTTTCATGGCGTGCCGTGGCGTGCTGTGACAGGCTGAAGCGTGGTGCAAATATATTTGTTTGGTTCAAAACGCAGCGCGGCAAGTACTGTATATGAACCTGTCGTTTCTTCCATGTGACACACAGATTAATGTCACCTCAACCTGTGGCATTTCACTAATGCAAGGAGAAGGGGAAACTGCACTAATCATACTGTAGATGCAAATTTTGATACTTATTATAATATTATGCAAATTCCTCCCTGTACTGCTTCAATAACCGCTCCCTATAACTCCTCCCCTAACTGCTCCTATAACCGCTCCCTATAACTCCTCCCCTAACTGCTCCTATAACCGCTCCCTATAACTCCTCTCCTAACTACTCCTATAACCGCTCCGTATAACTCCTACCCTAACTGCTCCTATTACCGCTCCCTATAACTCCTCCCCTAACTGCTCCTATAAACGCTCCTTATAACTCCTCCCCTAACTGTTCCTACTGTACAACCGTTCCCTATAACTCCTCCCCTAACTGCTCCCTGTAACTCTTCCCTAACTTCTCCCTATAACTCCTCCCTTAACTGCTCCTATAACCACTACCTATAACTCCACACACTAACTGCTCCTTATAACTCCTCCCCTAACTGTTCCTATAGCTGCTCCCTATAACTGCAATATAACCGCACCCTATAGCTTTTCTGCTATCTGCTCCAATAACCGCTCCCTATAACGCCTCCCAATCTATTAATATAACCGATCACTATAACTCCTCCCCTAACTGCTCCTATAACTCCTCCCCTAACTGCTCCTATAACTCCTCCCCTAACTGCTCCTATAACTCCTCCCCTAACTGCTCCATACATCACTCACTGGCACAAGCAGGGCAAAATTAACGTAAAGCATCGTAATGCACAGATACTATAGTGATGGAGACGCAAAGTTCTCGCTTTCGCCGCATACTCCATATGGCGCTGACTATTTAATATGATTGTGAAATGTAAGTAAGGAGTGTGAACTTGTTTCCTCAATAACTAATGATGCTGCAATCAGACTTATACATGTCCCCCACACCTCCCTAATGTCAGACAACTCAAAAGGGGGAAGTGAGGGAGTATTAAACATGGAGTGAGATACAGTCCTTTATTCAGCACGGTGTACGCTCATGTTCCCCTTTCTAGAGAAGGGTTTAGTCTCCTTCATTTGAATAGTGCAAAACTCTTGTGCGGCACTGTAATACAGCTACAGAACATACTGTGTTTAATGCACTATACATCTCACATGCACTGACCGGGCCCCCTGCAGACACACTCACCAGAACACCCCCCTACTGTCTCTGTAAGTTCTCCCCACTTACCACTTAGATTGTAAGCTCTTCTGGGCAGGGACTCATTTTCCTACTGTTTTATGTCTGAAGCGCTAATTCCCATTATGTTATAACATTATGTCACGTGTTCAGGTAGTCCTCGTTATCCAACGTTTCACTTTACAACGAATGGCGTATCCCAATGCTTTACAATGCATCCCTAAGGGACGTTTTCCGACGCCTGACTGCGTTATCCGACGCTCACCGCCACTGATTAACACGGGACTCACTTTACTACGGTTTCACGATCCCACGCTACTTCCTGAACGGATTCCGTTGGGTAACCGAGGACTGTCTGTATTGTACAGCGCTATATACCTGGATGGTGCTACATAAATAAAGATATACGTACATCCATACAGTGCTGTCTACAAACTCCATTGAGTGTAAATGTTAAGCCATAACTGACAGAGGAATATCTATGAATGTTATTTTAATAGATATATCTCTATAAGGCTTACAGACAACATCTGTAACACAGCAACACAGAGTTTCTAGTTCTGTTCCTCTTCATAGCCACAAGTTTTGTAGCATTGGGAGGAAAAGCGGCCTTTTAATCTGTTTATTTCCCATCCCCGTTATTGAGGAACAAATAGTTTGCGTTGTCACCCACACGAGCAGCATATTTATCAAAGTGCCCAGAGGAGTCTTCGTGCCGCTCGTTAGATCGAGTCCGTTATTGTAGCCGTCTACGCTGAAAAGTATTACATCAATAAATCATCGAGAGTAGAACTTGTTTATCGTGTGAGCGCCTGTACGGCGTCAGAAGATGAATATTCATGCATCAGCAGCACATTTCTCCCCCATGAGCAGACAGTAGGGGATCTATTGTTCGGCACCAATGTTTCGTGGAAGACCTGTCGGTAAGGCAAACACAGGGGCATTTATTCCATAACCCTGAAGGAGGCTATTCCGTTTATCCACCTAGCTTTATTACCCCCCAAATCTACCCGTTTCCTGTTACCCTGGTATTTCTTTTTCAGTGGCGAATGCTTATCCCCTTTTCCGTATTACGTTCCTCTGCATGCACTTGTGTAGTTGCATCTCCACTCTTCCTGTGTCCCTTAGGGGATGTGGTCTTCAAGTCTAGGTGAGATCTTACCAAGGATCCGTAACAGTGCGTCTCAAACCAATGGGAACCAGTGGGCACACCACAGAGCAACCTGGACACGCGGCTATGTGATTGCCTGAGGTTGCGATTACGTGACCAGGCGACTTTTGCCGTGAAGTGGAATTCCCCCCCTCCCCTAGACAATGAGCAGACTCCTCATGCCCTTTCCTGAATATCCTAAGAGCACCTAGAGCAGAGGTGGCCAACTCAAGTCCTCAAGGGCCACCAACAGGTCACGTTTTCAGGATATCCCTGCTTCAGCACAGGAGGTGCAGTCATTATGACTGAGCCACTGATTGAGCCACCTGTGCTAAACCATGGATATCCTGATATCCCAACCTGTTGGTGGCCCTTGAGCACTGGCGTTGGCCACCCCTGCTCTTGTGTGACCTTTCCTGAATGTCATAAGGCGGCTTAAGGACTCACCAGTAGATTTGTATGCAAGTGAATGCTCCGTATTTGCATAAGAATCAGATACAAGCCAACATTTGCTGTCACTTGCTACTGTTTTATCACTGTATATTGTCCCAGTTAGGTCATCAGATATGACAAGGTACTCCTTGTCAATACTATGCATCTGGTTACATATTCTGTCCTTTGTTTTTGAGTTCCAAACACACGTTTGTCATTTCTTAGCACTGCAGGCAACACATATGGTGTTATACTTTGTGACAATGCAAAATCGTTTTTAATTCTACACATCCTATGGAAAATGTGACTTTAGAGAGAACAAAAGTATTGTGCTCTTTATCGCTTCTTCCTACTGATATATTCTTCCTAATGCACATTGTACAGCTGAAAAAGCATCATTGATCTCCTTCTAGAGCTATCTCTGATGCTATACTCTCGCCCTGTCATTTTCACTATTAGAGATGCCCTCCATTGAACACGCTTTCCCGCACTTGTCCAGATGAGAGATGGGGGCCGCAGTTCCTGCAGGGTACATGAGTTCAGAAGCAGAGACTACATGCACAGAGGCTGTCCGGACAGGACTGGACTTGGAAACAAATGGACCAACTTATTATACGGGTGGATAATACCTGACGTATTCGCATCAGTCCCAAACCTTACCCTGATATTACAGCCCTGTGCAATGTAAAACAGCGACATCTTTCATGCAGGGCACTCTTATCTGGCAGCTTCTGGTGAAGAGACAATCCCTGGGCGTGTTAAAGGTCTTCCAGTGAAGTCTCCTGAAATTATTAAACCCTACTCAATCAGTCCCTGCTTCAGCACAGGTGGCTCAATCATTTCCTTCGTCAGTACAGGTGGCTCAATCAGTCCCTGCTTCAGCCACTGATTGAGCCAACTGTGCTGGAGCAGGGATATCCTTAAAACCTAGCCAGTTAGGGGGGCTTGAGGACTGGAGTTGAGAACCCCTAAGCTCAGGGGTTAAATACCATTTATGTACTGTATATTCTTTCTGATTGAACACTTCTAACATCCCCCATGGAGTTCAGTTTAAAAAAGAGGTTATTTTCTAATTCTCTGTGGGTTATTGACGGGCTTTTCTCCTTTCCCCCTTCCCTTTATATAAAACAAGGTTTCTCCTCCACACTGGGGCACACCTGTGGCTTTTTTTTTAACATGACTCACTGCTTTTCTGAGTGTGTACATTTTAAGAACAGAATGCAGAGGTGTCTGCTGAAAAATCTCCAATCAATCATAAAACGCATTATTAGAAATTGCCACCCCCGCACCAGATTAATAGTAATACAGTATACGGATACCATTCCTTTTATTTTTATTTTAAAGGTATTGTATATAGGCGCTATGCTTTCCATTCCTCTACATAAGGTCCTTCCCAAAGACGGACATGGATTTCCACATCATATAAATGGGGCAGCCCTCTGTAAGACCAGAGTGAACTGAAAGGTTTTATAGATAGATCAGACTAGTCATTTAAATAAGGTCTGAAAGTTTTCATTGATTGCGTTTCCTCTTCTTAACCTTAACTTAACTTAGAAAGACGAACATAAAGCCGAAGATAAAAGGACTAAAATACCTCAGCGGTCTCATCTTACAAACATTTTCAAGACAACTTTAAAAAAACAGCAACGTAAAAATGAGTGTGATTTGCTTTTTTAGAAAGACGAGACTAGTCACCAAGATTCAGATCACATACAGTATACTACTGATCATAACGCGGTATATGCTGTATACGTGAGACTTGGATGGTGGCCGTATTATAGCATATATCCGTGGCACTTGGGTGGTGGCCGTATTCATAGCATATATCCGTGGGACTTGGGTGGTGGCCGTATTCATAGCATATATCCGTGGACTTGGGTGTGCCGTATATAGCATATCCGTGCACTGGGAGGTGCCGATATTAGCATATATCCGTGGGACTTGGGTGGTGGCCGTATTATAGCATATATCCGTGGCACTTGGGTGGTGGCCGTATTCATAGATATATCCGTGGCACTTGGGGGGTGGCCGTATTCATAGCATATATCCGTGAGACTTGGTTGGTGGCCGTATTCATAGCATATATACGTGGGACTTGGGTGGTGTCCGTATTCATAGCATATATACGTGGGACTTGGGTGGTGGCCGTATTCATAGCATATATACGTGGGACTTGGGTGGTGGCCGTATTCATAGCATATATACGTGGGACTTGGGTGGTGGCCGTATTCATAGCATATATCCGTGAGACTTGGGTGGTGGCTGTATTCATAGCATATATACGTGGGACTTGGCGTGGTGGCTGTATTCATAGCATATATACTGGGGGACTTGGGTGTGTGGCTGTATTCATACATTATCCGGGACTTGGGTGGGTGGCCGTATTCGTAGCATATATCCTGGGACTTGGTGGTGGCCGTTTAGTCAAGCATTATCTAGGGGACTGGGTGGTGCCGTATTATAGCATTATCGTGGCACTTGGGTGGTGGCCGTATTCATAGCATATATCCGTGGGACTTGGGTGGTGGCCGTATTATAGGCATTATCCGTGGCACTTGGGTGGTGGCCGTATTCATAGCATATATCCGTGGGACTTGGGTGGTGGCCGTATTCATAGCATATATCCGTGGACTTTGGGTGGTGGCCCGTTCAATAGCATATTACGTGGGACTTGGATTGGGAATCCGTAATTCAGAGCTATATACGTGGACTTGGGTGGTGGCCGATTCATAGCATATAACGTGGGACTTGGGTGGTGGCCGTATTCATAGCATATATACGTGGGACTTGGGTGGTGGCCGTATTCATAGCATATATCCGTGAGACTTGGGTGGTGGCTGTATTCATAGCATATATACGTGGGACTTGGGTGGTGGCTGTATTCATAGCTATAATACGTGGGACTTGGGTGGTGGCCGTATTCATAGCATATATACGTGGGACTTGGGTGGTGGCCGTATTAGCATATACGTGGACTTGTTTGGTGGCTGTTTCATAGCATATATCCGTGAGACTTGGGTGGTGGCTGTATCATCAGATATATCCGTGAGACTTGGGTGGTGGCTGTATTCATAGCATATATACGTGGGACTTGGGTGGTGGCCGTATTCATAGCATATATACGTGGGACTTGGGTGGTGGCGTATTCATAGCATATATACGTGGGACTTGGGTGGTTGGCCGATCATAGTCATATATACGTTGGACTTGGGTGGTGGCGTATTCATAGCATATATCCGTGAGACTTGGTGGTGGCTGTATATAGCATATATCCGTGGGACTTGGTGGTGTGGCGTATTCATACATATACGTGAGACTGGGTGGTGGCCGTATTCATGATATATACGTGGGATTGGGTGGTGGCCGTATCATAGCATTACAGTGGGACTTGGGTGGTGGCGTATTCATAGCATATATACGTGGACTTGGGTGGTGGCGTATTCTAGCATAATCCGTGAGACTTGGGTGGTGGCCGTATTCATAGCATATATTCCGTGGGACGGGTGGTGGCCGTATTATAGCAATATCCGTGCATTGGTGGTGGCGTATTCATAGCATATATGCGGGACTTGGGGGTGGCCGTATTATAGCATATACGTGGACTTGGGTGGTGGCCGTATTCATAGCAGATATCCGTGGCACTTGGGTGGTGGGCCGTATTCAGCATATGATCGGCTGGGATGGGTGGGGGCCGTATCATAGCATATATACGTGGGACTTGGTGGTGTCCGTTATTCATAGCATTATCGTGGGACTTGGGTGGTGGCCGTTATTCATGCATATATACGTGGGACTTGGGTGTGGCCGTATTCATAGCATATATACGTGGGACTTGGGTGGTGCGTTTCATAGCATATATCCGTGAGACTTGGGTGGTGGCTGTATTCATAGCCTATATACGTGGGCTTGGTGGTGGCTTCATTCATAGCATATATCTGGGACCTTGGGTTGTGGCTGATCATAGCGCTATATCCGTGGCACTTGGGTGGTGGCCGTATTCGTGCATAGATCCGTGGGACTTGGGTGGTGGCGTATATTCATAGAAGCTATCCGTGGGCACTTGGGTGGTGGCCGTATTGATAAGCATATATCGTGAGCACTGGGTGGTGGGCGTATTCATAGCATATAATCGTGGGACTTGGGTGGTGGCCAGTATATAGCATATATCGTGGGCACTGGGTGGTGTGGCCGTATTCATAGCATATATCGTGGCACTTGGGTGGTGGCCGTATTCATAGCATATATCGTGAGACTTGGGGGTGGCGTATTCATAGCATATATACGTGGGACTTGATGGTGTCGTATTCATAGCAATATAAGTGGGACTTGGGTGGTGGCGTATTCATGCATATATACGTGGGACTGGGTGGTGGCCGTATTCATAGCAATATAAGTGGGACTTGGGTGTGGCCGTATTCAATAGCATATATCCGTGGAGACTTGGGTTGGGGCTGTATTCATAGCATATAACGTGGGACTGGTGGGGTGGTGGCTGTATTCATAGCATATACGTGGGATGGGTGGTGGCTGTATTATAGCATATATATACGTGCGGAATTGGGTGGGGCCGTATTATAGCATATATACGTGGGACTGGGGTGGCTGATTATAGAAGATACGTGGGACTTGGGTGGTGGCCTGTATTCATAGCATATATACGTGGGGACTTGGATGGTGGCCGTATCATAGCATATATACGTGAGGACTGGATGGGTGGCCGTATTCATAGCATATATCGTGGGACTTGGGTGGGGTTGGGGGGGGGGGCCGTATCATGCATATATACGTGGGACTTGGGTGGTGGCCGGTATTCATAGCTATATCGCCGTGAGACTGTGGGGTGGTGGCCGTATTCCATAGCATATATACGTGGGACTTGGGTGGTGGCCGTTATATATATGAGTATTCATAGCATATATACGTGGGACTTGGGTGGTGGCCGTTATTCATGCATATATCCGTGGGCTTGGGTGGGATTGGTGCAGTATCATAGCATATATACGTGGGACTGGGGGTGCCGTATTCATAGCATATATACGTGGGACTTGGGGTGGTTGGCGTATTCATAGCATATATAAGTGGGATTGGGTGGTGGCCGTATTCATAGAATATATACGTGGGACTGGGTGGTGGCCATTATAGCATATACCGTGGACTTGGGTGGGCGTGTATTCATAGCATATATACGTGGACTTGGGTGGTGGCTATCATAGCATATATAAGTGGGACTTGGGTGGGTGGCCGTATATAGATATATACCCCTGGGACTTGGGTGGTGGCCGTATTCATAGCATATACGTGAGACTTGGGTGGGTGGCGTATTAATAGCATATACGTGGGACTTGGGTGGTGCTGTTATTCATAGCATATATACGGGGACTTGGGTGTGGTGTGGGGCCGTATTCAGCATATACGTGGACTTGGGTGGTGGCCGTATCATAGAATCTTACGTGGATTGGGTGGTGGCTGTATTCATAGCATATAACGTGGGACTTGGGTGGTGGCTGTTATCTCTAGCATATATCGTGAGGGACTTGGGTGGTTGGCCGTATTCATAGCATATATACGTGGGACTTGGGTGGGTGGCCGGATTTAGCCTATATAGCTGAGGACTGGGTGGTGGCGTATTCATAGCATATATACGGGGGATTTGGGTGGTGGGCCTATTCATAGCATTATCCGTGAGACTGGGTGGTGGCTGTTCATAGCATATATAGTGAGACTTGGGTGGGGCGTGATTCATGCATATATTACGTGGGCTGGTGGCCGTATTACATAGCAAATATCCGTGGGACGGTGGTGGGTATCATAGCATATATACGTGAGACTTGGGTGGTGGCTGTTTCTAGCATATATCCGTGAGACTTGGGTGGTGGCTGTATTCATAGCATATATATCGTGGACTTGGGTGGTGGCCTCGTATTCATAGCATATTATACGTGGGACTGGGTGGTGGCCGTATTCATAGCATATATACGTGGACTTGGGTGGTGGCCGTATTCATAGCATATATACGTGGATGGGTGGTGGCCGTTATATAGCAATATACGTGGGACTTGGGTGGTGGCCGTTTTCATAGATATATCCGTGAGCTTGGGTGGTGGCGTATTCATAGCATATATCGTGGGACTTGGGTGGTGGCTGTATTCTAGCATATATACGTGAGACTGGGTGGTGCCGTATTCATAGCATATAATACGTGGGACTTGGGTGGTGGCCGTATTCATAGCATAATACGTGAGACTTGGGGTGGTGGCCGTATTCATGCATATATCGGGGACTTGGGTGGTGGTGGATTCATAGATATATCCGTGAGACTTGGGTGGGGCCTGTATTCATAGCATATACGTGGGACTTGGTGTGGCCGTATTCATAGCATATATACGTGGGATTTGGGTTGTGGCCGTATCATAGCTATATAACGTGGGAACTTGGGTGGTAGGCACGTATTCATGACATATATCGTGGACTTTGGGTGAGGGTGGTGGCTGTATTCATAGCATATATACGTGGGACTTGGGTGGTGGCCGTATTCATAGCATATATCCATGGGACTTGGGTGGTGGCTGTATTCATAGCATATGTACGTGAGACTTGGGTGGTGGCTGTTTTCATAGCATATATCCGTGAGACTTGGGTGGTGGCTGTATTCATAGAATATATCCGTGAGACTTGGGTGGTGGCTGTATTCATAGCATATATACGTGGGACTTGGGTGGTGGCCGTATTCATAGCATATATACGTGGGACTTGGGTGGTGGCCGTATTCATAGCATTAATAAGATATTAGCTATTTCCAAACACTGCTGTGAATGTCACTTTGACCCAATGCAGAGAAGCTGCCCGTGGTGAATGTCACATTGACCCGATGCAGAGAAGCTGCCCGTGGTGAATGTCACATTGACCCGATGCAGAGAAGCTGCCTGTGTTCAAAACTCTCAGCCGCAGAAAACACACGTTTTCCATCTTTAGGCAAAAATGTCAAAACTATTATTTTAATGTCAAAACAACTCTTAAACATTCAAAGACCACAGCCACCACGGGACCATTGTGATGTTTCTTTTAGAGACTTCCAGCGCAATTAAAGTGACCATCTGGGACAGGGGTGGCCAACTCCAGGCCTCAAGGGCCACCAGTCCTCCAGGCCTCAAGGGTCAGGTTTTAAGGATATTCCTGCTTCTGCACAGGTGGCTTAATGACTGAGCCACTGATTGAGCCACTGATTGAGCCTGTGCTTGGGAGTTGTTTTGACATTAAAATAATGGTTTTGACATTTTTGCCTAAAGATGGAAAACGTGTGAGAGTCCCGAACACAGGCAGCTTCTCTGGCATTTTGCATTGGGTCAATGTGACATTCACAGCAGTTTTTGGAAATAGATAATATCTTATTAAACTGGAATCATTTTACTCTCTCTTAGAATAATCTCTGCTCACCTCCCCTCACGTCTTCCTATTCAATTCCATATCCCCAGCAAAGTTCTCCTCCTTATATTTAATATGCTATGAATATGGACACCATCCAAGTCTTGCTTGTATGTATGTATGTATATATATATATATATATATATATATATATATATATATATATATATATATGTGTGTGTGCTATGAATATGGCCACCATCCGAGTCTCACATACAGCGTATAAGGTATGAATATAACAAGCCTCACTGGTATGGCCCAATAGTACCCCACAATGCTACCAGAGAATGACATTGCAGCTTCCTATTGGGCGACCCTGGGGCATCGTTAGATTTTGTTACCTTCACAAAAAATGGGAACCATCTCTTGAACAGGGAAGGGGGCGGGTCCCTGATCTAGGAAAAGTGCCGTTCAGCTGGGTCGCTTCTGCCAAAAATTCCCAAATGCCGGTGACTGCTACCTTAAGTGCATGGGGTAGCGCGCCCGGTCAGGTGGCCAGTTGAGAAGTCCGTTGGAAACGTTATCACCGTTATCACTAGTTTCCCAAAGCTGCCGGATCAGAAAGGATTTAGGGGTCGTGGGGCCACAAGCTTGTTGTAATGTCATGTGCTACAGTACATGTAAATATATTGTGTTTCACCATTTTACAATCATTTAAGCAACGGTACTGTATATATTTACATGACCTTCAATTACAAGTGCGTTTCAGTGTGACAAACTGCACTTAGATGCCTAGACAACCAGTATGAAACTACCAGGGAAGGAATGTCGGAGGGTCGTATCCAGGCCCTGATACTGTATGTTGTAGAGCCCTGCTTCATTGTATAGTAAGTGCTCTGCATTACTCTGCAGTGCTACTTCTCATTTTACCGAAAATACTGTCCATGGAGAGAAACAAAAGAAGCTGATTTTTTTCTCCCCCACTTCTGTTTGTTTTTTCTGTGGATGACTTTCATTTAACGAGGACTTTGGAAGCGTCCGGCAAGAGTAACAGCGGAGCAAAGGTTCTGTAATTACTGTGTCTGAGCTGAAGTGCACAGAGTGGCGAATGGATGACCTGGTTATATAAAGAGATTATTTGGCTCATGGAGGAGGAGGGGCGAGGGCAGAACGGGGATTATCTGAACTGCTGATAGATCTGAAGGAGCTGACAACGGCTGATAGCTTGCCACTGCTCTCTACATGCAAAGTGAAGCTCGATCTGCTACTATTACAAACAATATGCGAGAGATCAGGGAGACGGATATCATGATATGACTATTTCTGACATTTTAGAACCTTATTCTAAGCTAATGTGAGTTAGGGAAAGCCTCTCCTTTCTCTGACGGACAATACAGTTTTATATATATATATATATATATATATATATATATATATATATATATATAGTGCCGGCGGTGTCTGTGTTGCTGTTTCTCCGTAAAAATGCATCACACAGTGACATCACACAGTGACATCACACAGTGACATAAGATAAAAGGGAGCAGCCAGAGGAAATCAAACCCCTTCCAAGTCTCAGCTCATCGTGTTTACATAACGACTTTAAAAACTGCTAATACGTGTTACATTTGGGTAAGAAAGGTATAAATCACTCAGAAGTGTCCCCTTAACCATGTCACTGCCATTAGTACACTTTGCCCCTAGGAGAGACTGACCCTTTAACCATGTCACTGCCATTAGTACACATTGCCCCTAGGAGGGACTGCCCCCTTAACCATGTCACTGCCATTAGTACACGTTGCCCCTAGGAGGGACTGATCCCTTAACCCTGTCACTGCCATTAGTACACTTTGGCCCTAGGAGGGACTGACCCCTTAACCATGTCACTGCCATTAGTACACTTTGGCCCTAGAAGGGACTGATCCCTTAACCCTATCACTGCCATTAGTACACTTTGCCCCTAGGAGGGACTGACCCCTTAACCATGTAACTGCCATTAGTACACGTTGCCCCTAGGAGGGACTGACCCCATAACCATGTCACTGCCATTAGTACACTTTGGCCCTAGGAGGGACTGACCCCTTAACCATGTCACTGCCATTAGTACACTTTGGCCTTAGGAGGGACTGATCCTTAAATTTTTTTAAAATAGTAGAAGGCGCTATAGGTGTTAATATAAGAAAGATGTGGTGTTGTGAGTCTATATATTACAAATTAGAGGTACTCCGTACACACTAACCCATCCTACTTTGACCACTGTTTCTACTTGCCTGTGGAAAGTGTTTAACAAAAAAGATTACCAACCCCTCCACCTGCCCTGTCATAGTACAGTATATTATACAGACATCTTTCCTCTAGACAAGCTGTGCTTCTAAGTACCGTAGCATATATTGTCGGTTTGCACAGCTCCCCCGTCTCATGGTTTATAGCAGAGGCGCTCAAGCCCCTTCCCCCGCCAACAGGTCAGGTTTTCATGATATCCCAGCTTCAGCATTGGTGGCTCAATCGAAGACTGAGCACTTTGATAGAGCCACCTGCGCTGAAGCAGGGACTGATTGAGCCAACTATGCTGAAGCAGGGGCTAGTTGAGTCACCTGTGCTGAAGCAGGGATATCCTGAAAACCTGACCTGTTGGGGGGGGGGGGGGGAGCTTGAGAACTGGAGTTGAGCCCCCCTGGTTTATTATATGCAAATCTTATGGTTGGGAATGAGTGGGCTTTCTATGCACTGTGCTCTGCTGCATCTGCAGGTTATTATAATTAGTTATGTCATTTGTAAGGGTCTTATCCATGGTGCTCTGTGCATGCAGCTCTGATATAAAACATACAGCAGAGAAAGGAACGGTGGAGGAAAGTTGCAATCATTTTATTCTACAAGTTAGTGCCGCAAGTCTAAATATAACATGCATTGCTACATTCTGCTCATATTTGAAACAGGGTCCTATCTTGGGTGTATGTATCAGGGGCATTTTTGGTGCAATACTGGGGCATTTTCACCCTGCGCCTATATATCAAAGCATTTTTCTCCAATTTTGCACCGTCTGCCCCGGCTTTCACCTTGGGGAGTGTCAGTAGGAGGAGTTGGGGGGAGTTACATGGTGCACAGATTATAATGAGATGTATCACATTCAGCGTCTCTGCCCCAACTTGCACCTTGGGGAGAGTCAGTAGGAGGAGTTGGGGGGAGTTACATGGGGCACAGATTATAATGAGATGTATCACATTCTGCGTCTCTCTGCGCCATTATTTTTTCCATTTATGTGCCCCAAATAATCCTTAATATCGGACGTGGCGTTAGTCTCAAATTGTGCATCAGATGTAAGAATCTCACATGATGTAACTCCACAAAACGGAGTAGTGCGTCTAAACACACGTTTCTCTACTTTGATAAATAGACCCCGTGGAATCATCAACGGATACAGATAGCCCTTATTTTAACCCCTTGCGTTGCTGGCCTCTGTGATAGTGAAGTGGTTAAAGCACTGGGCTGTGCTCAATATACAGCAGATTGTAAAGTCATTGGATATCCTGAATGGAAAAACAGCTGTTACAAACGGCAGAGAAGCCGCTACACTGCGGACCATATACACTTTATGGAAATGACTATATACAGTGTGTTGCTAAGTGTGGTAAAATCCTATGGATTATTTAATCAAGTCATTTACAAGACACACAGGAGGATATATATTAAAATGTGTACGTGCCATTAAAAGGTATTGTGATCTTGAGATGAATTCCTAACCCTTGTGGCTTCGGCTGTTTCTGCCAAAGCACAAAGCTGTCCGCTTAAACCCGACCTCTTGTCTCAGGAAACAACACAATGGTTTTCCATCTGCGGTCAATTCTTATGTCTCTCAAATGCAAACGTTGGGATTGGGTTCCCTTTAGTATTTGGACCAACTGCAGATATAGCAACATTTAATGTCGGGGGGAACCTTAATGTCGGGGGGAACCTTAATGTCGGGGGGAACCCATGGATTGTTGACCACAGTTTCCCCCGGCAATGGGAAAACTATTTGTGTGGAACACGGAGCTTTAACTGCCCCCGAAACCGCGACGTCTGAGGACAAGTAAATCCGGCTACATCTGTAATAAACGTCGCAATATTATTACTGTTTGCAGGACAGGTCTGCGATGGAAGGAGCGGACAGATAAAGAAGAGCCTTTCCGATGATAAGGAGACTGCCGAGATTGTTAACTTGCCTTTAAATATTTTGCCTCTCCCAGCAAAGATCTCATTAAGTTAAAAGATGCATGAGTGTTCACGGTGAGGAGCCACGACCTCCATCTTCAAGCGCACATCAAATGGTTTCATTTTTTTGTAGGCCCTTACCCTTTGCTTACAAAAGATCCTTCATGAATTACAAATGGCACATTTCTGGGAACAGATTAATTTTTAATAACCCTTATTGGAGCCATTTCTAAAATGGTGCTTAGCTGGCTTTTTTCCCCTCGGAAAGCTCAGACTAATACATGAGGAGTGCTCCTCTTTATTGTCAACTTGGACAAGAAAGAGCAGTTGACATCAAAGGAAGCTCCTGTCATATGTTTCGATGGATACATATTTTTCTTTCCCTTTCTCCATTAAAGAAGATATTTTTTCCATTTCTGCTCCACATTGAGAAAAAAAGGTCAGCGTTTGTGACTTTCTAACAGACTTATGTTCTATGGAGAATTTAAATGGTTGGAGTGTCAGATCCCATCTTGTTGTACTGGCGATTTTATCATTTATAGTATTTAGCCAGAGAAGTGGACAGTGATCTGTCACTAAAACAAACTCTTGACCCAATAAGTAGCAACTCAAGGACGCCGTCCAGTGCCCACTTAATAGCCAGACATTCTTTTTCCAAAACAGCATGTGACCCTCCCTGCCCGGCTCCTCTGCAGTTTACATGAATGCCTCTGTAAGTAGCTTACTTGTCAGGGCACTGTATCCATGCGGGTGGGCGTTGGGAATGCTGTGATGGACGCCAGAAACTTTATCCATACAAACATCCACTTTATTAATCACCATCAATATAGCTTCATCCACAATATGTCTATGGCTATGTCATCATTACTAATTCGTGCTTGTGCGATTTGTATCCTCTTCCCTAGCTACCCTCTATCTCGGCCCGCTAGGGAGGTGCTGAGGTTTTACTAACCATTGTTACCCAAGTCATCCTTCTGCTGTGTAGCGTCGGTAGTACTCCGTGTCCTTTGGTCCCCTGTCCGGCATCGTACAACTCTCTCTTTGGGATCAGTATCCCCATCTCGGGTACTGAACGCCATCCCACGGCTTTCTGGGTAAGAATCAGCTATGGACCCTCCAATTGGGCTGCTCCAGCTACGCCTCGGGGCTGCAGCTTGGGAAACCCCTCTGAGGCCTAGGCTTTCTCTATGTGATTCATGAGTAGTGTGGAGCCATTTCTGGGGACGCTGTCTATGTAGGGCACAGTCCCCCACTATAAAACAAAAGGAATCCTTACCCTATATCCTATACTCTTCTATATTATAACCCATGTACACTAGTCACAGTGAGATCCCTCTTCTTCAACTCCTCCTGGGACCTGTCCTAATATATATATATATTATATATATAATCCAGTGCACAGCCGGCACACCATTTGCAAGTAAATAAGTTTTGGTGCTTATCCCATAAAGCAATAACAGACCATACGATACCGGTTGCAACACGACATCAAGGGACAGCACGCAGGTAAGTAAATCATACATTTTCTATATTTGATAGAAGACATAAAAAAACGACGTTTCGTTCCCCCAGTGGGACCTTTCTCAAGGTGATGGGATGCAACCATGTGATGGGGAGGGGGCATTGTTCAGTGTGGGCCCACACAGTTAACCCCTTAAGGCCATAGTAATCCCAAAGTGGGTTTACAAGCATATCGAGTGTACTTAGGAAACAAACAACTCAGAGGACTCTGGAATGTACTGTTATACAAAAAACTGTATTGGGGGATCTCAAGAGGCCCAGAATGGGGTAATTTATATTACTGACATAAGGGACTGATTATCTAAAATGAAAGAACTTGCGCAGGAAACCCTGAGAGAGGCCTAAATTGAACAGAAAATCTGGTATGATAAGAAAGCTAGAGAAATCGAAGGTTTTAACCTGGTGAGGTGTTGTGACTTCCTACTAAATAAAGTTCGTTACTCGCTAAGTGGCAAGGCCTCTTTGAAATTTCCCGCCAACCTGGATGGACCTTCTGACTGAGGTACCAGTGCCAGGTAAGTGCTACAAGACCGTGTACCATGTAAGCCTTCTCAGGAAGTGGAAGCAAATAGTAGCTGAACCATCTTTTTTTCTCCTGCGCCCCCCTGTCGGCTGTCCCTCTCTCTGTGCCCCCCCCTCCCCTTATCTTGGTTTTGGGCATTATGACGTCACGTTGCCATAGCAATGCGTCTCCAGAAGCCGTCTGAACCGAGGTAAGTGAGGTTTACAGAAGTCTTCACCGCTTCTCTGGCATTTAATTTAAGTGCCTTCGGGAAGCGCGGGGGGCCTCTGTAAACCACGCGCCCCCCACAGATAATCTAGCGCGCACTCCCACGGCAAAGTCTGAAGAAGACCCAGGACCTGACTGATTGGTAATGCTGGAAGCAGCTATTTATACCTCCCACTCAGTATCACCCCCACGCCACTCAGTATCACCCCCACGCCACTCAGTATCACCCCCACGCCACTCAGTATCACCCCCACGCACCGTATCACCCCCACGCTCTGTACTAAGGAAAGAGAATTCGTTTTATTTTCCCCACTTTTACATATTAAAAAATTCAAATATAGTACTTCAATTACCAAAAGATAATACAGGGTTTATACCACAATACAAAACACAATTATATTTTTAATTAAATCATTCAGGCTCCCTCCCCCCTCCTGCAATGTCACAGCTGGGTGTGTCAAACACACACGCACAGGAGAGAATCAGACTGCTGGGGTGAGAGAGATATGTTACCCGATTCAAAAAGGGATACAGTATAATTATATTATACAGGCTTAGAAACAGACAACTCTGCTTTTGTGTTTTACTAAGTATGAATTTCTGCTATTCTGACCCAGTTCCCCAATAGGAGAAAGGGGGGGGGGGGCAATTAATATTAATACAGGAAATGTGTCTTTAGGCGTGGCAGCCGAGCGTTTGCCGCGTCACGGCAGCGGTCCAAAGAGAGCGAACCAGCCGCGTGACGCCATGTCCGTGCCCCCCACCATGCCTCCCGTCACGGGTTGCCTGGAGTCCATCAGATCGCGCTGATGCAGGGAACGAGCGCCGCCAGGCACCCCGTCGCGGGCGTAACGTGCGCACTGGGACCGTAGCCTTAAAGGTGAAGTCACATTAGTCACAAATGGAACATAATTTTTTTTTTGTGTATAAGGAGAAAATAAAAATAAACCCAAATTAATATGCTACTAGTTCCTAGATAAAACTACTTTGCAATTGAGAATTATACTTTTTGTCAGCTATGGCAGGGGGTGCGCAAATGGGGGGCACGAGATTTTCCAGGGGGGCGCAGTGGTTACAAAGGTCTCGTGCTCTTCCCCAAGGCATTTAAATTAAATGCCAGGGGACCGCGCAAGGTCACTATATCTCACTTACCTTGGCTTCCAGCGACGCAAAAGCAAATGACGCAGCGGGGCGTCACATGACGTCACATGACCCCCGCAGCGTAATCTGCCACCAGTTTGCCCACCGTTGCACTATACCATGGAGGAGCGGCTCAGTGAGTAACGACACTGACTGACACTGAGTGTGAGCAGGGGAACCTGGGAGAGGGAGCGGCTCAGTGAGTAAAGACACTGACTGGCACTGAGTGTGACGCAGGGGAACCTGGGAGAAGCAGCGGCTCAGTGAGTAAAGACACTGACTGGCACTGAGTGTGAAGCAGGGGAACCTGGGAGAAGGAGCGGCTCAGTGAGTAAAGACACTGACTGGCACTGAGTGTGACGCAGGGGAATCTGGGAGAAGGAGCGGCTCAGAGAGTAAAGACACTGACTGGCACTGAGTGTGAAGCAGGGGAGCCTGGGAGAAGGAGCGGCTCAGTGAGTACAGACACTGACTGGCACTGAGTGTGAAGCAGGGGAACCTGGGAGAAGGAGCGGCTCAGTGAGTAAAGACACTGACTGGCACTGAGTGTGAAGCAGGGGAACCTGGGAGAAGGAGCGGCTCAGTGAGTAAAGACACTGACTGGCACTGAGTATGAGCAGGACGAACCTGGTTCAATTCCCAGTGTCGGCTCCTTGCGACGTTGGGCAAGTCACTTTACCTCCCTGTGCCTCAGGTACCAAAAACATAGATTGTAAGCTCTACAGGGCAGGGGCTGTAACAATTCTATGTACCGCGCTGTGTACGTGGTCAGTGCTATGAGGAAGGCCAAAATATATATTCTAAAAAATACTCTGTATATCAAATCTCTGGTATAGGCAAGTGGAAGCTTTCACACTTCATTCCTATAAGTAAATATTTAATTCCAATACTTATAAAAAGCTGATATTTATTTTATGTAGATCTCCTATAACTAAGTAACTTGTCTAAGTGTTTTGAGGTTACCATAGAACTATATCTATATCTTTACTTTTGAAAACCCTAACTTTTCTCACAAAATCTTAGCTGGGGTGGAAAAGTCAAGCGACAGAACGCTGATTCCTTCTCGAGAGGTTGAAGTCTTTTGATATAACAGCCTTTTGAAAGTAAGTGTTCAGGGTTACACAATACCAATGGCTTTCATCCAACTTCAACAACTGGTTAATGTCGAACAAAGCAGCAGCAGCTACACTACACTGCAGTTACTGCCACTCACCCGAATAGCCTCCGTCGTCCATAGTTCTTCTTAGAATGGAGCCAAATGGTTTTGTTATATTTCCAGTTAGAGATTTTGGACTATCGGAGCCGTGTTCAGCTGCCATGTAACACTCAATAACTTATGTGATTGTGATTGATTGTGGTTGATCAATTGCATGTACAGCATGTAGTACATTATCTGAGTGAATCACGGATTTGCATAAACCAATTGGAATAGATTGGTGACACTCATGCTTTTGCTTTCAAGAATTCTGTTCAGTTCTTGAATTAATTTCCGCCCTTTTCTACCGTTTTTACTGAGGAGAGGAAGAGGGAGGCGCCTCTAGGGGGATTCTCGCCACCTAGTCCTGCAATGCTTCTGGAAAATCATTCCTGCGGGTCCATCCGAAAAGAAGACAACTCCAAACGCCTACTAATTTATTATGCCATTGATAAATACAAAAATATACGTTACAAGTAGATGTTAGTATACTGTAAGTCCACAAACCAGTGTGATATAATAAATATCACGCATCTCCCATTGTAGAATTCAGAGCATGAAGGAAGTCCATAATGGGTGGACTAAAACAGGGGAGGCCATCTCCCGTCCGCAAGGGCCACAAAAAGGAACCCAATGACTTTATTAATCCAAACGGGTTTCTACTAGATTCCCAAACGGAGTAACGTTCGTTATTGAAGGCTTGACTTTCTTGCTGCGTCTGCAACAATCCATCTCAAATCCCGCAGCGCGCAGAGAATTTCCTGTGTACACATGAAACTAATGTACAGTTAAAAATAATTCGTCGTGGTTTATTGTGACTGTGATGGACACAAACCATTCAAACTTTGTGTCGCCTCGATTTTCTAACACGAAGAGAACAAACGAACCGAAAATTATCTTTGGAGACGGGGTACGGCGCGCAGCAGTTGAATAGGCGCCATGGTATTAAATTGTACTTTTCCTCATCTCTTTAGGGGTTCTGACCTTTCTGTTCCAAAGCTTGAAAAGTGTCTACACTTAACCACACACCCACTCGCTCCCTTCGCAAGCCGCATGCTGGCAGTGTGGGGAGAAAGGAAAACCGCGCTCTTAATGTCTTTGCTATTGATT
Organism: Ascaphus truei; assembly: GCA_036426205.1. Classification (NCBI taxonomy): domain Eukaryota; kingdom Metazoa; phylum Chordata; class Amphibia; order Anura; family Ascaphidae; genus Ascaphus; species Ascaphus truei. The sequence continues at coordinate 1,733,695 of CM071588.1, forward strand.
GACGGAGGTAGCATTTAATTCAACGCTGCCGAGGTTGGCTCGAGCGACGCTGAATATTGAGCAAAGTTAAACTGTTGAGGGGCAGCCATTAATCAATACGGAAGCCTTTCGACCATGTTACAATAAACCATTACATGCCAATTAAAAATGAAATAAAAAGTCATCACGATTTTCACTGCTTTTCTGCCTTAAATGGAAACGGAAGGGCCATGTATTCTGGTTGCCCAGCCCTTAAATTAAAAAAAAAAAAGCGAGAGAGTGAAAAAACCAAGTTGTGAGAAGTTGCTAAGGAACAGAGGAGCTCGTCTCGCTGTTTAAATTCCGGATATCTGTTTTTGTGGGGACATGAAAGGACTTTCTTTCCTTTTATCCTTTGAGTCCATGTGGACTTGTGAAGGTGCCCAAGAGGGAGAGTGGTGCGAGAACTAGCGGGGAGCAGAACAGTTTAGCAAAGAAGGATACCAGGTATATTATAGCAGAAATGACCATTATTCCGCTGGGCTGCGAGTGCAATGGGTTATTTGGGGGTGGCTGTCTTGTGTTTAGCCATGGGCGGGACCCTCCGTCACAGCCGCTCCACCGCTGGACCCTCCACCGATACGGTACGTTAATAGGTAGGGGTTAACTTTAGGGGGTTTAGCGGTTAGGGTAAGGGGGTTTAGGGGTTACGTTTTTAAGGGTAGGGTAGCGTTTGTATAAGGGGTTGTAGGGTAATGGGTAGCGTTAGGATTAGGGTTTTTTGGGTTAAGGTTTATAGGGTAGGGGGTAGCGTTAGTAGTAGGGGTCAGGATTAGGGGCTGTAGGGTAAGCATTAAGGTTAGGGACTTATCTTAGTAGCGATGTGGCTGGAGGCTGAGTCCCTGTGGTGAGGTGAGTGGCGGCTGAGCACCGGTGGTCACTTGGTCGCGGTGAAACGGCTGCGACCATATGTCCTAGACTAGGCTATGGTCACCCCAATGCAGTGGACATCAATGAAAAAGGGAAGGGGCAGAAAATAATAAAGAGGCGGAAAACATTGACTCTTTAGCCTGTATAGAAGATGAGGGAGGGGAGGTATATTTACTGTACAGTACTCCTGCCATTCACTGGTGCCCATAATATTAGGACTGAGGGTCACCCAGTGAAAGAGGAATAAACCAACCATGTATTACACACGTCTCTGCAGACACTAACATATGGCTAGACATATTAGCAAGATGGATAACCATATACAGATGTGTCCGAAGATATTGCTGTCGCTGGCACGTTATGGCTAGGAATTCTGGGGTTCTGCGGTATTATCACTGACATTGAAGTCGATGGAGACTGTGATATTGTGCGTTATAATGCGATATGTTGGGATATCAGCGGGGGTAATAAAGTCCGCTACATCTGTTCTGTACGAGGTGTGTCTTTGTTAGATGTTCCCAGCTGCAAACAGTACCAGTTTTAGCAAAGAAAAGTTGTCTTAATGAAACCAACTGGATACAGATGTAGTAGCCGCTGTGACAATAGGGACAACGTGGCTCTTATTATAAAGGAAAAGCAAAGTTATTGCCCTATCGCCTGGATGAATATACAGGGTAGCCCGGTATATTCATCCTACTGTGTCTTATCTGGCCAAATGTATAAAGTGGTTGTAACTTTTACCATTGTTGCAATGTTTGAGTGGATGTATAACTGTTGTATTCTTTCTTCCCTGGGCATGCTGGGCTGGTAAAACACTTACTCAGCCTGCACGCCCAGGGTTCCGGGGTCAACTGGGCCCACGAGGAGGTTATGGACAATGGAGGGTGGGGCTGGGCAGTGCTCCTATCTGGGAGATGTTGGTCCGATAAGTGGGGCCATTGTCTGCCCAGACAGACAGACGCCAATCTGATCAAGAGATGGCGAGCCGGCACGGGGAACAGGAAGAGGTGGGCGCTGGGAACAGGAGATGGGGGGCCCTGGGAACAGGAGGAGGTGGGCGCTGGGAACAGGAGGAGGTGGGCGCTGGGAACAGGAGGTGGGGGGCGCTGGGAACAGGAGGACGGTGGAGTGGGGACGGAGGAGGGAGGGCGCTGGGAACAGGAGAGGGGGGGGGCGCTGGGAAACAGGAGGTGGGGGGCGGATGGGATGGGAACAGGAGGAGGTGGGCGCTGGGAACAGGAGATGGGGCGCTGGAAAACAGGAGGTGGTGGGCGCTGGGAAAAGGAGGAGGTGCGCGCTGGGAACCGGAGGAGGTGGGGCTGGGAACAGGAGGTGGGGGCGCTGGGAACAGGAGGTGGGGGGCGCTGGAAAAAGGGCGGTGGGGGTGCTGGGGGACAGGAGGAGGTGGGCGATGGGGGGAACAGGAGGAGGTGGGCGCTGGGAACAGGAGGAGGGTGGGCGCTGGAACAGGAGGGAGGTGGGGGGCGGCTGGGGAAACAGGAGGATGTGGGTGCTGGGAACAGGAGGAGTGGGCGCTGGGAACAGGAGGAGGTGGGCGCTGGGAACAAGGAGGTGAGGGGGCGCTGGGAAACAGGAGGAGGTGGGCGCTGGGAACAGGAGGAGGTGGCGCTGGGAACAGGAGGAGGTGGGCGTGGGAAAAGGAAGGAGGTGGGCGCTGGGAACAGGGGAGGTGGGGGGCGCTGGGAAAGGAGGAGGTGGGCGTGGGAACAGGAGGAGGTGGGCGCTGGAACAGGAGGAGGTGGGGGGGCCTGGGAACAGGAGGAAGGTGGGGGGCGCTGGGAACAGGAGGAGGGGGCGCTGGAACGAGGAGGGGGCGCGGGACAGGACAATGGTGGGGGGCGTGGGAACAGGAGGAGGGCGCTGAGAGGGAGACAGGAGGTGGGGAGCGCGGGGAAACAGGACCTCTCTCCTCCGTTCCCTTTTTTTTCCCCCCCTTGTTCTCCATTCCTCCCGTCATCTTCCCTCTTCACCCCCCCCCAACCCCACCCCCACACACCCCCCCCCCAACCACCCACCCCCCCCACCCCCCCCCACCACCCCCCCCACAAACCTCACACCCAAAAACCCCCAACAACCCCCACCCCCCATATCCCCAATTTCTATTGGTGGGGGGGATGGGAACAGGAAGGTGGGGGCGCTGGGAACAGGATGGTGGGCGGGCGGGGCGCTGGGAACAGGAGGAGGTGGGCGCTGGGACAGGAGGAGTGGGCGTGGAGACAAAGGAGGTGGGGGCGCGGGAAAGGCAGGAGGTGGGCCGATGCGGAACAGCAGGTGGGGGCGATGGGAACAGGATTTTTTGGGGGGGGGCGCTGGGGAACAGGAGGTGGGGGGCGCGGGGAACAGGGAGGAGGTTGGGCGCTGCGGAACAGGAGGTGGGGGGCGCTGGGAACAGGAGGAGGTGGGCGCTGGGAACAGGAGGAGGTGGGCGCTGGGAACAGGAGGAGGTGGGCGCTGGGAACAGGAGGTGGGGGGCGCTGGGAACAGGAGGAGGTGGGCGCTGGGAACAGGAGGAGGTGGGCGCTGGGAACAGGAGGAGGTGGGCGCTGGGAACAGGAGGAGGTGGGCGCTGGGAACAGGAGGAGGGGGGCGCTGGGAACAGGAGGAGGTGGGCGTTGGAACAGGAGGAGGTGGGGCGCGGGAACAGGAGGATGGTGGGGGGGCCTGGGAACAGGAGGAGGTGGGGGCGCTCGGGAAACAGGAGGGAGGGGGGCTGTGGAACAGGAGGAGGTGGGCGCTGGGAACAGGAGGTGGGGGCGCGGGAAACAGAGAGGTGGGCGCTGGTGGAACAGGAGGTTGGGGCGCTGGAACAGGAGGTGGGGGGGCGCTGGGAACAGGAGGTGGGGGCGTGGGAACAGGAGGTTGGGGGGCGCTGGGAACAGGAGGAGGTGGGCGCTGGGAACAGGAGGAGGTGCGTGGGCAGCGTGGGCGATGGGAACAGGAGGAGGGGGCGCTGGGAACAGGAGGTGGGGCGGGGAACAGGAGGTGGGGGGCGCTGGGAACAGGAGGTGGGGGGCGCTGGGAAACAGGAGGAGTGGCGCTGGGAACAGGAGTGGGGGCGCTGGGAACAGGACGTGGTGGGCGCTGGGAAAGAGGAGGTGCGCGCTGGGGAAAGGAGGAGGTGGGCGCTGGGGAAAGGACGGTGGGGGGCGTGGGAACAGGAGGTGGGGGCGGCGGGAACAGGCGGTGGGGGGGGCTGGGGAACAGGAGGAGGTGGGCGCTGGGAACAGGAGGAGGTGGGGCTGGGAACAGGAGGAGGTGGGCGCTGGGGAACAGGAGGAGGTGGGGGGCGCTGGGAACAGGAGGAGGGGGGCGTGGGCTGGGAACAGAGGAGGAGGTGGGCGCTGGGAACAGGAGGAGGTGGGCGCTGGGAACGGACGGTGGGGGGCGCTGGGAACAGGAGGAGGTGGGCGCTGGGAACAGGAGGAGGTGGGCGCTGGGAACAGGGGAGGTGGGCGTGGGAACAAGGTGAGGAGGGTGGGCGTGGGAACAGGAGGTGGGGGGCGTGGGAACAGGAGGAGGTGGGCGCTGGGAACAGGAGGAGGTGGGCGCTGGGAACAATGGTTGGTTCATAATTTTCGCTCTTCTTATTTATTTATTTATAAAATGTGTTACCTGGAAGTAATACATTGAGAGTTACGTTTCATTTTCAAGTATGTCCTGGGCACCGAGTTATGACGACAAATACATGGTTACATAGGAGAACATTATATATATAAAGACATTGCATTACATTAGGTGATCAGGGTAATACATTAAATATGCTTCAGCCTTTCCGTCACACCCCCCGTCCTGATTGGCCAACACAGACGAGCCCTCGTCTTATGACTGGCCCGCCACACAACATCCGTGTGGTGATTGGCTGCTGTCCCATTTTTCATGCTTGTCTATGGAGACGGGAAACCTATAAGAGTTGTGACAAAACAAAACACAAAACAGCGCACAACGCTCATGGTGAAGTAAGAATGAACAATTTATATTATAAAGTAATTCAGGGTTCTGCGTACATCAGATAAAGGTAAAACAAGCATGTAACTGTAACTATGACAGTTATTACCACTCAGATATCAGGACACAGGAGAAGGCTGCAGCGGATCACCCAATGTCACGAATCTGCAGTCATATCAGGCTGTGCTTTCATCTGCTGGGCTCCTTAGAAGTGGAGGGTTCCCTTCAGGCTTCCACGTAATCCAGGTGGATAAGTCCCAAGCTCCGTTTAGGAGTAGCTGGTAAAGGGACAGTCTCGCCGGTCAGGATCAGCTCTGCCTTCCACGCCAGTGCACTGAGTGCCGATACACACCGACCAACAAATATGACGTCACCGGAGAGGCATCAGCTGAGAATATGCCGAAATCGAACTCTTCACTTAGACAGCAAAGTGATAGAATACTAAGGATACTAGTAGATCAATAAAAGTAAATTCCAACGCGTTTCGTAGCAACTATAAAGGCCACTTCATCATTGCAAAGTAAAGCACAGACAATATGGCAGTGCCGCTTGGAACATGACAACCTGCAGGTGAAGAGAGACACCCGGCAAAGTCGGAAGATAACAGGTGCCAATAATGATAGGATTCCCAAAGACAAAATTGGGAGTAACCTGAAAACCTGACCAATTGGTGGCCCTTGAGGACTGGAGTTGGCCACATCCTGGTTCAGAGGGTCAGTCCCACCTAGGACCAAAGCGGCCTAATGATGGGAATCGACTAGAAGTTAAAGAAGCATACTCCAGAAACTGACCGGTTAACAGTCCCCCCCCCGCCCCTTCCCCCCCCCCCCGCCCCTTCCCCCCCCCTGCAGGGTACCACTACTTTCTTCTATATAAACTACACTTCCACTTTGTTTATAAAGAAAGAGGTTTTCCATTTTCTGTTTTAGAGGAAACCTAAATAAACCCCCAAATAAGCATATATCGCATAAACCTGTCTATAATGAGTTTTTGCTCTGCACGGCCCCATGCAGGAAAAGGGTCGCGATAACGCTGCCTGTTTGTGATATTTCTTTATGCTCCGTGCTGTGTCTGTTCTGTGCAGGCGCCTCTCAGCAGCACATGATCTGCCTTTCCATAGTTCTGCAGCCGTTCCACATGACATCAGTTAATCTGCATCTGTTGCGGTTTCACACTGTTTAATCCACCCGGGATCGGCTCTGTAACTAAACACAAAAATGACCCCGTCGGCGGCAGCGTTCAGAGGACGAGAAGGTCATTGGAAACGCTGCGAGCATTACGAATGTTAAAATCAAGTTAGCAGGCAAAGGGAAAAACTGCTGCCATTTAACACACAAAAAACAACTAAAAAAGCCAGAGCATTTTGGAAACAAGTTAGGAAGGAGAAAAGGTCACGAGAATGGAGCTTCGTATAGAGGAGAGAGCCCTGCTGCCAATAGCAGGAACTTATCATCTCCTATTTAGGGTAGCACTTTCAATTGGAATATGCGGGTAGACAAATCTATAAGGCGGCATAAAGTTTGCATTCATCATGACTTTTATATCATGGGAGGAGGGGGTTAGGGTTGGGTTAAATACACAAGTTCGCAGGTTAAAATTCTTCCTGACCCACTGACATGGGCAGATCATTTTTTATCTCACTGTGCCATACTCCAAAGTACTATATATATGTGTGTGTAATATATATATTTATATATATAGTGATACAATCACTGTCTCTAGGTCATGGAATAGTGCAGCTAGTAGACTTTCCAGCGTGCAGGAGGTTAAAGGCCTCTGTAGAAGCTTGCTACAGCTGCAACTAATTAAGCAGGCTGGACTCCTGATTGCACAGGGAGTTAGAAGTCATGAAATGGCTTGCTCAGAGAGAGAGAGCTTTTCCCCAGAGAAGGGAGGGGAGAGAGAGCTGCCCAGCTACGAAGAGGCTGGCACAGTCCCCTAGACACACTGGACCGTGGTCGTGGAGTCTTCTGGGACTAACTGGGTCTTAATCCCAGAAAGAAGAATGAAGGACACAAAACTGCGCTGAAGCAGGGATGATACACAGGGGGCACGTCGCTTCACCACACAAACACACATAAAGTATAAGGGTAAACTACCTGGTGCAAGGGAGAACGCAGAACAACAACACACCAATAATCAGATGATTATATAAAGCCCCCTGTATTTGCACTCTGGGTAGGTGACATTATAGGAACAATGTCATCTATTAGGAGGCCACTAAATAGCCTATTCCCTAAATAGGGTAAGCCGCTAAGGTCACACTCAAATAAAAAAAAAAAACGTTTAATCAATAATGTTAAAAACGACGAGACACCATAAAAATGCATACACAATGCATGATAAAATCCCCAAATGTGTGTAGGCACGAGACAAGGCAAGGAACTAACAATGTCCAAAGCCACAGAGTAAGCTGACTCAACGCTGTGTAAATCCACACCATGTGTGTGTGGTTGCGTTCCAAAATAATTAAATATTAAATGGTCCGCTGCAGTAGAGTAAAGGACTATGAAAAGCCCTCCGTGAGGTAGTATACAACCTGATTCGCTAACGTGCCGACAGCTAGAGCTCCAGGAGGTGACCGGAGCTGATCGTGCCTACTCCCACAAGCCGCGTGGACGTCAGCGTGATGAAATAGTGTCAATTATCAATAAATATATAGTTTAGATACATCTATGCTAGAAATGCATAGAGTGTCCCTGTGCACATCTTCCCACAGATACAAAGTTAAAGATTTAAATCAGGGGGGGAGGGGGCAATCCAGCCCTCTAGGGGCACCAACAGGTCAGGTTTTCAGGATAGCCCTGCTTCAGCACAGGTAGCTCAATTGGTCTCTGACTGAGCCACTAATTGGGTTACTTGTGCTGAAGCAGGGATATCCTTACAATTTGACCTGTTGGTGGCCCTTGAGGATTGGAGTTGGCCCACCCCTGATTTTGATGTATTAATGGCAGATGATAGAAGAAATGGAATAGCTAAGTACAGTATCCATGTTACTATGTACAAAATAGAGCACCATATTATAGCTGACATAGTAACGAAAACACCTTATATTGTGCAGGTATCTTAAGAATAGATCTCTGTATAACAATGTTGCTATTTGTATCTATGCCTCCCCCCATATTGTGTTTCCTAATTTACATAGACTGCCTTTAGTTGAGAATATATCCGTATATTCTTCTTCATACGTGTCCCACCACATTGGAGACACATACAGTACTGTTAACATCCGGGACTTGTTTCAAGGAGTCAAATAACAGAGCAACAATACTCATTCATTTTCCAGAGTTCTCTGGAGGGGTCGTTCGGCTTTTCATGTCAATATTGTTCCCATCGATGGCTGCCTGCTCAATGCGCGTTTCCCCTGTCTGCAACTTCTTTTTATATAGCTTTTTAATAGCGTTTTTCGATTAGGGAATTTTTGTGGAGTGATTTTTTTCAGCTACAATGGAAGAGCAGAGTTGGGGAAATAAAAGAAAACGTAATAACCGTAGCAATAATAATAAATATTTATCTATTTGGACATAAGCTTATTTTGGTTCCTTTTGATCCTTGAGTGCTTACTGGAGTTGCTTTTTGTTTTTCTATTAGCATAATGCCTCTGAAACATGTACCAGTAATGTTTAGTTGAAGATACTGTACTGGTTACTGATATGTTTCATTTCATGGAACGTCCATGAACTTCTGCGTAGATTAAAGCAGGTCATGCTGTATACTGCTCCCATCATTTCTGTAGGATCCTGATGAAGGTTTTCATGAAGTGAATTGTTCATTTCATAAGAAAAACCTGAAAATTATCATCAGCTATTGAAAAGGTTTTTTATGTAGACTTTGGATGGGGTTCTGTGCTGAGCAGAGCAGGTAAAAAGTATTACACCGACATCCTCAAAACTGGAAAAATACATATCAACCTCTCCTGTCTTCCAATGATTTCTTGGATAACAATAGAGCTTTCTCAAATCGGACACATTCTTTAAAAAAAACAAAGCAAACATTGACATGCGCAACGTATTTGCGCAATGCGCCCCCTGCGAAGGTGCGATCGGATGCATTAAGGACCATTTGTGTAGACACAGGCCATCAAATCCAATAAAATAAATCAAATATTGAATATTCATTTTAACATTCACTGATCGAATGACTGATATTTGAAAAAAAATTGAGGTTGACTATTTGACGGAAAATCACATTATACAAAGAGGCCAGCTGAGGAATGCATTGGGTCCCTATTATGCCATACACCTGCTTGCATTATATGCCAGTGTCTCAGTCTGTTGGTGTTAAAAATTTTTTAAGAAGGTATTAAATAAACGTGAAGCTTTAAAACTCACAGAGCTGCTGATTACGATTCCAGGATGGACACTAATTTCAAGCTTGGATGAGCGATTCATTATACAGTTACTTATCTCTTTTGGAGTATTATATCAACAGCTCTTAGCGACAGATGCATCAGAACAACGCAACTAGAAGATCCTGTCTCTAACTAGGTATGCTTAAGCAATTAGTCATCAACTGGATACACCCATCCAGTACATCTGAGTGTACTCCTGTACTATTCGTGTATTCACTTTTCTGTATACTATACAGTATCACCGGCATTTAGCCACTATTTTGGCAACAGCACGTCTAGGGTTAAGCCAAAGCTAATCGTCTTGAGTCCTTTGAGTACTATGATTCGTTCCCCAGGCTGTCAATCACCACATCGGAGTGTGATTGGGGTGATTGTGTGTCCCGCCCAGTCTGTTGGGTATTTAGAAGTGACACAGCTAGCCAGTAGGTACCTCCTACCTTGAGAAAGCGCCAGCCCCCGAGCGCGAAACGTACATCGGGATGACGTCATCGCGTTGACGTCGGAGATCACGGGTGAGATTGCTCCGGTATCGGGGAGGGAGAGGGTGTATACCAGAGCCTGCGTTGTAGTCAGCCTTTATGTGGGAACTGCTGTGCCATGGCATTTGCTGGTATGTGCTGGTTTATCAGTGTGGGATATTGACTATTCATGTGGCGGTATTATCCTAGAGCGCCACTACACTGACCATGACACTTCCAGCAGTACGAGTCTGTTGATATTGGTGACACATGCTGATCTATTAGACTCTGGAATCACTGTGGCTAGGAATATTATTTACTGCTACACCCTCTCATTTGATATAGGAGGGGGACACTGTTACTATCTATGCTATGATTATTGACACTAGTCAGATTTAGAGGTTATTTCATGCCTATTCCCCGACTTATACCCTTCCCCCTGTATTCCGAGTAGTATATCAGGAGGGTTCTATTTAAGAACCAAATCTATTGCTATATACCTACCAATTAACCTCCTGTTAACACCCATACATTGAGTTTTAGATGTTTTTATTACCTACAGGCATACCCCGCTTTAAGTACACTCGCTTTAAGTACACTCGCGAGTAAGTACATATCGCCCATTAGGCAAACGCCAGCTCACGCATGCGCCTGCCAGCACGTCCTGAATAGCAATACCGGCTCCCTACCTGTACTGAAGTTGTGCGCACGCGGGGAGACTATAGAGCCTGTTACAAATGCGTTATTTACATCAGTTATAAACGTATATGACAATTGCAGTACAGTACATGCATCGATAAGTGGGAAAAAGGTAGTGCTTCACTTTAAGTACATTTGCGCTTTACATACATGCTCCGGTCCCATTGCGTACGTTAATGCGGGGTATGCCTGTACTGAGTTTGCGTCGTTATAGTGTATCATACATATATGTTAATAAAAGTTTTTTGTTTTGCCTATTAGGCTTTTATGGTAATTGTTCATTCCTAGCACTGGATGCGATTACAAGCCCTCCCCTACGGACTTATCTGATATATGTCAGGGAGTATTATACCCCTGCTGCTATTTATCATTAGCCTGTTGTGCAGTGGTATCCAACTGGCACCCTCTCTCTCCACCTTTAAGACCCATCTTAAAACCCACCTCTGTAATGAAGCATATGGGTAGCTCCACGGCTGATACTATACACCTCATAGCTGGTGTTGGAGACTTGGGTTGATATTTCCTTGAATAAATGGCCTGCAAGGTGTCCTGTGAAGCAGTGTGTAGTTAATATGGACCGTAATGTGAACTGGAACTTTAGACTACTGGCAAATACTGCTTGGCTTCCATGTTGCTGATCTCTTACTTCTTGGGGTTCAGATTAGAATGCCTGTGCCTGCCAATGTTTACCGTTGCTGGTCAAGCATATAACAAATGCTCCTGTTCCTGCAGTTTCCCATTGGGATACCTAACTACAACCCCAAGCACGTACTGTATAAACGTGGAAGCGTACCATCTGACGCCAGATAAGAGACACTTTTTTTTTTAACCGTAATAGGGTCTTCTCCTGTTGCACCAGACTGGTCATTCGTAACAGGGTAGTATTAAGAAACAGACACCATACAGAAGACATTATCTCATGACATCAGACGTGTCACCCCAAACCTATTAGAAAGATTGCCTGTTTGGTCCATCGGAAACACCAACCTGTCTCTTTTGACATACAGTATTATGAAATAAACCCAGTTTGTAAAGACCAGTCACTTTAACATTTCATCTGCTTGTCACCCTCAGAGATAGTGTTATAAATGACTCTTGACTTGAGGTCAGTTGACCTTGACCTCTGACCTTTTATTTTTGACATACATTTGAAGCAATCCGAAATGTTCAGAGAGGCTGTTACATACAGTAGGGTCCGTGACTGCCTGACATGCCTGAAGTATCATCAATTGTTTTCCATAGTCTGTGGCTGCTGGACCATTTCTATCCCTGGTAACGGCTCGTACGGCGGTTTCTTGGAGGGATATCGTAGCCATTAAAGGCGCAGTTATCGCAGAACGTTTATTTGTTTAAAGATTTCCTCCAGCGCTCGGATTTGAAATCTGCGCGTTTTGATTTCGGAAGGATACAACGGAAACACCGGCCAGTACACTTCTAAAATGATCGCTATTGTAAGACAGGTGCAATGCCCGTGTTGAGCGTTAAGTGTTTTGTGTCTATTTTTGGCTGACTTTAAATAATAATAATTTAGTCTTGTATAGCGCTTTCTGTGTACTCCGCGCTGTACACAGGTTTTTGTTTTGCAGGCACAAGTCCTTGCCCCTTAGAGCAAGGGTGCACAACGCAAACCCCCCAACAGGTCAGGATAACACAGCTTCAGCACAGGTGGCTCAATCAGTCCCTGCTTCAGCACAGGTGGCTCAATTGGAGGCTCAGTCTTTGACTGAGTCTCTGAGCCACCTGTGATGAAGCAGGGACTGATTGAGTCACCTGTGCTGAAGTTGGGACTGATTGAGCCACCTGTGCTGAAGCTGGGATATCCTAAAAACCTCATCGGTTTGGAGGGAGGGGGAGGAGCTAGAGGACGGGCGGAGTTGAGCACCCCTGCCCAGATCTATGTTTTGGTGCCTGAGGCACAGGGAGATAAAGTGACTTGCCCAAGGTCAGAAAGAGCCGACACTGGGAATTGAACCATGTTCCGCTGCTTCAAACTCAGTGTCATTGTTTATAGAGGCTCACTGGGCCTTGACTCACTGGGCCTTTACTCAATGAGCCCTTACTCCGTGAGCCTTTACTCACTGAGCCCTTACTCGCTGAGCCTTTACTCCCTGAGCCTTTACTCGCCGGGCCTTTACTCACTGAGCCCTTACTCTCTGAGCCTTTACTCCCTGAGCCTTTTACTCCCTGAGCTTTTACTCATTGAGCCTTTACTCGCCGAGCCTTTACTCGCTGAGCCCATACTCGCTGAGCCTTTTACTCCATGAGCCTTTACTCATTGAGCCTTTACTCACTGAGCCCTTACTTGCCGAGCCTTTACTCCCTGAGCCCTTACTCGCCGAGCCTTTACTCCCTGAGCCCTTACTCGCCGAGCCTTTACTCCCTGAGCCCTTACTCACTGAGCCTTTACTCCCTGAGCTCTTACTCACCGAGCCTTTACTCACTGAGCCTTTACTCCCTGAGCCCTTACTCGCTGAGCCTTTACTCACTGAGCCTTAACTCACTGAGCCTTTACTCGCCGAGCCTTTACTCGCCGAGGCTTTACTCGCCGAGGCTTTACTCGCCGAGCCTTTACTCGCCGAGCCTTTACTCGCCGAGGCTTTACTCGCTGAGCCTTTACTCGCTGATCCCTTACTCACTGAGCCTTTACTCACTGAACCTTTACTCACTGAGACTTTACTCGCCGAGGCTTTACTTGCCGAGGCTTTACTCACTGAGCCTTTACTCGCTGAGCCCTTACTCACTGAGCTGACCCTTCCCCACAGGGTCTTCTTTTTACACGGCGCAAACCGCAATGAGTTTGCGCCATGACTCCCCTGTTGTGAGCGCACTCAAATCGTCCCGTAGGATTCAGCCTGGGCTCACAGGCTTCACAGCGAGTGAGAACGCCTATGTATATTATGTAACGTTTAACGACTTTACATACTGTACTACGGCATTGTTAGAAAGAAACCGTATCATACACACTGAGAATAGCTGCGAGCGTAAGTGATTTTAATAGCTACGCGGATCTTTAAGGTAAGAGGGAATTGTTAGCACTGTATGTTATTTACGCCGTTAATTAAAGCTTCGGGTTCACTGTTCGCTGTCAATAGAACAGCAGGACGGTTTCTATCCTGAATGTGCTCTGACCTTTATGTAAAGCACAAACACAGAGAAATGTCAGCATCTAAGGACTGCGCACGTCCATTCTTCATGTGCTGCTCAAGTTCTCATCTGATCCACAGCTTAGCAACCCTAACAATGATTAGATGCAGCGAAAGTGCCAGCGCTTTTATAAAGTCACCCAGGAAAACAATGAAAAAGATATGCAGGACCGATTAATAAAGTAATGGACTGGATTACACAATAAACAAGGATATTATACTTTAAGTACAATGTTCAGTCTCACTAGTTCACTCGTAGGGTCAGTCCCTCCTAAGACCAAAGTATACTAATGGCAGTGACATCGTTAAGGGGTCAGTCCCTCCTAGGGGCAACGTGTACTAATGGCAGTGACAGGGTTAAGGGGTCAGTCCCTCCTAAGACCAAAGTATATTAATGGCAGTGACATGGTTATGGGGTCAGTCACTCCTAGGGGGCAAAGTGTACTAATGGCAGTGACATGGTTAAGGGATCAGTCACTCCTAAGACCAAAGTGTACTAATGGCAGTCACATGGTTAAGGGGTCAGTCCCTCCTAGGGGCAAAGTGTACTAATGGCAGTGACAGGGTTAAGGGGTCAGTCCCTCCTAGGGGCAAAGTGTACTAATGGCAGTGACAGGTTAAACGGTTGTCATGTACCTCCTAGGGGCAAAGTGTACTAATGGCAGTGACAGGGTTAAGGGGTCAGTCCCTCCTAAGGGCAAAGTGCACTAGTGGCAGTGACAGGGTTAAGTAATCGGAGTGTATATCACGTGTAATATGGACAGTTCATGAAACTCGATGCCTCTGGACAGTTTGTCATCACACGTTACCCTGTATTTCATAGCTCGGTATCTCGGGAACGGATGATGACCTGAATATGCCAAAAACACAGTTGAGAAGATTAGTAGCAGCAGTTCCACGGTTTAGGACATTTTTTCGCGGCCACTTTGCTGTGCCGCCGCGCTTAGCCGCCACTCACCTCTCCGCAAGGACATCTCTCCGTCTGCCGTCTCGCCACCAAGAAAAGCCCCTAAAGTTTTCTCCCCAAACCCCCTAATCTTAACCCCTAATACTAACGCTACCACCTACCCTAAAACCTTAACCCCTTACCCAAAAAACCCTAATCTTACTCCTTCCCCTAAGAACCCCTAATCTTAACCTCCATTACTAACGATACCTCCTACCCTAAAGTCCTTAACCCTTTACCCTATGCCCTTACCCTAAACCCCTTACCCTAAATCCCCTATCCTTAACCCACCCCTACGCAAACAGCTAAAACTCCATAAATTAACTTACCTTACTGGCGAAGCGTCCGGTGGGTGTGTCCAGCATCGGAGTTGCCCCGGCTAAGGGTCCCTCAGTGGCCAAATGTCCAGTTCTAACAATTCCATAGAGTAGCATGAAGGATAAACCTAAGGCTGCGATTATAGTGGAGGCGCGTGCGCAACATCGCGCGTGCCGTGAACAAAAGGCCTCTGAGGCCGGCCATAGTACGTGCTTCCAAGCGCGCGATTCTCGGCCAGACAAATAATTTTATCTTTGCCGTGCGCCTGGCGGGTCATGTGCGGGGTTCAGCCAATGAGGGCGAACCGCTCACATTACATCACAGCCCCGCCTCCCCGTCGCCCAGTACCTCAGTGCAGGTTTCACACGAGCGGCAGGCGCCCGTGACGGCAGGCATGCATGACATGATGCGCTCCGTTGCGCATGCGCACACCGCCACTATAATCGCAGCCCAAGGATGCATGCTGTACCCAAACGTTGGATCGTTCCTTTGCTGTTTAATGAGATTCAATAAATCCCTACTGATTAGCTACTAGTAACGTGGTGCACCTGACCGGATCTTATTAGCAAAGCGAAGTGACATTCGTTAATTGCAAACTGCTGCTTTAATAAAAGCATTTGTAAAAATAACTGTTTTGTAATATAATTAACGCCCCTGTTCAATATGATGTGAAGCCGTCTTCTCCTTCGTCAGGAAGATTGCAGCTTCGCTCGTATGAAGGGAGCTTAAACCTTCCCACGCACAGGGACGCCGGTGTCACAGAACGTTGAGTAGTGGACGTGCAGAGAAACAGCGGGGACGTTCCACTGCTTCCAAAGTCTCTGGTAATTGAACAAATCGAATGAGTCACTCACTTTCCACTACCGGAGAACATTTTAATTCATCTTGCTATCGTTTTATTAAACCTACCTGTGCAAGCCTGCCAGGCTGTGTATTAAACTAAATGGCCGGACGTGGATATTATATCAGCTATTTTGACCACTGCAATTCCTTCTTCATTTCTTCATCACCCGAGGCCATTTGTCAATAGCTGTCAGATAAGTGCATTAGGCGGCTAAACTTAGCAGGAATTAAACTAGAGCATCGTTATCCTTAAGCGACGTGTACTCATCTTTCTCAATGTTCATGCCCATGTTTACCAAGTGGTGCTAAGCCGTAAGAGATCTCCCACTGACAAGCTGGTTACATGAAGTGCAAGGCATCAGAACAGACTTTTCTTTGCATTGATAAATCACCCACATACAGAGACATGTCCAGACTACACCGGTATCACAAAGCCCTGACAAACCCCCTTTGTATCTAAAGCCCTCTCCCGCCTTAAACCTTTTTCACTGACTGCCCCTCACCTCTGGAATGCCCTTCCCCACAGTACCCGACTAGCACCCTCTCTATCCACCTTTAAGACCCACCTTAAGACACACTTGCTTAAAGAAGCATATGAATAGCTCTGTGTATATTCTGAACACATGATACATAAAGCTTGGCCCCCTGCAGACGCACTTACCAGAACTCCCTCCTACTGTCTCTGTACATTCTCACCTACCTTCCAATTAGACTGTAAGCTCCTCGGGGCAGGGACTCCTCTTCCTTAATGTCTAAAGCACTTATTCCCATGATCTGTTATTTATATTAGCTGTTATTTATTGGATTACCACGTGTATTACTGCTGTGAAGCGCTATGTACATTAATGGCGCTATATAAATAAAGACATACAATACAATACAATAAGGGTTATCAGAACCTGCATTCTGATGCAGATCTGGCATTAACTACCTTTGACTTGAATGGCAATGATTGCAGATAAATAACTGACATCCCTTATTGGAGATTCCAAAATCATCCCCATCATTTCCCCGGGAAGTATAATATACAGTAAATGTTGCATTAGGGTTTGCTAGACAGTATGCCTCCCTTTGGAATGATATCAATATCGTTTGAGTAGGTTGAACTTCCAGGATAAATATCTAGTCTTCAACCTACATTACCATGTGAAATATTCCATTGTAATATACCTAACATATATATATAAGCCAAGACGTCCTACTGACACAAATCGTTAGCAAGTAAAAGGAGAACAATTGGAGCTAAAAACCTTGATACAAGATCGTGCAATGTTTTCACAAATCTGGTACATCTGAACGTTAGTTACTCGTGAATGTTTCAGGAAATCAGTCGTTTTCACACACATTCACCGAGGGTATCTTTCTCTCTGGTGCTAATACCCCTGAGGAAGTGAAGACAGCTTTGCGAAACGCGTGGGGGGTACGGGGACGGCGTGCAGCCGAACCGTGCCTTCACGCAGGAGTGATGTCACCAGGAGGCGACTGCTGAAAGCGCCTAGCCGTAGAACCTGGAGACGCGGCGGTGAACGCTGCAGAGAGGCTGCTCTGTATCCAGATTGGACCCAATGTAAGAAGGAAGGGTTCAACTTGGGGACTGGTGCACACCAAAACCAAGTGCCACCTGGTCAGGATATCACTGCTTCAGCACAGGTGGCTCAATCACTGGCTCTAGACGAATTATTGAGAATGCCTTGAAATCGAAAGTCTGAAATGTGCAAACATTATACGAGTGCAAATTCTCCCAAATGTGCAAACACTATACGAGTGCAAACTCTCCCAAATGTTACGAGTGCAAACTCTCCCAAATGTGCAAACACTATACGAGTGCAAATTCTCCCAAATGTGCAGAACTGTTTTGTGAAACTTTTCCTTGAACTAAACTGAGAGACGTTCACGTACCTGGGTACAGGACTAAAATGTAGGGATGGGCGGGTTTTCGGGGTGGGTGTGACCGGTTCCTTTCCGCGGATCAATGTCACAGAGGGCGATTCGCGGTTTGCGGATTTTTTAATTAGTTTATTACCAATACTCGGTGGATTCCGCAGCCCGTGGACGGATTCTTGAGAACGGATCGCCGAATCCGCTGATTGGATTCTACAAATCCGCCCACGGGTTGTATCCAATGGTGGAGTTTGATGAATCCGCGCCTATTGAAACTGCCCAAATCCGTATACAGATTTCGGGGAACGGATGTAGGTCTTTACTGTACATCAACGTTGCTCAGAACAAACACCAATACCGTTGGCGACATTTGGATAAAATGTATCGCGTTTCCGTGAAGCTCAGTTTCATTGTGAAGCAAACTTTGTATTTTATGTTGTATCTTCTAAGGACAGAGAAAATGTTCTTTCACTTTGCTCGTAAAAATATGAACCTGTATTAGTTTTATTAGCTGCCTGTTTTGCCAAATCGGCTTCAGGGTGATATAGGGTACAGTAGTAACAGCTGAGAAGGAGAATTACAGCAGGCATGGAGGAAAGCCATTTACCCAGTGGGATTCTGGGCTCGGAACTTTACACGGCAACTTGTCAGATGTGAGATATCTGCTGGAGGGGGCAGGCAGCCAATAAACGGGGCACTTATCCTTAATTAGCCAAAGGCAATGACTTTGCCCAAAGTGAAGTATGTTGGACGAAAGATTCACTGCAGTTAAAATAGTGTTCTGAAAAAATGTCCCCCTAATTAATAAGAGCCGCAAACCAAGAGAAGCATAGTCCAAGCTTAACTGCAACAGTAACTCAGAAAGTACCGGTAACATTGCTTTCTTTGATCTTCTTTTGATACAGATGTTCTCAACTCCAGTCCTAATTTTAATATTCTATTGTGCCCTAGTGTAGCTTCTAGGTATCTAGCTACTTATTCGTCTTTTGTACAGCAACCTGTGATTTAACAGCGTTGCATCTTTCGGAAAGGCACACAATTACAGGAGTAATGTACAAAGTAGGTCAAAGGGGATAAACCTGGCATAGAATAAGATCTATGGTGAGTCACAAATATATATATTTATTTGGTTCTAGCTGAAAGTTTAGCAACAGATTTGTGGAAAGTTTCGGTGTTAATCAATCATTTGCCATATGGTAAAAAACCGTTTGCAGTGATGCAGTAATTACCTAGCTGTAAAATGCTGCAAATGATTTAATTTCATTCTAAAAATCAATTTATTCCCGTCGCCCTCTGCTGAGTTTGGTAGTTTAATATGTATGTATGTATCTATGTATATCTTTATTTACATTGCTCTTTCCAGCAGCAATATATGTGACATAATCACGTGTCATAATATTATACTTCAGTGTACGCACTTTAAATAAACCCAATAAGAAGGATGGACACTTTCTCTTGTATTTTGGTTCTAAAAAAATAATAAGTTGGTTTTGCTGAAACTCAAGTTGTTTTGCATTTGTTAAAAGTTATGGAAAAGAATAAAAAAATATATTTTAAAAATTCCTTTTCTATTTGGGGGAACTTTTTTGAATTTTAAAAACTTTTTGCAAATGTATTTTCGTTTGCGGACGCAAACGTTCCCCAAGTCAACGATTGAGAGCCACCTGTGCTGAAGCAGGGATATCCTTAAAACTTGACCTGTTGGTGGCCGTTAAGGACTGGAGTTGGCCTCCCCTGCACTAGAGGGTTCTGGGAAAGATTTAGTCAATTGTATCTTGTCACCAACTCCCCGCTTCCGTCACTCAGAGGCGCATGGAGAATTAATTCTTTCTCTGTCAAAGACTTCCCCTGGCAGCGAAATGGTTAAAAACAGGCCGGCTACAGGCAATTTATGGACTTCTTCCAACAAATATGTCTAATCCTCTTTCCACACTATTAGTACTATCCGCATTAACAACGTGAAGTGGCATTGAGCTCAACGACAAGTGCTAACGAGTTATATATCAAGTGGTAATGAGTAAAATGCATTTCCTATCTATGGCTTTATGTGCTTGATCATTCACTTCTTCTATGTCATTCAGGATTGCTTACAATTGTACCATAACTCCTCTCAATTATTACTATTTCCGGGCAAAGAGCCCTTGAAGTAGGAATTGCAAAACTTCTCTACCTCCTTGAACGTCTCTTTATTACTCTGTCCTACCTTTACGTCCCAGGCTGAACCTCTGGCTTTAATGCTGTTTATTTTGTGATGGGCTCAATGCTTTGTCTACAGTCTTGCAGGAGAGCAACTGCAGACAAGGATTCTGGGTAATGGCATGTAAATGAGCACACCACGTAACTTTGTATTCCTCATAAACAAGGTGATTTCTATTGTGCTTTGGCCTATAACACACAGATGCACATGTACACACATTCATATACAGATGTAGCCACGTTCGTAGCGCGCTACCGCCGGCGAAATAGAGGTAAAGCCGCGCCCAGCTGATTCTAAACAATGGTGGCATCTCCCACTGGGTGTTGTGTATGTCCCACTGCTTCGCTGGCTACATATTTATGGCTATATTGTATATCACAGATACAGAAGATATCTTTAGGAAAAGTTTAGACTTTTTTTTGCCATCACTGGAGTCGGGAATTATTGTTTCCCCCATATGAGACGTAATTGACAAAGTGGAGCAGTATAAGTATAGATGTATCATGAGTATATCATGATTTAATAAAGGTTGAACGTAATGGAAAGGTAAACTAATGGTGTATCCCAACTGGAACTGTCTCACGGGCACACTAGTTAAGACTGAGTTTATACAGGTCAGATGATGGTATCTTTATATACCAACCTACAGTATATTCAACACAGGTAACCTATCCAACCGTATCATATTGACTGCTATAATTTACTAGTAGAGAGTAGATGGCGCTATCTCTCTGCTCACCTATATTATCATAGATATAAATGGTATAATATAAAGATACATATTACCAATAGATCAACTAAAGTCCTTATTAAATGACTCTGCCCTCCTGAAGTCTGTCTCTCTGCCCCTCTGTACTAGTCCTGCAGTCTGCTCTACTTTCTGTCTCTTTTATATACATTTTTTATATAATCCACTGTTTGTATTCATTCTTGATGATGGCACTGGTTGCAATTCTCTGCCTGTCTGCGTCTCTCTGTCTCTGTGTGTGTCTCTCTCTCTCTGCGTCTCTCTCTCTGTCTCGCTCTCCGTCTCTCTCTCTCTTTGTGTGTCTCTGTGTGTCTGTGCGTCTCTCTCTCTGTCTCTCTCTGTGTGTCTCTGTGTCTCTGTGTGTCTCTCTGTGTGTGTGTGTCTCTCTGTTTGTGTGTGTGTCTCTCTCTCTCTGCATCTCTGTGTGTCTGTGTGTCTCTCTCTCTGTGTGTGTGTCTCTCTGTTTGTGTGTGTCTCTCTCTCTCTCTCTCTCTCTCTGCGTCTCTGTGTCTCTGTGTGTCTCTGTGTGTGTCTCTCTCTCTGTGTCTCTCTCTCTGCGTCTCTGTGTCTCTGTGTGTGTCTCTCTGTGTTTCTATGTGTCTCTCTCTCTGTGTCTCTGCGTCTCTGCGTCTCTGCGTCTCTGTGTGTGTCTCTCTGTGTTTCTATGTGTCTCTCTCTCTGTGTCTCTGTGTGTCTCTCTCTCTCTGCGTCTCTGTGTTTCTGTGTGTCTCTGTGTGTGTCTCTCTCTCTGTGTCTCTCTCTCTGCGTCTCTGTGTGTCTCTCTCTGTGTGTGTCTCTCTGTTTGTGTGTGTGTCTCTCTCTCTCTCTCTCTCTCTGCGTCTCTGCGTCTCTGTGTGTGTCTCTCTGTGTTTCTATGTGTCTCTCTCTCTGTGTCTCTGTGTGTCTCTCTCTGTCTCTCTCTCTGTGTCTCTGTGTGTCTCTCTCTGTCTCTCTCTCTCTGTGTCTCTGTGTGTCTCTCTCTCTGTGTGTCTCTCTGTTTGTGTGTGTGTCTCTTTCTGTCTCCTCCTTTAGTAGCCTCCTCCCAGGGGCATTTTTATAGGGTGGGGGTACCCCAAGATCTGAACCGAGCAGGAATCAAATTCCATTCGACGTCCAAAGATCCGGACCGCCACAGTCCTGGGTATTCAGGTTCTGTACCTCCTGAACCGCCCAAACTTCAGGGGGCATGGGTACAGACGGTTGTGTGTGTGTGTGTGTGTGTGTGTGTGTGTGTGTGTGTGTGTGTGTGTGTGTGTGTGTGTTGAATAAAGCCTTATTGTGTCTTGTTTGGGTAGTCAAGCTTAAACGGATAAATCCAAAAGAACAAATGTTGGTTTTCTGATCCTGTTCTTCCTGGAACACGCTCGGTAATGCAGCGAGCAGAACAGCCAGGAATATACTGTATCTGTGTTTACAATAGATGGAAAGCTCAAACAGGGGGCTTATCTGCATGTCATTACCCAGAATCCTCACCTGCAACATAATCATTAAATGACGTAAGACACTTGAGTGACCCAGGTTTATTGACCTGCAGAAGATTATACAATGTAACGCTCCCAGGAATTTCTTGTCTTTCCATATTGGTTTCCGAACTATAGAACGACTTTCACAAGATGCACGTGACCCAATTTTCTGCGAGGTTCCCAAGTCTTTGGCAAAGTTGTTATCTCTCTGATTCACTGTCTTGTTTCTTGTCTATGTAATTTGTTCACATTTTTTAAAGTCTTTGACGAAGGATTATAGCAATTCTGCCCTCCCGTGAGCATTGTACTGGTAACGTTCCAATGAGACTTACACCCTGTAATTCCTATCCTGGGGCGATGTCTGCAATACCCAGTGGTTGCCTCCTGACTGAGTTACAGAACAGTTATGTATTTAAGGTCAGAACAAGGAGGAGAACACAACATTTTGTGTAAATATGTCATCTGTTTGCGCTCCTTCACGCTGCGGTGTTGAACGAAGGGAAAGAAACCTGTTACAAGAAAGTGTGTATAGGCTTAAAGGCCCATACGGGGTTAACGTAGTTTGACATGGTGCTGAGCCTGTACATGTATGTATATCTTTAGTTATATAGCGCCCACAGTGTGCTCGGCACTTTACAAAGATAATACAGCACCGGGGATTATTATAATACAATAAGCGCAGCAAAATCAGACAATAGGAAAGGAAATCCGTGCCCCGGAGAGCTTACACTCTAAGGCTGGGATCATATTGTGTGCGATGGCGCACACGCATCAAGCACAAATAGCAGGATCCCTTCGAGGCCGCTCCTAGTGCGCACGCACGACGGAGCGCGAGCGCGTTTTGAACAGAAAAAGAAAAATTGTCTTTTCAAGCGGCAGCCGCGTCACGACCAAGTGACGTGAGCGGTTTAGTCAATCACGGCGAACCTGCTCCGTGACGTCATAGCCACGCCCCCTCATCGCCGCCAGCACTATGAGCAGGGGTTGCTTGTGCTGCAGCGGCACGGCAGGCGCTCGCACTCTCGCTAGCAAGCGGAGTGTATGAGCTCTGCCTAAGTGGTATGTTGGGAGACGTACAGAGACAGCTGGTGAGGGAATAAGTTAGGAAAAGGTAAGGCCAGCCGGGGGAGACAGCCGGGGGAGACAGCCGGGACTGCTGTCCCGGGCCCGGTGAGTCAGGGGCCCCCCGCCAGTCCACGTGTCAGAAAAAAACACTGACAAGCTATCTTAATTGAAGCCTTCTTGGAAAAGCCAATCAGGGCCTTCCTCCTGGGTGGGGCCTTCCTCCTGGGCGGGGCCTTCCTCATGGGTGGGGCCTTCCTCATGGGCGGGGCCTAGCTGATATAAGCAACTGCACAGTCGGGAAACATGTGCTGGAATCTTCCTCACTGTGCAGCTGCTTATATAGTGTGTGTCCCAAACCTACCTGCATCCTCCTCAGGCCTCAGCCTCTCCGTGGGCTGGTGTTGGCACCAAGGTCTTTCTGAAGGGTCCCTCTCCATGGGCCGTCAGCAGCCCCTCCAAGGCCTTTGTTTGCTGTCTGAAGGCCCCTTCGGTGGGCCATCAGCAGCCCCTCCAAGGCCCCCCGCTGTCTGTCTGAAAAGCTCCCCTCCGTGGGCCATAAGCAGCCCCCCCCCACGGCCCCCATGTGCCATGTGAAGGCCCCTCCGTGGCTTTCTGAAGATTGGTCCTCGAACCTCCAGACTCCAGCCCTCAATATAATCTGTCCCTGGCTCCTAGTCCTATACACCTTACAACGTATACATACCCCCCCCCCCTCCCCCCCCCACCCCCCCCACCCCCCCCTCTTCCAGGCCCAAAACTGGAATAATCTACCGGAGACTCTCACAGCCGCCACCCGTCTAAAACTAAAGCTGTCTCACATTTTAATCTGGTCTGTAACTGTTACATACGCCTATAATGTATATTATCTGTAACTGCACATGCAATGTCTTGTATATAATGTATACCCTGTTCATTATGTAACTGTATTTGTAACCATGTATTATTTGTCTTAACTCTGTGCCCAGGACATACTGCAAAACGAGAGGTAACTCTCAATGTATTACTTCCTGGTAAAATATGTTATAAATAAATAAATACTTTCCCCCACCCCCTGTCCCCCCGTCCCCCCTCCCCAGGCCTATACCTTTTAGTTTTTTAAATTATTTTTAAGGGTTTGTTCTCTGTGTGCATCAGTGTATAGTATGTGTGTGTATGTGAGTCAGTCTGCTCTGTGTGTGTGTGTGTGTATGTGAGTCAGTCTGCTCTGTGTGTGTGTGTGTGTGTGTGTATGCGAGTCAGTCTGCTCTGTGTGTATAGTATGTGTGTGTCTGTGGGTCAGTCTGCTCTGTGTGTGTGTGTGAATGTGAGTCAGTCTGCTGTGTGTGTGTGTGTGTGTGTGTCAGTCTGCTCTGTGTGTGTGTGAGAGTCAGTCTGCTCTGTTGTGTGTGTATGTGAGTCAGTCTGCTCTGTGTGTGTGTGTGTGATGTGTCAGTCTGCTTCTGTGTTGTGTGTGTGTGTGGTGTGTGTGTGTGTGTGTGTGTATGTGAGTCAGTCTGCTCTGTGTGTGTGTGTGTGTGTTGTATGTGAGTCAGTTCTGCTCTGTGTGTGTGTGTGTGAGTCAGTCTGCTCTGTGTGTGTGTGTGTGTGTTGTAGGTTTGAGTAGTCTGCTCTTTGGGTGTTGGTGTGTGTAGTCAGTTCTGTGTGTGTGTTGTGAGTCAGTTGTTTTGTGTGTGTGTTGTGTGTGTGGGTATGAGTCAGGTCTGCTGCTGTGTGTGTGTGTATGTGAGTCAGTCTGCTCTGTGTGTGTGGTGTGTGGTGGTGTGTTGTGTGTTTGTGTGTGGTGTTGTGTGTGTGTGTGTGTGTGTTGTGTGTGTGTGTGTGTGTGTGTGTGTGTGAGCCATTCTCTGTGTGTTTGTGTGTGTGTGTTTGTGTTTATGTTGTGACTATTCGGGCTCTGTGTGTGTGTGTTTGTTGTGTGTGTGTGTATGTGAGTCAGTCTGCTCTGTGTGTGTGTGTGTATGTGAGTCAGTCTGCTGTGTGTGTGTTTGTGTGTATGTGAGTCAGTCTGCTCTGTGTGTATGTATTGTGAGTCAGTCTGCTCTGTGTTGTGTGTGTGTGTGTGTGTGTGTGTCATCTGCTCTGTGTGTGTGTGTGTGTGTGTGTGTGTGTGTACGGGAGTCAGTCTGCTCGTGTTTATCAGTGTATAGTATGTGAGTCTCAGTGGGGGTGTGTCAGGTAAGTATGTGAGCCAGGCGCACTGTGTTGTATGTAGTCATCTGCTCTGTTTTGTGTGTGTGTGTGTGTGTGTGTGTGTGTGTGTGTGTGTGTGTGTGTGTGTGTGTGTGTGTGTGTGTGTGTCAGTCTGCTCTGTGTGTCAGTGTATGTGTGTGTGTGTGTGTGTGTACGGGAGTCAGTCTGCTCTGTGTGTATCAGTGTAATATCAGTGTATAGTATGTGAGTCAGTCTGGTGTGAGAGTGTGCGTATTTGTGTGTGGGAGTGTGTGTGTGTGAGTGTGTGTGTGTGTTTGTGTGTGGGAGTTAGTCTTGAATTGGCAGTAAGTGCCAGCAGGTGCCTTCTGGCAAAATACTGCTTAGTAAATACGTTTCCCTTTCCCTTTAACTCCTGCATTCAGTGCCGCTGCTTACCTGCTAACTGACCAACCACAGTACATTATTTATTCATATCAGTGATATGAGGCTTATATCTCTAAAATAATCATTTGACTTGCAGTAAAGTTTAGAACAAGCGAAAGGTGATAAATAGTTCTGTATTCATTTATATAGCAGTTACAGAATAAGTACAAGTAATGCAATCTGACAATGCTACGTACACACTGCGCTTTATATTCAGCGGTCGCTATGTTATCGTACCAAGAAACGAATATCTATATATTTTTATTTTCAAAATGTAGGGTAGCACGACTGTAAAAAAATGTACATCGTTCCCCTTTTGCTTGTACAATGATTCTCTTTGTTTTTACAGCGTCTAAATTTAGAATAGGTTGAACTTGATGGACATATGTCTTTTTTAAACCTCATCTACAGTACTATGTAACTATGTAGCATATCGTAAATATCCAATATTGGTCCCAAGACCATGCAGCGCTTATCACCTGAGATCTGACTCCAAAAGACTGTTCACGGTCCAAAGGTTCAACAAAGTATCCGGCCGTTCCTCCTTCTCTTACCGTGCACCCCAAAACTGGAACAGTCTACTGGAGACTCTCACAGCTGCCACCAGTCTAAGTTCTTTAAAAACTAAAGCTGTCTCGCACTTTAATCTGGTTTGTAACTGTTATATACGCCTAGGCTATAATCATATATTATCTTTAACTGTTAATGCAATGTATTTATACATAATGTATTCTCCGGTTCATTTAATGTAACCATGTATTTGTCGTCATAACTCTGTGCCCAGGACATACTTGAAAACGAGACATAACTCTCAATGTGTTACTTACCGTTAAAATATTTCATAAATAAAATAATAGCTTTGCCCGGATTCTTAATACATTTCAATTAATTTTAGATCACAAACATTACCACCCTCTTGCAACAAACAAACATGGGTATGAAGTATCTGCACTGGGAAACGAGAACTATCAAGTGTCGGAAAGTGGAGCATTGCTCTAAAACCGTCTGAAACGGTGTCATTTTAACGCTGCCGGACTCGATGTATGCAATGTGTTAAGGGGCCTCACTCCTTCAGAACCTGGATCAGTTCCTGGTGTCAGACCCTTGTGACCTTGGCTTTAGGAGTTAAAAACAAAAATGCTAACGGTATTATCCAATACAGTTACTTTCAACCGGGGGTTCCGCGGGGAGACTGTAAGGGGAGAAGAGAGCGGGGAGGGGAGAAGAAACAGAGGGAGTGTAATGGGGAAGAAGGGTAGAGAGCGGGGAGAGAGCGTAAGAGGGGGAGGGAGAGTGGAAGGGGTGAGCAGAGAGGAGGGACTGTGAGAGGGGTGGAGGGAGAGATGGATGGGGGGGGGGGGGGATCTAATTCTAGGGTTCCTTAACCAAAAAAAGGTTGAAAACCCCTGATCTAATACTACAGAACTGATTAAAAAAAATAAAAAAGCATATTGTATTTTTTTCGCGTTTTGCTGCTTTAATATTTGAAGCGTATTTGTTACATCCTTGGTATTTAGCCTTCGCTACAGTTTGTGACATAGTGTTTTCATTTTCCGTAGACATGCAGTATGAAACACGAACAAACATTATATAGAACAAACATTATAGGGTAAAGACCGTACGACTGAAAAGAAGGAAGCCGGTGATATACAGTAATTATCACAGTAGATGTTATTAGGGTTATTAGGGTTATGTAACCCCATGGGTGCTCCACAGACGTGGGTTACTGTATGTCTTCAAGGCTTCTTTGAATCGTAAGCTTGTTCCTCACATAGGAAGGAAGATTGTAAAGAATAATCACAGTCACATCAACAAAATGCTTACAGCCATTGCTACAGCCCACCTGAGCCTGCTCGTCCCCTGTTACCCATTGTAGGGGATGAAACAGGAACCCCACATGCTCCTGAGTACAGAGCTTGGCTGAGCAGTGAAAGCTCAAATCATTAACAGAGGAGACTCAGGACATTTCCAGCGCTGGACTAACTGTTCCCCATCTCTGCCATCCAGGAATATCACATTGGAATTAATGAAACAGAAGGGGACACTAATTGTACAGCAGAGTGAAAGTAATTAGTGAAAACGCGGATTAGAAACAAAGAAAAAGCATTTTTGGGTTTTGCTGTGAATGTTATTTTCATTAATGGTATTTAATGATGTCAGTGCATACTGCGGGTGATTATACGGGGGGATTATACTGCAGGGGTCTTTGCTGCGGGGGGATTGTACTGCAGGGGTCTTTGCTGCGGGGGGCTTGCACTGCAGGGGTCTTTGCTGCAGGGGGTAAGGGGTTCTGCACAAAGAACCCCCATATCATTTTTAAATGCGGCTTTAACAAAACAAAGAATTCATTGTCCACCGTCTCCTCGAGAATATTTCCATCAGTATATAGATATTTAGGTTTAATGTGACCTGTAAAACCCTGGGGGACTCTTAGCTACCTATTTAATAGGCTGTGAAGCCGCTTCCCAGCGTGGCAGAAGAGTTCAGCTCCTCTTGCCCTCACAGACTCGGCAGTTGCCTGGATGGCGAAACACAGAAGTGGAAATGGCTCAACGCTCGTTTCGCTCAGCCTTCGTCGGAGAGGTCGGCCCGATCCGCTACCAGAGAACGAGCGAGTGCCCATGACGCACCAGGCAAGAATGGGACTAAAATGTTCTCCGGATTGTTAACCCTTCGAGCCACGGCACCAATGGCATATGTGATCATGTGACTGGTGCAACGATAACGATCCCATGCTCGCCGCGCCACCAATCCCTGAAATCCGGGAGGTTTAACAAGGTGCAGGAGGGAAGCATATCTCCGAGAAAGAGGTCATTGTCTGACGCTGGCAGGCCCCTATTTAGGCATAGGCCTACTAGGCCAAACCGCTGCTGCGGTTACAGAGTCCCCACTCTTCCCCACAACAATTACACTGAGTGCTGGGGGAGAGCGTGGGGCCTCTGTAAAGGTCTCCTACCTTCTGCAGCGTCGCCCTCCTCCTTCTGCAACGTTGCTTCATCAGATGTCACTGCAATGTCACCTGGCGACGCGTTGCTATGACAAAGTGATGTCACATGGCATCCTGTTGTCATCCAAATACGTGACCACATGATGTCGTGATGCTGTAAGAGGCGGGGGCCAAAAGGTAAGTGCCTAAGGGCGGGAACATTCTAACACCGGCCCTGGACATCGGAGGGCGGGAGACTGAGGCGAAACGCGAGTTGGGACTTTTTAATGGAAAGAGTGGTGGCTTCATGGCATGAAGCTTCCCAACAGGGAATGGGAAGAGGCTGTTACAGTAAAGGGATTCAGAACTGCTCGAGTAGACATGAGGCTACTCCAAAGGAGGAGCTGCCAGGAGCAAGGGGGGGGCAAGGAGAGGAGGAAACAGCATGGAGCGGTGAGAGGTGTGTGTGTGCGTCTTGAGCGAGTCGCACCTTTCACCATTCTGGCCAATATTTTTTGAGACGCCACCTGGGAACTCTATTGAAATCTATGAGACTGCAGATGTTCAAAATCAGTGAGACTCTTGTCGGATCTGCTAGAGGGGCCAGGAACGCAGAATGAATGCGGACCGCAGCCACATGTGCACACACAGTGTACAATACTGTAATTAACCAGGAGCTCCCTGACAGTGAATGCCACTAAGAAAACCCATCGGGGCTTAAGCGTGTTCTTTGTAACATCTGCTTCTCTTCCTACGGCTTAGATAAAAAGCCTTAATGTTTGTATTCATCAGTCTCTACGTTTGCCTTTGAAAACCCAGCATCTCCCCCACTTCCAGCGCGGCTGCACGTTACTCGGCTAACAAGACAGCAGAGAAATGTGAAGGAAAGCCCGGCTGTGCCCCGTGATAAAGCGTACCGTGTGATCCGTGTGATCCGTGTGATCCGTGTGATCCGTGTGATCCGTGTGATCCGTGTGATCCGACTGCAGCAGGTCGATGCCAAGATATCCATGTTTATAGTGCAAGTAATACCCCAGGGTCGGGCAACGCCAGTCCTCACGGGCCACCAACAGGTCAGGTTTTCAGGATATCTCTGCTTCGGCACAGGTGGCGCAGGGACCAATTGAGCCACTTGTGCTGATGCAGGGACTGATTGAGCCACCTGTGCTGAAGCAGGGATATCCTGATAACCTGACCTGTTGGTGGCACAATCACTGCTGCATGCACAAACACACTGACACGCGCACACACACACACTGACGTACACTCACACTCTGCTCATATTGCTCGACCACTCTGCAGCATTTGACACCGTGGACCTCCCTCTTCTCCTTCACATTCTCCATACTCTTGGCGTTCATAACAAAGCTCTATCCTGGATCTCATCCTACCTCTCCCATCGTACTTTCAGTGTCTCTTTTGCTAACACTCCTCCTCTATCGATCTCTCTGCGGGGGTACACAAGATGACACACTGATACACAGACGTACTGATAAATGCAATTATATAAACACATTTGCACATGTACACTCACATGTAACAGCGTGCACACAAAAGCTCTTATTTGGCTCCGAGAGG
This sequence comes from Ascaphus truei, assembly GCA_036426205.1. Taxonomy (NCBI): domain Eukaryota; kingdom Metazoa; phylum Chordata; class Amphibia; order Anura; family Ascaphidae; genus Ascaphus; species Ascaphus truei. Next base: position 1,763,739 of record CM071588.1, read on the forward strand.
CTGATACCCACAATATGCTGGGAAGCTGCTTCTCCGCGCTGGGGAACGTGTTAGTCCCATTCATTGGAGATCAACGTTTTGTAGCCATATAGGTCCAGGAGAAATGTAGATTTCTCATAGGGTGGCGGTACCTTTTTTTCAGGGTTCTTCAAGAGGACTGCACATTTGAGGAAGAGACCTGTGAGGTTTCGGAAGCTCTGTACACTGTACTTGTATCTATGGAGAACTCTCATGCCAATCCCATTCATTTGAACCGAGTTGGCTTTGGAGCCACTGGGAAGTGACCGGGATAGGGTCATAGTCTGACCGCAGGAACACTGGTACATACACTATCACCTTAGGAGACACGTTACATGCGCTGTACTATTCTGGCACTGGTGCTTAACCCTTTTCCGTGTCCTTATGACATCCAGTGAACATCACACTGCCCGAAGGCCGATTTCCTTCTGATATCTAAGTGTGGTCTCAGTACAGGCATACCCGGCATTAACGTACGCAATGGGACCGGAGCATGTATGTAACTATGTAACACAGGCATACCCGGCATTAATGTACGCAATGGGACCGGAGCATGTATGTAACTATGTAACTACAGGCATACCCGGCATTAATGTACGCAATGGGACCGGAGCATGTATGTAACTATGTAACTACAGGCATACCCCGCATTAATGTACGCAATGGGACCGGAGTGTGTATGTAACTATGTAACTACAGGAATACCCCGCATTAACGTACGCAATGGGACCGGAGCATGTATGTAACTATGTAACTACAGGCATGCCCGGCATTAATGTACGCAATAGGACCGGAGCATGTATGTAACTATGTAACTACAGGCATACCCGGCATTAATGTATGCAATGTGACCGGAGCATGTATGTAACTATGTAACTACAGGCATACCCCGCATTAACGTACGCAATGGGACCGGAGCATGTATGTAAAGCGAAAATGTACTTAAAGTGAAGCACTACCTTTTCCCACTTATCGATGCATGTACTGTACTGCAATCGTCATATACGTGCATAACTGATGTAAATAACACATGTGTAACAGGCTCTATAGTCTCCCCGCTTGCGCACAGCTTCGGTACAGGTAGGGAGCCGGTATTGCTGTTCAGGACGTGCTGACAGGTGCATGCGTGAGCTGCCGTTTTCCTATTGAGCGATATGTCCTTACTCGCCAGTGTACTTAAAGTGAGTGTCCTTAAACCGGGGTAAGCCTGTAAATACTCCCGTAGAGCCTCAGCTGCAATGGGAACAGAGGAGCCGGATCTGAGACCCGAGGGGGCAGGTCAGAGTCGGGATCTCTGCAGTAGCAATTATCCGACTCTGGAAACAAAGTGTCCATGGTCTTAATTCTGAATAATAAATAGTTTCATGATGTTGTATACATTTCCGTATGCACCCAACACAATAAGGTCAGGGCGGGTGACAAAGGGACAAAGCATGTATCTGTATGCCGTCTATAGGTCCCCAAAACTGCTTTATTCACTCCATTGTCATGTCATACAGTGGTGAATCTGCAGACAAGGATTCTGGGTTGTGACATGCCAATGAACACAGTGGTTGTGTCACTTCTTATACATTGTTTCATGTATTTCCTAAAGCTTTTGCTGCACTACGTGGCTTGTATTGCTAAGCCAGGGCCAATTACTGGAAGCACAGATTCAGTGGACTCACTCAAAAACAGCACTGCCCTGTCAAACAATGGTTAATCTGCAGATAAGGATTCTGGGTAGTTACGCATTAATGAGCATGTTGGGCATATACAATGAACAACAACAAAAAAAGCAACTGGTTTACATTATGTGCGATGACACGCCCGTTTTACCTCGAATATTTAGAGAAATAACCGTTAGGTTTTTTTTAATGACCTGCAATGTGTAAAAATCTTACAAAATTACAAAATAAACGTGTTCAGGTCCCAAAATAACATCCAAGCTCCAAAGTAGAACATCTGAGTCTGCAAATTCACAGGGCAGGTTTTCCCCTGGCAATTCAAGGGGATGAATCACTGTGTCTCATGAAACCTTAATATTTCGAGAACGTGTTACACAGAAACTGCTCTGTTGTAATAAATATTCCAATGGGCAATAATAAATAAACCAATCGTATTATAAATAAAACACGAACGGCGATGTGCTATTGCAACTGATTTATATCTGCTGTGGAGTTTAATTTAGGGGGGAAAAATCACGGTAACCTCCACACGACCTCTTTTGTAGCTAAGGACTCATTCCATTTGTTTGGTGTTGGAAGATTTTAATTTGATTCTGTGTCGAGCCTCTATTAATGAAACCAGAGTCTGGAAGTTGAATCATTGTTGAGACCCAAGGAATCTGTTCAATAAAACATGAGTCATATACTGTAGGTTTGGGATAATTTCTTTTTTCAGCCAAGAGAGATTGGTACATTTGCAACAATTAATGAGGGCACAAGAACATCAAACTACAAATCTGGACATCACTAGAGAGGCCCCAAACGGGCGGTACTTTTTGGGGCTGTACACCTCCCCTGCCCTCGTCTTGTATATAGCAGATACCTGTTCACCACTAATTGAGCTGAACTTGTTCAGAACCCGAGAGCGGCCAATACCAGGCAAGACCCAAATGGTTCATGAAACTCAGTATCCTGTCCCCACGGTTCACACTTCACTACATCGGAAGATAATGATGATACTACATAGTGGTAACTGGTAGACTTACTACTAGGTAGCCTAGAAAAGGCATGGAAATAAATGAATACCGCTGTTGGGTGCGTTCTGTGTTATCTCGCTCCTTCCCCTAAAGGGTCGTCCTTCCTGTCCCTCCAAAAGGAACTGTTGGCAGTGACATGTTTAATAGATTAAATGTAGCGGCCGGACGCCATTTTTAAAGAAATTAGACAAGTACTTGTTTACATAATAAATATAATATATATATCTATATATCTATCTATATATATATATATATATATATATAAAGGTAGGCATAGAGAATGACCTGTGTCTACTCCAGGGGTGGACAACTCCAGTCCTCAAGGGCCACCAACAGGTCAGATATAGTTAACATTTTGACTAAGATTAAGTCAATATAGGGACATAGCAATAGATGTATCAATTGTGAGGTTTGACCAGGTTGATGAAGATCCTAAAAAATAAACAGATATGCAAATAGGGTAAAGTACGTTTGTATTTGGCTACAACGCAAAACGAAGACCGCTACTTACAAACTAGTCGATGGCTTAATGCATGTAGGAAACAAAGTCCTCTCCAAGCTGCAGGGTTGGTTCCCCGGTCAGAGCAACGAAACGTTGGTTATTGTGACCTGCGTATTCTTAAATACAATTGGTTTTTCTAACTACTGTGTGCTGTCTCTCTGTCATCGGACTGGTTCTGATAACTATATATTTTTACTTTATGATCTATGTGACAAGCATCAGCATTATTGATGAGGCTGTGTGTGCAACACTGTTACACTACTGACTATATATATATATATTATGTAGATGTGTATATATATATATATATATATATATATATATATATATATATATATATATATATGTGTGTATATATACATCTGTCTGTTATTGAAAGCCCTCACTTTACGTTACAATACTAGACGCGTCATTTTCAAAGACCTGAATATGACGGTGCCAGGAAGCATGTTTAATTGCACGGGTAAGTGTATGACTATAGCCCTAAACCGCGCCTGACTCACAAAACGCGGACTACATTCTCGTCAATGAGCACTTGTGTTTAATGACTAACACGTCCAGGTTTATTGAGTGAAAGTGAGTTGATTGTTGTAATCAGACACGGATTCCAAAGACCGGAGGATGAATGTGTATCAGTTACATCCGAACGAAACCAGCTGAGAAAGTCCTCTTCACATGTAAATCTGCCTATAGAACAAGTATATGGGCACAGTAGCATGAGGCAGTATACAGTATTATCTCTTTATAGATAGAGGGGGGTCTCCTGGTGTAGGCTGGGGGTGACCCTATGAAGGGTTACCCCAGATGTTGAGGGGCAGGGGAAGAGACTGATCTTATTTCTGTCCCCAGTGGGGTATGCCTGCTCAAACACTTCTTTATACAGCACGTGGAGAGATACCTGTGCACAAAAAGGAGCACACCTGAGAAATATGCTCATTTCAAATCATTTTAAAATACTTTACATATTCAAATTAGCAAATTTCCCAGGTGTGCTGCTTTTTGCCACACTCACAGTCAGGCGAAAAGTTCACACATCTCTGCTCCATTCCCCAACTAGCCAGCTGGCACAGCATGGTGCAAACCTTGGTGCAAAGACCTTGATACGTTGACGCAAGATGACGCAATTTGCATCCATATTGCTCCAAATCTGCTTTGTTGCACCAGCCCCAACAGGTTGAGATTCACCGCAGAAGATTAAATTGTGGATAACTTTTCTTTTAATGAAAGTAATATGAAATGTCAATTTACGTGCCCAAAACCTCTCAAAGCTTGGCCCCTGGCTGAGCCGGGAAAGCACCGTTACTTATCTCCATGTAAGTAATTCAGAGGGAGAAAGTCAGGGCATCAAAGAGATAATCCGCTAATTGCAATCCCACAAGTATATTACTGAGTAAATCTACCTAATGACTTTGCAGGCGCGAACCTTGCGTTTCTCACAGCGGCGGAGAGGAAACGCATAGCTCTTCCTTTCATGGGGAATTTAGCCTCCACAATTAAAAAATAAACCATGTAAAGTATTTCAAGTGATTTAAGCAGAACTTGCAAGTACTTATATATTTGGACGGTTGGATCACCTTGCTCTTTGACCTTTGCAGTAATTAGCCAGCTTGACCCTTGGTGATCATGTGGAGATAAAAATCCATATATATCAATAGAGATGGGGTGGCTAACTGCAGTCCTCAAGGGCCGCCAACAGGCCAGGTATCCCTGCTTCAGCATAGGTCTTCGACTGAGCCACTGATTAAGCCACCTGCGCTGAAGTGGCTGTCTTCTAGTGCTGAAGCAGGGATAGCCCAAATCCCTGATGGCGGCCCTTGAGGACTGGAGTTGGAGTCGTTGACTGAGCCACCTGTGCTGAAGCAGGGATATCCTGAAAACCTGACGTGTCGGTGGCCCTTGAGGACTGCAGTTGCGCGCCCTGTAATAGAAGGAGAAGGGAAATGTAGAATGAAAGCCGGAGGGAGGTGGTCAAATGTGTCCGAAAAGTTTCATAATACAGGCAAAGGAAATCTATTCTTCTGGGTCTAATAATTACAATACTGTATGGTTTCTTTTAGTGTGCTGACCATGTACACAGCGCTGTACATCAGCGTCCTCAGGCGCAAAAAATTCCTGCCCTGAAGAGCTTACAACTTCATTTTGAAGGACAGGAGGGATAAAGCTGGCGCTGGGGTTTGAAACAGACTTACCACTTCAAAGACAACATTTGGAGTCCCTAAGGTCTGAGAAGTAGCAGATCGGAGGCAGAAAGTCTCATGTAGAACCGTGCATTGAATACATCTTTACTGGAAGTGTAGTTGATGCGAGGAGTAGACTCCCAGCAGAGGAGGTGGAGCTGATCTCCTCAGGTCAGATTGGTGGAAGTGTGGTTGCACTAGGGGTAGCGAGTTGCAGTCTGAGATGACACATCTGCTACCATAGGGGGGTCCTCACTGAGTGAGGCCATTGTTCAATGGAAAAGGTGCGTGATCTGCAGGGTCTTTTCCCAATGGAGGAACCGCAGTGACAGCCGAGTTATCCTCATTCCCTCGTCACGTCTCCTGACTTATCGGCAGGACCGTGTGACCCATCTCAGGCTGAATGTTAGCATTTCCATCTTAAAGGAGCCGAACCCCATTCATTTCAGCTCTGGGGACCCCCTGCTTCCTGAGATACCGACCTCCAAAGGGGGCGCCGGGATCTCGGCAAAGTTTAAAGCTCCCGCGTCACGCGGGCAAACAGGAAGCCGCGCCTGATGACGTCACAGCTTCCTGTTGGTCCACAGGGTGCGGGAGCTTTGAAACTCCGCCATTACATGAACCCTGCTCGCCGAGCAGCTACCGGCGCCCCCTACAGAGACAAGTATCTCTGGAAAGAGGGGGACCCCGGAACTGAAATGAATGGAGATCAGCTCCGGAGACCCCCTACTTAAATCCTATGTAAAAAAATGGGAATAAATCACTCGCTTGGATTGCCGCGTTAAACAAGCGGTTACATTCACACAACGCTACGCCCTGACGTAACACTGCGCTATGATGTAACACTGCGCCCTGACGTAACACTGCGCTATGATGTAACACTGCGCCATGACGTAACACTGCGCTATGATGTAACACTGTGCCATGATGTAACTGCGCCATGACGTAACACTGCACTATGATGTAACACTGCGCCATGACGTAACACTGCGCTATGATGTAACACTGCGCAATGACGTAACACTGCGCTATGATGTAACACTGCGCCATGACGTAACACTACGCCATGACGTAACACTGCGCTATGATGTAACACTGCGCCATGACGTAACACTGTGCTATGACGTAACACTGCGCCATGATGTAACACTGCGCCATGACGTAACACTACGCCATGACGTAACACTGCGCCATGATGTAACTGCGCCATGATGTAACTGCGCCATGACCGCTCCTGGCCTAACACCTTATTTAGATCCTAACCCAAGCATTGGTCATTGTAGTAGACTAAACACTCCAGGTCATATTTACTAGGCTGAGTTACTCGTTAGGCTGAGCCCCCGGGGGCCGCTGCAGCGCACACCAGAGCACAGCCCTCTATGTGGCAGGCAGCAGTCGCCGTGTGCGCGTAAAGCGCGATGACACGACCGCTGGCAGGGAACACAAGAATCGTGTCTTTCCTTCCAGCGACACGGTCACGTGGTGTGCGGGCAGCCAATAGCAGGGCAGATAGTGTGGACCAATAGGAGTGCAGGTAGTGTAGACCAATAGCTGTGAAGTGCTGCGCCCCCCCCCCCCCGCACATCCCATCGCTCCACATAGTCCACAGATCGCGGCATTTACCCGTGCACGCGCTGCCAGGCACTCAGTCGCGCACGCCGCCATGGCCACTGAGGCCGTACCTAATGCACCTTCCACCACCGCTCTCTGCAGCTCATTAACGTGTCCTCCATCATGGAAGGTGTCTTATCGAGTAGCACTATTTAGTTAATATGCCCATTGCTGTTTCATGACTCGGAAATTACAGAAGCTGCACAAGGCCACCCTACACCTCAAATATTCCTGCAAAGTTTCCCTCCCCATTCATCTTTGCCGTTAGTTAAGTACGCGAAATGTTATTGTCCCCTCAATCTAAGGCTACATTTTAATGGTCGCCGTCTGCTTTTCAGATTAGCAGAAAGGAATAATTGTACAGTATGTGGCTGGTATTGGGCTCCCTGTGTGTGTCTCTCTGTGCGATAAAAGATGAAGACTTTTTCTCCAGACATAATTATATTTGAAAGTTGAATTTGTGTCACTTTACAGCTGTTCCACCCGGTAAAATCCCATTAGCCTCGATCATCTCACTCAACTTTTCTTTTCATGCTATATCTGGCTAAGAAGGGGGGATTAAAGATTAAAAGGTGAGATCTTCTGTGAAAACACCACGCAAATAGGATTCTAATATATTCCAGAACACAATGCCACGAGAGACGAGGCTGCAAGGATAAATGAACAATTAGTGATCAAGAGTTGCTGAGGCATCGGATTTCAATCAATTAAAAGTTAGCACAGAATGCTGCTAACTACAGATACATAATAGGACTCACCTTGCTTAGCCTCTTCAGCATTGTGAGCCAGTGGGTACAAATCTTATTTATCTCTGTACTTCCATTGCAAAGTCACAGAACTTTCCATACCGTCTCATTTTAGAGGATTATCAAAGCAACTACTGTATAGCAACAAATATATCATTTCTTCCTCCCAAATTCCACTTAGATAATTAACTCAAGAGTGTATCTTCATATCGTCCACCGGTCTCCAACTGGGCTTCGTGCACCCACCTTTGTCACAAGTGGTTAAACTGCAGAGAAGTATTCTGGGTAATGATATGCACAGAGTAAGTCACATTCCAGCTTTCTATCATTCCATCGTGTCAGGCCCCTTCCCACGCTCCGGAGCTCCCTCTAACACCCGTCTCTGGGTTAGAAACGAGGAGACCTCCCTCGGTAGCACAGGATGGGACCCCCGATCCCCTGCCGTAAAGCAATGCATGGAAGTATACAGTACATGGCAGGGAGTGCACATCGCTCGGGAAAGTATATGATCTTTATACAATGTTGCTGGGCTTGCTAAATGTAATAGTGATTGTCAAATTCTGAAGAATATCAGTGACGGTGTTAGTGCTGCTCAGGGTGCAAGTCTCGTGCAGGCTGGGCGTTGGTACATAATGATGGGCGCCAGGCGTTATAATAATAATAGCATGTTCTTGTATAGTGCTGCTAGTTGTACGTAGCGCTTTACAGAGACATTTTGCAGGCACAGGTCCCTGCCCCGTAGAGCTTACAATCTATTTTTTGGTGCCTGAGGCACAGGGAGATAAAGTGACTTGCCCAAGGTCACAAGGAGCCAACACCGGGAATTGAACCAGGTTCTGCTGCTTCACACTCAGTACCAGTCAGTGTCTTCACTCACTGAGCCGCTCCTTCTCCCCCTATATAACCCAAGTTACTTATACAGTCCCACTGTTGTATCGCGTTGATGGTACTTCCTATACACAGAGCCCCTGACGGGCCTAGTACTACTTCTATGTTGATCAGCCTCCTTATTCCAAGGCGGCCGGCCACCTTGTGGCCTTCTGGGTGAGAGCCACTGAATTACCAACCCATTGGGGTGAGTCCCACTATGCTTGGGTACCGCTGTTTGGGAAACTCCCTCTCGGCATAGTCTGTCTCCTGGTATATCTAGGAGAAATGCCCGGCCATCTTGATTAGAATCTAGATTAACAGGGTACTTTCCCTCACTTAAACAGCAAAGGGGATGGGGAAGCTATCCGATACATAGGGGCTTACATAAGTTTACATAGAGATCCCTCCTCTTCAACCCTTCCTGGGATCTGCCCTTCCAGGAGCTTCCCCCTCCTATTTATAGCCTAGTATGATGTCACTGTATCCAGGCAGAAAGGGACGGGGCGTAACTTCCGTTGACCCACCCCAGCACCATATGGTAGGGAAGGGGTGTTACTCTGTGTGAGCCCACACAGTTAACCCATTAAGGCCCTAGAAATCCCAAAGGGGGTTACATCAATGAAACAGAAAAGTTTCAATAAGATGAGTTTATACCGTATAGTGTGAGGAAGGAAGTGTTCTGCTGAACAGAATAATGTACACTGTCCAGGGTCATAGAAATATAGGATGTAATGGCAGAAAAGAACCTCTTGGCCAACCTATTCTGTCCGGTCTGCTGTAAAACCTTCCACCCCATTAGATCCTGGGCTTTCTTTTATAGTTAGGATAGCCTACGTTGTCTGCCCCAAGCATTTTGTAATTACCATCGTGTCTTTGCATGTTCCACTTCGGTTGGGAGGCTATTCCCCGGCATTTAAATATATACAAAGTAACAAAGTGTTCACACCACTCCCCACCGGTCCGCCTTGTAATAAATAATGTCGCCCCACTCTTTCTTCCATCCAACTCCTTCCACCTTCCCAAGACACACCCGGCAACAAGATTAATATCCACTGCGCACTGAGCTTTCCTGGTGGTCATTATCTCGATGATAAATAAAACGGTGCCAGCTTCTCCCAAACTCCCGTGTTTGTACTTTATTTCTGATCTCCACGAAGAAGTGTTGTGTCCATCAATTACCGGTGTCACACTAATCTTTTGCTGGAAGGGAGCTATGAGGTGTCACTACAATACAGTGCAAATACTTAAATTGGGTGCAAAACTGCCAAGAGACATTTAATCAGGATTTAGTTGATTGATGCCCAGCCTTTCAGACTGGTTCACTCCAGCAGTCATAATTTAACAAAAAGACGGATCAGCTTTGTATTTCAGTAACCAAAGCGTACAGATTGCAAACCACTGCTGATACCAGCTGCCAGAGCTGCTGAAGCAGCACCGTCAGTGGAGAGAGCAGAGTCACGCAGTGATTGATGGCGGGTGCAGTTAGTTATGTCTGCCTTCTGAAAGGCCTCCTCTACCTTCAGACACCAAAGAGCTGTTCTGCTGTCAGACTGACAGAGCCAGATATTCAGGCTGAAATGAATACTGATTGTCCAAGTCTGAAGAATCGGACATCGAACAGGAAACCTTGATAGAAAAACCAGTCTGAAGAGGTTGATCCCATAAAGTATATTAATAGGGTTATTTCTCAAGGGCAAAATGACCATTAGATTTAACCATGAGCATATTTCATTTCCCCCCATTACAGCATGTATGGAATACCCATCATGTCTTTCGCTGATATATACAGCATCACCCTAGGCTACGCGTGTCACTTGTACTGTACTATTCTGGCACTATTGCTTACCCTTGTCAGAGTCCTTATGACATTCATTAACATCACATGGGTTGACAGGCTGAGGTACTTGTTACATCCAAGCCTGGTCTTAATAAATGCTCTCCGAGAGCTGCAATGGGAACCGAGGAGCAGGGGACAAGAGAGATCACCTATCCTGCTGCCAACAGGTCAATGAGGTTAAGTCTTAGCAATGCATTGTTTCCTTAAGTACTATACATTTGTGTACATGCGGAATGAAGTCATGATGAGCAGCAGAGTGTATACCTTCCATAGGTCCCCCAATCCTCCCTCATTCACACATTGTTGTACCATGGTTAGAGCAGCACTCCTGGTAACACACTTTTGTTTTTGTTTTTTGTAAATAGGTTTGAAGCGCGAGGTCTCCCGAGCTGAACCGCGTTAATTCCAGCTCCGGGGAACCCCCTGCTTCCCGAGATACTTACCTCGGAAGGAGGTGCAGGTAGCAGCTCCGACGAGGCTGGTTGGGGCTAACATAATGGCTGCTTAAATGTCCTGCGGGCCAATAGGAAGCCATCATGCCATCCATTGTGGCTTCCCATGGGACGGCACGTTGTCATGGCAACGCAACGCTATGTGACATCGTGGCGCTGTAATAACGAGACGCTAAAAGAAGAGGTGACGCCGGACAGGTAAGAGACAGTTGCCGAGGCCGCACGCTCTCCCCGGCTATCAGTTCAATGGTTGTAGGGAAGAACGCGAGGCTTCTGTAAGCGCAGGTCTCAGCGCAGTGACAGTAACAGCGCTGCTATAATGCCGGGTCTGGCTGCTAGGAACGTTCCATGTGGGACCACATCTATATTATATTTTGGAAATCTGTCTGTCAGTCCGCTGCGAGTTTGGACGCCTTTTAAGATATTGTATCCACATGTTTGCACAATGGTTTCTGGGATTAAGGAGCGGGTTTGTGTCTGGGTTTGGATACAATTGGATACATTCTATTTTTTTTTTAATTCTATGAGTTATTACAATTTCTCTAAGCAAGTCACCCACTGGGTGTTGTACCTGGTAGGCTACTGTATGTATCTGGCACATGACATCATACTGTGACATCATAATGCACATAGCCTGGTGGCAGATAAGGAGTCAGCTATAAGTTTACACAGAAGGCAGAGGAGGGAAGAAAGGAAGAGAGGAAATTTGTTGGCACGTGAGGAGAAAGTAAGATTGCTGGAGGAGGAGAGCGAGGCGGAAAGATTTGGGGACCCCTTTAGATCCTGGGGTCTAAAAGGAAAGGTATTAAAGGAAAGTGATGGGAGAAAGAGATGAGGGACAGGGGAGAGAGAATGGGGTGGGGGTGGTGTGAGAGGGGGGGGGAGATGGGGTGAGAGGGGGGGAGATGGGGTGAGATGGGGTGAGAGGGGGTGAGAGGGGGTGAGATGGGGTGAGAAGGGGGGGAGATGGGGTGAGAGGGGGGGGAGATGAGGTTGGTTCCTTAGAATTCCTGAGCAATGCTGGGTACTTTCAGCTAGTGCAAAATATTTTATTCGCAATACGTCGTTTACCCCTCTAGCAGTGAAGTGGTTAAACACCAGAGCATACCTATAAAGATGTACATGTATTTTCCCCTGTAACATATTATGGCAATAAAATGAATGAATGAAATTCCTGAGTGCATATACAGCAGGTGGATATATATAAATAATATATATCTATCTGGCAGCACTTGTGTGTTGAGCAATGGGTTTAGTCGAGCTGAATAAATGTGTAATTACTGGTGTTTTTAAACGCGATGCTCGAATAATACGCAGCTGATTGAGAACAAGGATTCCAAGACTTCCTGACAGGTGGATCCTTCCTTCTTTCAATCCGCTGAAACATTCACAATTGCCATTTACTGTACTGATGATGCAACACCCCGTAGGGTGGAACACGCATCGAAGTACGGTGAAATAATGACACGAGATGGATTTCTGTGGTTGCATGCAAAGAGAAGCGTGGAGTTATGGGGAGCACCAATTACAGCAGGGCGCTCAACTCCATTCCTCAAGACCCCCCCCCAACAGGTCTGGTTTTCAAGATATCCCTGCTTCAGCACAGGTGGTGCAGTCGAAGACTGAGCCACTGATTGAGCCACCTGTTAGTGAGAGACTGCACAGTTAGGGCCCCAAGTGCTATATATATCCCCTCAAACACATCTTCGATAAACATGTGGAGAGAAACCTGTGCAATATGGTAATATGAGTCATTTACATATCCTATTGGCATATTTCCCAAGTGTCGCCAGCAGAGCCCATAGTACATTTCAGAGTCCTGGCAAACCAACTGTGCAAATAGAGGCAGATTTTACCACAAATTCCAAAGCCGTTCCCCACAATGCATTGTATCCACAGCAGCAAGGCATTGTGGGACGTGACTTTGGAAGCTCCCGTAGTGGGTGACAGCTATACCCCCCATGCTGCCTGCGCACACTGAGCGGCAGTTTGGGGGGGATTATTACGCGTGTGTTCCCCCCACGTGCTCGGGACACTATGCTGCCTGGGATCGATCACACAGGTTTGTTAGCGAGTCGGCAATAAGATTTATTAATTAGGGGTTAACGGAACAAATATTGTGTACGTTTTGAAGATCCCTGATATTACCAGACAACTGTTATTTTAGATTTGTATATAAATGTGAATTAGTGCTGGGTGGCTTCATGAGCAGCAAGTGTGTGCGATATAATAACGGCATTGGAGTTTATTTTTTAAATGAAAGCTCTCAGCCGTTTAACACCTTTAACGGATTCCCCAAATATTTTATAATAAACATAGAGCACGTGCATTTTGAGCTTCCAAAATGGTCTTTATTCGGTTTTGTTCCTAAAACTTCAGTCAGCTGCATTGTGCAGCCGGGAGTAAAGGAAGTGCAGAACCAGAAGACACACTCAGGGACAGCCGTTTCATCCCTTCGAGTTCATTAGTAGGAGCTTGGTCACTGGTTCCACACTGTGAAGAAGGTGTTTCAAAGTGTAACGTGACAAAATCTCTGTACTGTACAGGACAGGTGTGTACAGTAGCACCTTTACTGTACATGCAAAAAAAGCACAGGCGTGTGCTGTGTAACAGTTTAGAAGCATATGTGCGTCTGTGTGTATCTTTGCACACGTATGCATGTGCAGATCTGTGTATAGCATTGTATGTATGTGTGTCAGTGTTTAAACTAACTATATACAGTCTGTGTGTGTGTGTGTGTGTATCAGTGTGTGTGTGTATGTGCAACATACTGCTCCGCGTATAGAGTTGGAAAAAAGAAGTGCAAACTAAATATTGAACAAAAAATATAATTGTGCTGCTCAACTAAAACAGTTTCTAGAGACTGTGTGCGTGACATAAAGGTGAAAAAATCAAGCGCAACAGACTGAATACAATGAACAAAATAATCAAACTCAAGTGCAGTGGGGGTAAGTGAATAAAGCACTCACACCAGCATTGTAGATAGATGTCTTTGCAAACTCCTCTCTTGAAAAAATGTATAGAGAGGACATAATACAGTTTTATTGAACATACAAGCAAAAGCTGGGAGAGAAAAGATGCGCTCACATTCTCCCAGCCCTTTGAAGCATTGAGTGCTGTAAGGGCACACACACCACTCTGGATCACCCGAATCTTTCAGCCAACAAGTCCCTTGAATGTATACTCCACGCCTGCAGCCTAGATCCTCAGATCCTCATGGCTGTCGGCATCGGCACTTCCACGTCTGCGCGCGATGCAGTACGGCGGCTCACTGGAGACAAAAGTCTTAGTTTCTGACTACGGGATCCTCAGAGGCTCAAAAACCCTACGCGTTTTGCCTTTTTTCCTTGCTCTGGCTTCCGTCTTTCATAACCCTTGAGGAAGCCGGAACAAGAAAAAGGTGAAACGCGTAAGAGAGGAGGAGTTTGCAAAGACATCTATCTACAATGCTGCTGTGAGTGTTTATTCACTTACCCCCACTGCACTTGATTTTGATTATTTTGTTCATTGTATTCAGTCTGTTGCACTTGATTTTTTTCACCTTTATTACATCGCTATGCGTGTTACTACATCACTCTGCGTGTTGTTACATCGCTTCGCGTGTTGTTACATCGCTACGTGTGCTGTTACATCGCTCCGCGTGTTGTTACATCGCTCTGCGTGTTGTTACATCGCTACGCGTGCTGTTACATCGCTCCGCGTGTTGTTATATCGCTCCGCGTGTTGTTACATCGCTCTGCGTGTTGTTACATCACTCTGCGTGTTATTACATCGCTCCTCGTGTTGTTATATCGCTCCGCGTGCTGTTACATCGCTCCGCGTACTGTTACATCACTACGCGTGCTGTTACATCGCTCCGCGTGTTGTTACATCGCTCTGCGTGTTGTTATATCGCTCCGCGTGTTGTTACATCGCTCTGCGTGTTATTACATCGCTCCTCGTGTTGTTATATCGCTCCGCGTGCTGTTACATCGCTCCCCGTGTTATTACATCGCTCCTCGTGTTGTTATATCGCTCCGCGTGCTGTTACATCGCTCCGCGTGCTGTTACATCGCTCCGGATGTTATTATATTACTCTGCATTGTGTCACCAGTCCTTCTGGGTGCAAATAGGATATATTTTTAACTGTATTACTTTTCCAAAGTGTTGCTGGTCCCTTTGGAAATTAAGTGGTTAAAACTACTAAAGATACTGTCAAAATATTGTAGGTGGCGAGAAAGCAGGAAAAACACAAAAGATCAAAGAACCGCTGTTCAGTAAGTGAGTGCTGAAAGCTGGGTGTGTACTGCTGGGCTCTGTATGATTTCCCATCACCGCCAACTGAGAAAAGGTTTTCAGAATGAGCTGTTATTTTAGGATACCTATTGTACAATGCCTGGCATTACCCCATACAGCCTATTATTTGGCAAGCTATGTTATCTGTCCATTCTAGGACACAGAACAAATGCTTGCTGAGCCCAACACTCTCTCTCACCAACACTTTAATAAAGTTAAAGTTTATCGCCCTACTAGATGAAAGCACCTGGTGACGCTCGTGAATTCTAAGAAACCAACCTCACCCCCCCTCCTCCCTTTCCCTCCCCTTCTCTGCCCCCCTCTCCCCTTCTCTCTACCCCCGCTCTCACCTCACATCACTTTCATTTAATAACTTATGATGTCCCCAATTCTCTCCGCCTCTCTCTCCTTCTCCAGCTTTCTTACTTTGCCCTCACGCGCCGACTGACTTCCTCTCTTTCTTTGTCTGCTTTCTCTGTAAACTTTACAGCTATCTGACTCCTTATCTGCCACCAGGCTATGTGCATCAGGATGTCACCAGTATGATGTCACATGCCAGATACATGGCCTACCAGGTACAAACACATGGAACCTAATGTCCTGAGCAGCAACCCCTATAGAGTGTTTGAGAACACCCACACCATGGCAGTTAGACTTATTTTGATACTGTACATAAAGTAATTCCTCCAAGTTTGGTTGTTGGGCTTACATACTGAGACACACAGACATACATCCTGAAATTATATATATATTTATTCCAAGAGCACCAAAGTGAATGTTGCAGTCGCACTTGTGGCCAGCATGATGTAATAGCAGAGATCGGTTTGGATATGAATGGGGCTTTATCAAATTCAGGCATTCCCCGGTTTAAGGACACTCACTTTAAGTACACTCACGAGTAAGGACATATTTTCAATAGCCCCAATACCCCTGTGTCGGTACGCTCGCTTCGCGAGTACGGACACTTATTCTGCCCTACAGACCGCCGTAGTAGTGACGCGCCGATTCCCCTCGCCCGATAGGCAAACGCCAGCTCGCGCATGCGCCTGTCAGCACGTCCTGAACAGGAATACCGGCTCCCTACCTGTACCGAAGCATCGATAAGTGGGGAAAAGGTAGTGCTTCACTTTAAGTACATTATCGCTTTACATACATGCTCTGGACCCATTGCGTACATTAATGCGGGGTATGCCTGTACTTCTCTACTGTTTACGCTGTTCCAGAGTAGCAATTATCAATTAAGTTAAAAGCCGGCTACCGCTCAATCAAGAAAACACTGGCTAGAGTGTTCAATGTTAGGTAACAGCTGTGTGTGTTGAATATATCAAATAAAAGCCTATATATGAATAAAATACCAAGTAGCAAACTGGTTTCTCCCGCTGTGCTGCCCTGTTCAGTGTTCTGCATCTCTCTGCTGTCATTTCTTGTGATGTCATTTATGTCCAACCCGATAACATATAGACATGAAATGCGCTGTTACAAGGTATAGCTAGGAACGACCGCTTATCTGATGTGGTCTTTCACAAGCAGCGACGTCTCATATACGCTCCGCCGAACACTCGTAGAGCTCCGCCTCCCTCCTCACGTGGTATGCGTGTGTGGTGATGTCGTCTGCGTGATAATTTCCCAACGCGTTTCGTTGCTGAGCAACTTTATCAGGGGTTGATCGTCATAGCTGAGGTCTGTCTTTATAAAGCCAATAGTTCCCATAGTGACCACAGATACAATGTTGGATCTAGTTTCATTGGCTAATATCACAGCCTATCATGGCTGTAATCAATAAAGGCTAATCACCTCTAATTTTAATATAAAATGGCTACGACAAACCATGCAAACATATGTAAACACACCACACATTAAAATGTACATACATATGTCTGTATATACAATATGCATATAAAATATGCCGAATAATGCATGTATCAACATAACAAGAAAAAAATGATTAATAGGTAATGAAAACATATAAAATACTGAATATATCAGATTGCATACACATAATACCAAGATGACTACAAAAGTGTATACAAACGCTTGTGAAGATGCACGCCCAATAATAGTGAATGGAAATAACCATGGTTGCAAAACATATTCATTGCATTGTAAGTAGCTTTTTTAAGTGACTGGTGAAACCACTAATTAGATACTTAGTGTATTTAGAAGTGGCTGCAGGTGTATATACATACACATACGGGCAGCTACATAGAGATAGATGACTGGAAAAACAGATTGAGAGTAACATTGGTTGTTGTAATAATGCACGGGACCTGCCCACAGCTTGCCCAGGATCCAGAGTCTTCACCTGGGTATCAGGTTGTTGTAATAATGCATGAGACCTGCACACAGCTTGCCCAGGATCCAGAGTCTTCACCTGGGTATCAGGTTGTTGTAATAATGCATGAGACCTGCCCACAGCTTGCCCAGGACCCAGAGTCTTCACCTGGGTATCAGGTTGTTGTAATAATGCACTAGACCTGCCCACAGCTTGCCCAGGATCCAGAGTCTTCACCTGGGTATCAGGTTGTTGTAATAATGCATGAGACCTGCCCACAGCTTGCCCAGGATCCAGAGTCTTCACCTGGGTATCAGGTTGTTGAGCAATGGGGAGGCCAGTTGCTAAATCTGGGGGGAAGCCAGTTTTTGCTGAGCAGGAGGGGACCTACGAGGGTGAGCCTGGCAGAGGAAGAAGCCCTCATGTCTGGCCCAGCGTTGGGCCTCACGGTACCATCGGGCGTGGGACAGTTGTGTCGGCTCTGCTGCACTGCACCATTTGTACATTCCGTCAAATGTACAAACAGTTTCTGACGTTTAGAAACTCCTCCAACTGACATTCCCCAAATCAGAAGCTGATGCATATGGGGGAACATTTGGAGCAAAGAATTTGATACATTGACGCTGAGAGACACACGATGGAAATAATGGTCTTTCCATCATGTTTTCTACAAAATAGCTTTGACAGCAGTATTTCTCAAGTACCCTCATATAGCATAGCCACCCCACACAAACCCATAAATAAAACACAGGCAGACTTTGGAATGATAAACGGCCATAGCGTTTTATTAACATAATCCTTGCCAGCTGACATCATAAACAATGCCATAAACATTTTATATGCCAACTACTGGCCTGACTGCCCAGTGGGAACGCAATACCGGATAACACCAAAGGTTCGCGCAACGTAAGCCACAAAGCGAGCAATGATGCGCTCACCTCCCACTGGCTAAACAGGCCAAAGCTGCAAGGACATCCCATCGCTGGGACAAAATGAACATATTACAACCAAAGATACATATATATTTAGAACACTCTGCCTTCATTATCTTTTGTTCCCCGTATAACAAGAGGGAGTTAAATTCACTTGTCCAGAGTTACATACAAAAATGGTTGCCCAATAACATTCTAACTTGCCCAACTGTCATTAGCCCCTCCCCTTTTATCATAGTTCCCCAATAAGCTAACTGCATTATAAATTCAAACCAACGGCATAATTCCATAAACAAATGAACCCTTATACATTTAAAGGGTCCTCGCCAGGGCTTTCAGAAGCCCTATTTCCCACGGGTCCACAAATCCCTGCATTTTTGGTAGTATGCAGTCGTACACAGCATGGCTCTATACAGCAGCCTGCAGAGGAGATTCCCAATCGATAATGCACTTTCAGAAGTCCCTTTACTGGCAGCTTTGTTGGCAGCGATGTGTTGAATGCCTTTCCGGCACTGACAGAGATAACTCAATATCCTTCTGTCTTCTATCACCAATGTGCCACAGTTCATTTGAGTTGCAGAACATTCCAAGGTTTTGTTCTTGGACGCGGTACAAGTACCATGAAAAACAATGTGTAATAACTCTTTCCAACAACGTAGAGGCTGCGTAATTAAAGCAGTTTGTTTTTGAACAGTTCAAGCTGTGGGATAGTCTTTGCACAGCAGAAAGCAGTGTCCTGTGCAGCAGGAGATGACCTCCTGTTCCGTCTGTCAAATTCATTTCGGGAACACCATTTCATTCTTGGGTCTATATAACTTGGCTCGATACTAAAGGCGCTGCCTCCCTTAGGACATGCAATGCCATTTGGAGGACGAAAAACATAAAATCTCTAATACCAGGAAAGGAAACTGGGTGCAGATATTTCTTTGCCCAAGGTGCATCATTTATGAAGGCAGGTCCTAATTCTGCTGTTCTTGGATTTCTTTGTATTTTTTTAATACTGTATGCAGATGATATAAGGAGCGCACGATCCGGTAGGAGCAAAGGGAAGAACCCAGGTAACAAAAGTATACATTTATTGAGTGATCAAGACATTAAAATTCAACGCGTTTCGAACGTGTTAGCGTTCTTTATCAACTTGAAAAGGAACGCTAACACGTTCGAAACGCTTGGATTTTAACGTCTTGATACTCAATAAATGTATACTTTGTTGTACCCTGGTCCCTTTGCTCCTACCGGATCGTGCGCTCCTTATATCATCTGCATACCGTATACTTCACTTTGGAAGCAGCATATCCATCCAGCCACACCAGGAATTGTGAGTAATTATTTTGTTTTTGCTACAGGGATACCCCCCAATGAGATTGATGGTGGGGGCTCTCAATTGCTTCCCACTACCCGTCTTTAGGGGGTGTTAACCCATAATTGTTGGCTTTATTACTTAAACATCTTATTAATCCTGACATTATTTTCCTTGGATGGTGGTTTTTGGTGTTATTGTACATTCTTCCTGGCATTGAGCGCTCCTCAACCTTCTATCTATTTTTTTAATGCTACCTGGATCAGGGAATTTCCTCGCCGGATGGGCAGTGCCCCGACCTCTGGGAATCCTCAAGCTCCTGAGATATTTGCACTTTTTCCATCAGGAAAGGAGACTTGTTTTTGGAAATCCAGTTTTGAAGTCTCAAAAAATCAGACTGAAGTATGTGTTCAAGGTCAGAGAGGTTAGGGCTGTGTGCATATTGAATTGTGTCATCTGCATACATGTGTATTGAAGCTCCCTTACAAGCTGTAGGAAGATCATTGATGAAGACTGAGAAGAGTAGGAGCCTCAGAACAGAGCCTTGCGGGACACCGCAGGTGATACCCAAGGGGTTGGAATTAGAGCTCGATATATAGACATGTTGGGATTTACCTGATAGGTAGGACTGAAACCCGTTTAAAGCTCGCCCTGCCCCACTATCCAATTAGCAGTTTTTATCATGATCCTGTGTATCACAGACCCAGTATGGTCTGTCTCCCTCCAGCAGAAAAGAGAGGTACATGGGAATTGTGCCAGGTAGTGTTAGGACCTGCATTGGGCACGCCGTGATGTGGCTGCATACTGCTCATGCCGTGACGTGGCTGCTGGCTTATAACCTTTTGGCCAAAAGGTTTAACTAAATGACCCTTACTCATGAGCAGATAAGCACTCCGGTATTGCACAATATGTTGTGTCATTTTGTATGTTGCGCTGGCCTTTCTGTTTTCATTTTAAAATATGTTCCCCTATTCCAGAGCACCGGAGTTTGTTAAGCAAGATAACATGATCAACAGTATCTAAAGCCTTTGCAAAATCTAGGAATACTGCACCAGTAAGTTGTCCCCGTTCCATTCCACACTGGATCTCATTACAAACTTTTAGCAGGGTAGTTAAAGTGGAGCGTTTGGGGCGAAAGCCAGATTGGAATTGGCTATGGAAGTTTGTCTTGGTATAGTAATCTCTTAATTGGGAGTGAACACATTTTTCCATGACTTTGGATAGTTTGGGGATAAGAGAGATTGGCCTGTAGTTTGAGACAGTGTTTTTGTCCCCACTTTTGAAGATTGGTACAACTCTGGCAGTTTTCCAGGTCTTAGGGATATGGCCTGCAGACAGAATAGGGTTGACTATGGAAGCAAGCGAGCTTTCGAGATACACTGATCTCTTCTTCCGGCGGTGTTACAATGAATGAAGCCAAAAAAGGGTTTTTATTTTAAAACACTGCATACTGGAATGTGATCTATGATTGAAGCTTTTCCCTCCCTCCTGTGCAGTATACGTTTTATGACTTGAGGTATTAAATGGTCCCTGAATGTAAGTGATGTAAGTGTGTGTATGTGTGTGTGTGTGTGTGTGTGTGTGTGTGTGTGTGTGTATGTAAATATAAATAAATAAAGAGCCCACAGTGTATACAGCACTTTCCAAAAGGTGTGTGTGGAGTGGACGTGTATATAGTGGTGTGGGTGGGTGTAGAATTGTAAGAGGGTGTTACAATACTATAAGTGTGTGTAGATAATACTATGTTGTCCCTATTGTTATATAGGGACGGAATTACATAGAGTATTTGTAAGAGACAGCTGTGTGTGCATATATATATATATATATATATATATATATATATATATAGCGCAGTATGTATAGACATGGCCTTTAGCACTCATGGGAAGAGAGTTCTCGTGTCAGTAGTGACTCATGAAACTTCGGTCTTGGTTTAGGCCACCGCTAAGTGTCCCGAATAGTTGCATAAATTTGTATTAATGCAACCGTCTCTCTTTTGGTGTTCTAAGTTTACCTTAAGGTATGGCCGCCTTCAGATCATTCATATATATACACATATACACATATACACATATACACATATACACATATACACATATACACATATACACATATACACATATACACATATACACATATACACATATACACATTAAACCACTTTCATACGCTATGGGGCGTGCGCTCTCTCTTCTCTTTTTTTTCCTTACATATACACAGATACACACTAAGCTGCAAAGGAGCTATTTTCATATAACACAATAAAAATGGCTTGTAATTAAAATATGTTTTCCTTTTCTCGTAGGTAACTATTTGAGCACATGCTGGGTAGGAATAAAAAGCATGTGGATTTTATGGACATAAGGAACATTTCCCCGCAGCACTGAGTATCTCCAGGGCAGGGACATGCTGTTACATTTGTGACATCTTGATGAGGACGGATGAGAACAGGTGTTTCCTTCTCTCCGGTGACAATGTTGAGGAATTTTTTTTCCAGAGCTGTATATGAATACTGTGCGTTGCAGCCAAAAAAACGAATTAATGTTACAGATAATGTGCGCATTAAAAATAATGACTAGAAATGTAAGGCACCTCCAATATTCACGGAAAAAAGCCGCGGCGGAGTCAGTTTGCAAGCGACTCGCCGGCGTTAAGTCAATGCGCATGGCAACTTAATGTGCTAAATTCTCTAAAACCGCAAGACTGGCATAATGCTGAGGATATAATCAGGGCGCACACCGCATGTTACGCACGCGGTCTGGCAATAGCTGGAAGCTTACTAGTTTGCAGATATTATTAACCCTTTGAGGCTCGCCGAGACACTCTCTCTCTCTCTCTTCACCATTATCTCTTGGCATACACTGCCGCCAAGGATTCTGGGTAATGACATGCAAATGAGAACTGACAGTGCGTAAATTTTCGCTTCGTGTCCATTAAACATGGACCCCTGTGAGCTTAAGCCTGCCGTATTGCACAGCTGTTTCAGCACACCCTGGGTTAAAGAAGTGTAGAGCCATTAACCTACTCACAGACCAATATACATACAGTATATATATATATATATATATATATATATATATATATATATATATGTATATATATATACACACACACATATATATATCCATCCATATGTACCTCTTTATTTACACAGTACATAGTGTGTATACAGCTTTAGACAACAGTAAATAAGACCTAACACAGGAAAATACATTTCCGGGAGTTTTACAATGTGCATCAAATATAAAAAGTGATCGCTGGCAGAAGAGTTTACCATACAAGGGATGTGTTGCGAGCCTTGAACAGAGAGACAGTGACGAGTATAGAAGACGTAAATGCATTAGTTCATAGAGCACGGTTAGGAGGGTGAGTGTGCGAAGGAACAGGGGTCGTACAGTTGCATTTTGGAGTTGTAACAATGAGATTTCAGCGAGGCTGAAACGATGACTTTATATTGCATAGTTGCATAGTTGCATAGTTGCATAGTTGCATAGTTGCATAGTTGCATAGTTGCATAGGTACAGTCATAGTTACATAGTTGCATAGTTACAGTACATAGTTATATAGTTGCATAGTTGCATAGTTACATAGTTACATCGTTACATTACATAGTTACATAGTGACATAGTTGCATAGTTACATAGTTGCATAGTTGCATAGGTACAGTACATAGTTTACTAGTTGCATTGCAATAGTTACAACAGTACATGTTACATATAGTTTGCATAGTTGCATATTTACATGTACAAATCGTTACGTACTAGTTACAATAGTGACATAGTTGCATAGTTACATAGTTGCATAGTTACATAGTTGCACTGCTGCTTTCATTCATGGCAGCCTGTCACAAAGAAAGTCCGTTTCCTTCATTCGGAACTGACCGTTTCCAGTGGTCTCCGAAGACTTCCCATCCCATTACAAATGATAAAGAGCAGCGCATGGATAAATGGCTGAGCCAAGCAGAATCCAGCAGGGCTCACGTATACTGGATTAATGGCCTGGAAACACCCAGACGTTTGTTGAGAAAACTGCTCGATTTCTTTCTCTTTCCAGACTTTAAATGCAGCTTTTGGTTATTGGATATTGGAGCTACGTATCA
Source organism: Ascaphus truei (assembly GCA_036426205.1). Classification (NCBI taxonomy): domain Eukaryota; kingdom Metazoa; phylum Chordata; class Amphibia; order Anura; family Ascaphidae; genus Ascaphus; species Ascaphus truei. The sequence continues at coordinate 1,787,513 of CM071588.1, forward strand.
CGTGTTCCTGATTGCAAGACACCGTGCAAAAGACGGCAGCAGATTATCTAAAGGAGATCAAACTCTACGGCAGCAATAAGGGTTTTATCTTTAATAAATCAGGTACTGTTTTTTTGTTTTTTTACTGCCAGCTTTGTAACCGAGTCACTAAAGTCTCAATATCCATCAAAGTAAAGGAATCCCATTGCAAGTAATATATATATATATATATATATATATATATATATATATATAAATGAGAGAGAGAGAGAGAGAGAGATGAGGTTCAAAAAAAGACATATATCCATCCAGTTCAGCCTATGCTACAGTACATTTAGACAACAGATACTGTATCCTATATCCGTACTTACAGTATATTGATCTAGAGGACGGCAAACACAAACCCCAGTGACACATTATGGCAATCAGATTACTCCCTGGATCAACATCCTTCCCATGTTGATTTATATCTATATTGATATGTCAAGAGATGCTAAGCCTGTTCGAACATGGGCCAATGCTGTACTTATTTTGGAAGATTTATACACGATCATGGTTATTTATCAAAGTTTCCTGGCTACAAACCTGGTGAACCCATGTGCCATAGAGAGCACCAGATTTTTTCCGTGAGCAGCCAATCCCATCGGTTTCAACCGGACAAATATTTCTTGATACAACTGGTGTGGTTTTTAATTCCCGTGGTTTTGCAGTCAGGATAAACGACCCCATTGTATTCACTAAAGTCAGATTATGAAAAAGTAGGGATGTTTTCGCTCAAGTCCGCATACATTGAAAAGTCAATGTGTAAGGTCACGGTGCCCTTGTCACCGCAATGTCACCGGTGAGGAGCCCTCTACTGTTCCTCTTCCGGCCAGATTGTGTTCAGCTCTCCCCTAGAAAATGAGCAGAAGCCCATGATATAGTCAATTCGCCATGGTTCCCTGGAGTGCCACACCCCATAACGTGCTGGCTACATCATGGAGCATCCAAAGGGTTAACAGAATTAGCCATTTAAATATGGTGTTTCTTAGTTCTTTCATTGTTTAGGGCGTCATCTTTACCTTCTTCGCAAACACTTACATCCCTAAGTGGTTATATCAGGGTCTCCCGGCCGGAAATCTGGGGCAAAAACTTTACATCTGATTATATTTATACAATGGTTTTTATTTTTAAACATTTGGGCCATTTTCCCCCCTCCACATTTCCCCAGTTTTGCATTCAGGAGACTCCGGAAAAGATGACCAAGCAGATTGCTTTCTTTGTTACCAGACTGTAATGATTATATTGTAGCTGGAATGGATCTGTAGGTGACATCTCAGAGGTAGCGATACCTTTTTAGGAACTAACACGGTGTTCATACAGATCCGTAGAACATGAGGACCGTACTAACGTAAATAAGGAAGGACTTTGTTTTCACGCATTGCTCCATTTTCTGCTCGCAGTTACGTCAAATGTATGACATAGTTTCCTACGTCGGACGCAAATTATTGACAAGACAAGTTCACGCCACCTCGGACCTGGCGTAAATACAAGATACAAAAGTGGTGCGCGGAGACGCAGAGTTTGGCGCATCTCATTATAATCTGCGCGTTATGTTAACGCCTCCTATTGTCAAATACCTTCGTACATTGACGCAAGGTAAAAATTACACAATTTGAGTTATTTTTCTGTTACGTCACCCCCAGTAGTGTGTACAGATCCTTCCAAGCATGCATGCCCCCTCATGTAATATAGTGTAGGCGTCAGGTTAATACAAGAGGTGTGCGACACTATTTCAGCTCCGAAACAAATTGCTGCCAAGTCAGAGTTTGCAAGCGATTCACCAAGTGTTTGTAATCTAGATTGTGAAATAGAGAGAGGCCAATTTAGTAGAGTACCCACTCACTTACTATATATACACACCTCTATATAACATGTGGAGAGATACCTGGGAATACAGCCGAGTTACCTGGTAAATAAGCTTGTCTGATATGCAAAGTATATTCACATTATTTAAATTAGTCTATTTTCCAGATATCTTAAATGTGTTCCCCTCTCCGCTCTCCTTCCCCCTCTCCCCCTCTCTTTCCCCCCTCGCCCCTCTCTCTTTCCCCCCCTCCCCCCTCTCCCCCCTCGCCCCTCTCTCTTTCCCTCTCTCCCCTCTCTTTCTCCACCTCCCTCAATCTCTCTCTCCCCCCCTCTCCCCACCCTCTCACTCTCCAACACACCCTCTCTCCCCCTCCCCCCTCCTCTCCCCTCCACTCCCTGCTCGTCCCCCCTCCTCTCCCTGCTCCTCCCCCCCCTCCCTCCTCTCCCTGCTCCTCCCCCCCCTCCTCTCCCTGCTCCTCCATCCGTGACTCCGGCGCTTCCGCCTCCGCGTGGGGTGGTCCCTGCGTGGGGTGTCCACCTCAAGGATAATCTCTTCCGTGGGGTGGTCTGTTCCCAGACCACCAAGGACCAGGATGCCACTATGGCCCTTGCTACGAGCCACAAGGGCAGTATCCCTATCTATGGGCCTGCCCCTGTAGCAGCCAAAAACTGAGGGGAGTTGGGCCTAGCTGGGGCCTATCAGGGATCTCTGGGCTAGTGCAGATGCCACAGGCACCTGCACACTCACACCCTACCCCTTCAGTGTCCATCTTCCAACTCTCTAACTGTCCTAACTGTCTGCTCAACTAACATTCCAATTTCCCATCAGGAGATTCCAGCAGCTCTATTGGTTGCCTGGCAACATGTGGTCTGAAGCCTGAAGGTAAGAGGGAGACCTGGCTACATGTACTACCCACATATCAGGTGGTACGACTCTGAATAATAACGCCGTTTGGCACTACGCAGACGCCACGCCCAATTGGAAGTTACATGAAGAATGACGCGAGAAAACAAAGAAGAAATCTAGTTGGCGGCATCATGAGCTATTTGCTCGTTTTTAGTTCTGATGGCGTTCTGCGTCCACCGCTGAGTGCGATCTGGCCGTCTGAGAGTCAGAAGAGGGCTCCTCCGTTCCGTCATCAGTGACGCCGCGATCACGTGATCACTAGCGAGAAGCAGTCACGTGATTGCGATGTACTGGAGGGGCTGGTGCCGCCACCTCTGCGGCACCAGCACGCAAACGGTTAAGTGACACAGTCTCAGCAGTTATCTGCAGTGTATGACACGGAGGGGACGTATGTGTCATTCTTTACCTCCTGATGAAGGGAGGTTATCTCCCACGCGCTTGTCAATGTCAAATGTTGTTAGAAAGTTAGAAAGTTATCCCAGGCAGCAGAGACGTCCGTCTCTCCCACTTTTATAATGCGTATGTTTATTTGGCGATCATTCTGTGCATCAAAGATCACAAGCCGGAAATTCAGCAGGAACATTACATATATCTGCAACCCGAGTACAAAATGCACACAACTAACCAGCCAGGTGCAGCAATACCTGCTATCTAATTGTAAGTGACAGGGTGAGGCCTCCAGTGGATAAGCAATAGTTGGGTACGGTGATATCTGCCTAAGGAAACCTCTAGGCCCAAATTAGTGCACAGACACAGCCACGTTCATCGCTCGGTTATGCTATTTTTAGACTCCAGCTCAGCTGAAGCATGGACAAAAACCAACCATCTAATCATTGCCTATTTGTGTGATTTACCTTGGATAAGTTGGGTCACTCACAGGGTCACTCACACTACTTCTCTGGCCAGTTGTTGTTGAAGTTTGCCAGGCTTTGGAAGACTAGATTTACCGCACTGGTTCGGAATCAAACCACTTTTACAGTAGTTGATATCTGGTGATAAACAAATATTCAAAGTCCTATCTTTAAAGGAAAAAGGACGTGCAACATTTTGACTATAAATTGCTATTCATTGAGGGGACAGCTGCTTGTCCAGAGAGGCGCGGAGCACCAAAATCTTATGACGACAAAACGTGGAGAAAAGAGAAGCAGAATTTCAAGTAATTGGTGAAGGTTTGGTTTGTGTATGTATATATGTCTTTGTATGTATGTCTTTGTATGTACAGTATGTCTTTATTTATATCGCGCTATTAGTGTTCATAGCGCTTCACCGCAGTAATACACGTGACAATCACATAAATAACAAGTAATACAAATAACAGATCATGGGAATAAATGCTTCAGACATAAAAGTAACATTCAGGAAAAGGAGTCCCTGCTCTGAAGAGCTTACAGTCTAATTGGTATGAGGAACATACAGATACAGTAGGAGGGCATACTGGTAAGTGCGTCTGCAGGGGGCCAAGCTTTATGTATCAGGTGTATAGTGTTAGCCACGGAGTTACTCATATGCTTCGTTAAGCATGTGTGTCTTAAGGTGGGTCTTAAAGGTGGATAGAGGGGGTGCTAGTCGGGTATTGAGGGGAAGGGTATTCCAGTGTCCTGTGTCCCTTTTTAGCATTCGTTCATGTAATGACTCATTCAAGTGAACAGACGCTGTATTGTTTAGAAAACCTGGTTCCATATTACAAGCCAATTTGGGACCTAAGTTAGGGTCGGCACTTTTCAGTTTTTAGAATTCGGGACGTCGATAATCCCGTATGAAAGCGTGACGTCATAATGAGCGATGAATGATTTGCAAACGCTTCGAGCTGAACGGTATCTCCCGCGTGACCGCCATATTCTTTGGGTTTTATCCTCGCTTGGCCGGGCGGGGAAAGACGCACGCTGACCTAACACGTAGCGGTGGAAGATAAAGTAACGCCTATAGGGGTGGGGGTCAGGGTATTATGAGATGACCAGGCAGTGTCCTAACTTTATTATTGTAATAATTAGTAAGGCGACATCTATCGGGAAAGGGAACTGTTGCACTCGTGTAGAAATCTACCGTATTACTTTTTAGGACTGATTTCATTACAGTCATTTTAAATTCAGGCATTTCATATCAAGGCGCTAAAATACGGGACAATTCTGCGTCCCGCCCGACCTCTCTGGGACAAGTCAGTGAAATAAGGGACAGTCCCGTATATACAGGATGTCTGGCCACCCTAACCTATTCTGACACAGAACTAGGCATTTTCATCTTGTGCCTCTGAGTGTCAGCGGGCTCAGTACAGATGTAACAGAAGTTATTGCAAGTATTATTGGCCACCAACAGTTCAGGTTTGCAAGATATCCCCGCTTAAGCACAGGGAACTCAATCATTATGACTGAGCCAGCTGTGCTGAAGCAGGGATATCCTTAAAACCTGATGTTTTGATGGCCTTTGAGGACTGGAGTTGGCTACCCTTGCTCGTAACATTTACTACATCCACGAAGAACTCTCTCGTTTGCCCATTCCAGGCGGTGGCTGACCCATTCTTCAACCCCATTGAGATGTTCAAAGACTACGACACTTGGCAGCCATGAAGGGGGTGATTGCAGAGCAACGTGCAAAGCTCTGGCAGAGGAAAGGGGGCACAGATTTGCATCCGGTATCCATCACAAAAATGCTGGACTCGTTAAAGGCGTACGCTCTGCAGACGGTTTTGCATTAATGCTTCCCCGATACAAGCGTGATCACTCACACTGTGACAGAGGAGGAGCCGTTTGTGAAATGCTAGGTGCGTTAAAGTTCTGCCTCTGCACGGTGTAATTAACTCCCAGGTGACCGTGAAGAGAGTCTGCATTCACAATGTACTCCGCTCCTGCGTCTCGTACCGTGCCTGTTAAAGAGGTGCACTTTATCACAATACCTGCGGTGTGATATTTCCAGCATATGTAACCTGACACATTGATAAGGAAATGAAATATTCATTCCGTGGATCTGCCTCAAATGCCACCAACCGATGTTTATTCTTTAACTCCACCGGTGCTGAAGACAGCTACAGCCCTTACTTCCAAAGACACCTGAATCACCTCCTCCTTTCCCTCTACTCTTCTCATCAGACTACAACAGCAGCAGCGGCAGAGTATACATTGTCAGTCACTTTCATTCATTATTACTGTATTCTGCCATTAGCATCACTATAAACCAAACAGCAAGGTTTTGTGTAGCACAGATAAATGTTATGTTGCTGCACTGCGCCATGTTCTGTAAGATGCTTGTACATTTAATGAGCACATTTGATGCAGATTGTTAGCTGGAGATGTTTTCTGCACTTCAGACCTAGTGAACTTTATAGCGTAAATAGTACTGAATCGTGTAACTCGGGAGTGGCCAACTCCAGTCCTCAAGGGCCACCAACAGGCCAGGTATTAAGGATATCCCTGCTTCAGCACAGGTGGTTCAGTCAGTGGCTCAGTCAATGACTGCACCCCCTTTACTGAAGCAGAGATATCCTGAAAACCTGACCTGTTGAGGACTGGAGTTGGCCAACCCTGTCCTACACCTATGTGTGCAGTAGTAGTTGCTGCAAGCACCCAGTAAGAAATGTGCATCTCTTGTGTACATCTTCAGCATGATTTCCTTTGGTTTAGGTAGCAGAGCACCGAATATATCATGTAAAATAGTCCCAGGCACTTTTTACTTTCAGGTAGCATGTCTGCAAAAGAGGAATATGTTACAGTATGTCTTTAAGTTAGACTATGCCTGTATCTTGTTTACTTTGTCTAAAAGTGCCTTCATTCTTAGACCCCCAAATCTACCAGGTCAATGCAAGTCTACCAGAGGAGTAAGGGAGCCGAGCCGACACATATATGATGTACATATTATAATGGGCGGAAAAGGAGCAGGAGACAAGGGGATCCCAAAGGACGGAGCAGTGTAGGGAAGTAAAGTTATTAAACAGGATTAAAGTCTGCCTGTCTCAACAGGATTGTCATTGGGACACACAGAGGCTGGTCCAGGACTTTCTGGAAATCAAGGCAGAAAGCAAGCAGACATGGTCAGGAAGAGACTGGCCCAGGACAGGTAAACAGCGGCTGGAACATCTTGGGTAGAGAAGAGTTGTCCTTTTCTGGTAACTGCATACAGCTCCGAGCAGGTCTAAACACTGTGTCCATAAAATGACTCTGACTGGAAGTAGGTGGAGAAGAGTCTTAAATCTACTGGAACTGTGGAATTGCAGAGAAATCTTTCCGCTACCTACTGTACATCTCTGGCATCTGAGAGCCCATGTTCTGGAGCACCTAGCGGCATTATACTGTATCAAATTCTGCTTTTCTGTTCATGAGCCAGTTCAGAATTGCAATAATGTTACGTGGCCAACAATCGGCTTCAAGTCTAAGAAACTTGGTTAACACAAGTATGTTACATTTGATGGAGCCGCAAATAAAGTTATGTTATGTATCCAAGCCCCGTACCTACTACAGGCCAGACCTCAAACACAGGACATGAATGAGTAACAACCAGTCAGCTACATCAGTCATTTCTACCTTATTACACTGTCGTGTAACAGATATGCTGGCGATATAGTTGAGTTTCCTTGATGGAGAAGCTGCTTCTGGCATTTTACTTTGATGTTAGGGTTTGTACTGTAGCAAGATTACTTGCAATTGAATCCAAGTCTCGAAATTGCCGAGATATGAACGAGTTAAGAGCATGTGAGTTTCCTGGTGACATTGACAAACCTTTATACCTTCAGCTGGAGGTTCATTGCATCACAAGCTGCCTGTGATAGGCTAACAGCCTTATAATGGAGCCCTGGGTGTCACCACTTTGAGTGCAAATGTCAGTTCTATTTAAGGTTATTTCGGTACTTATACAAAGGAAACCCAACTGCTTTCACTTTACTTCACTGCAAAATGCCAGGCCAAGTACGCACCCTTCCACTTTCCCTAAAGGTACAGGGAAATATTATTAGTATTAATACTATTATAATTTATTTATAACTCGTTGAGTTGAGTCACAATCTAATTCTAGGGTTCCTTAACCAAAAAGAGGTTGAAACCCCCGGTCCTAGAGGGAGAAACGAACTGTGGTCCAAGACAGCTCATATTGATATATACTGTACATGCAGCGTTGTTCAAAGTTCAATTTGCACTGGCAGCTCGGGGGGTACAAACTCTAGATATAGAGCGGCCAACTCTAGTCCTCAAGGGCCACCAACTGGTCGGGTTTTCTGGATATCCCTACTTCAGCACAGGTGGCGGAGTCAGTGGCTGAGTTGAAGACCTGTGCTGAAGCAGGGAGATCCTTAAAATCTGACTGAGAGAAGATGATTTTAGAGAGAAAGGTGGAAGAGGTTGTGTATAATGGAGAATGGAGGGAGAGATGGGATAGGATAGAGAAAGAAGGGAGGGAGAGGAGGGTATAATGGAGAAGGGAGGGAGAGGGGGATATATGATAGAGAATGGAGAGAGAGGGGAATATTTATAGAAGTGTTAAATAAATCAAGCTTATCAACAAGGTATAGGAGCGCAGGATATCACCAAGAAGGAGGAATACTAGAATAAGAGGTCATTCAGATGCAGCAGATGTTTTTATTCCCATTATCGCGAGTTAGCGCACAAAATAACACGTGAAATAGCGCGTGTTATCTACTTATCCATTGGGATCCACCTCCCTGCAGAGGAAGTGGAGATTACCAGGCTAAAGCCAATCCAAGCTGCTTGTGACACACACAAAGATTCCAGCAGGTAGGAAAATGGTCAGACTAGCCTAGCCACGTCTTTACCTGCTGACAATCTCTGTGTCCGTAGGGATAATGCATGCACTCAGTTACAGTAGAGATAATGCATGCACTCAGTTACAGTAGAGATAATGCATGCACTCAGTTACAGTAGAGATAATGCATGCACTCAGTTACAGTAGAGATAATGCATGCACTCAGTTACAGTAGAGATAATGCATGCACTCAGTTTACAGTAGAGATAATGCATGCACTCAGTTACAGTAGAGATAATGCATGCACTCATTACAGTAGAGATAAGCTGCCACTCAGTACAGTATAGAGTAATGCATGCACTCAGTTACAGTAGAGATAATGCATGCCATCAGTTTACAGTAGAGATAATGCATGCCCCAGTTACAGTAGAGATTGCATGCCTCATCAGTAGAGTAATGCTGCACTCAGTTACAGTAGAGATAATGCATGCACCCAGTTACAGTAGAGATAATGCATGCACTCCGTGTACAGTATAATAATGCATGCACTCAGTTCAGTAGAGATAATGCATGCACTCAGTTCCAGTAGAGATAATGCATGCACCTCAGTTACAGTAGAGATAATGCATGCACTCCGTTACAGTAGAGATAATGCATGCACTCAATTACAGTAGAGATAATACATGTACTCAGTTACAGTAGAGATAATGCATGCCCTCAGTTCAGTAGAGTAATGCATGCACTCATTACAGTAGAGATAATGCATGCACTCAGTTACAGTAGAGATAATGCATCACTCCGTTCCAGTAGAGATAATGCATGCACTCGTTACAGTAGAGATTGCATGCACTCAGTTACAGTAGAATAATGCATGCACTTCCGTTACAGTAGAGATAATGCATGCACTCCATTACAGTAGAGATAATGCATGCACTCTACAGTACGATAATGCATGCTCCGTACAGTTAGAGATAATGCATGCACTCCATTACAGTAGAGATAATGCATGCACTCCGTTACAGTAGAGATAATGCATGCACTCCGTTACAGTAGAGATAATGCATGCACTCAGTTACAGTAGAGATAATGCATGCACTCCGTTACAGTAGAGATAATGCATGCACTCAGTTACAGTAAAGAAGAGTAGGGGGCACTTGGCTGCCGCTGCACTGTGTCCAGAGTGATCCTAATGTCCCAGTAGCAGTCAACGAACAAACATGAAGCCGGCGCACGGGCGTAAGCAGGATGCTTTAATGTCCCAAGGTACCCGACATTTCGGCTGTGCAGTACAGCCTTTCACCTTATAAAACACTGGGTACAGTGCACAGCCGAAACGTCGGATACCTTGGGACATTAAAGCATCCTGCTTACGCCCGTGTGCCGGCTTCATGTTTGTTCGTTCGACAATCTCTGTGTATCATTGTTTCCATGTATCATTGTCTCTGTGCTGGCATCTTTCTGAGAGTTAATGCAGAGCAGATGGCACTTGCAGTGTTACGCAAACCATCTCTTAAAACCCATAATTGCTGGCATCTAGGCCCCAGGGCGCAGATCCAACCATCTTGTAAGTAGGAAACCTGCCATCTCAACAGATGGGCATGAGTGTACATAGTCAAGCATCCTCTCTGAAAAGGCACTTTAATGCCAAAGAGGCCAGCAAATGTGTTTCTTATCTGCCCCCTCCACGGGCACTGAAAGGGTTAAAAGGAGGATGCTGCATCATGCCATCTTTACCTATCCCAGACGCACATAGCTATATACTGTGTGTATGTGCATATATACACACACACACACACACACACACACACATACATCCTCTCCAGCCCATGTCTCCCCACTGCTGGATGAAGTCTCCCCAGACGTCTCATATCACGCTCGCCGAACACTTAGTAGAGGTCGCCTCCCTTCTCAAGTGGTTGCGTGTGATGGTGATGTCGATGCGTGAATAATTTACCAACGGTTTCGTGCTGCTGAGCACTTTATCAGGGGTTGAGTCTCCATACTGGGTCGGTCTTTTATAAATCCAATAGTTCCATAGTGAACACAGATCACTTTGGAGTTAGTTTCATTGGCTAATATTCACAGCATCATGCTGTAATCAATAAAAGTAATAATCACTCTAATGTAATATGGTATAAATGGCTACGACAAAACCAGACAACATATGTAAAACACCACATCATTCAATTAAAAAGAGAAAAAAAAAAAAAAAGAACATACATATGTCTGGTATATATACAATTGCATAAAAATTGCGAATAGATTGCTGGTATCACAATAACAAGAAAAAAATGAGTTAATAGGTATGTGAAAACATATAAATACTGAATATATTCAGATTGCATACACATAATACCAGAGGACCTACAAAAGTGTAACAAACGCGTGTGAAGATGCACGCCCAAGTAATATGAATGGAAATAACCATGTTGCCAAAAAACCCAATTCATTCATGGTACGTAGCTTTTTTAATGACTGGTGATGGGAAACCACTATTAGATACGTTAGTGTATGTTAGAATGGACTGCAGGTTAGTACATACACATACGGGCAGCTACATAGAGAAGTGCACTGGAAAAAACAGATGCTGAGAGTAACATTGGTTGTTGAATAATGCACGGGACCTGCCCACAGCTTGACCAGGATCAGAGTCTTTGCACGAGGGTTATCAGTTGTTGTATATACTGCACAGACTGTCCACAGCTGCCAGGATCCAGAGGAGTCTCACCGTGGGTTCAGGTTTGTTAGAATAATGCCATGAGACTGCACCAGTTGCCCGAAGGATCAGAGTCTTCACTGGTTATCGGTTGTGTATAATGCATGAGACCTGCCCACCGCTTGCCCATGCCACCAGAGTCGTAACCTGGGTAATCATGGTTGTTGTTAATAATGCACTAGACCGCACCCACAGTTGCCCATAGGTCCAGAGTCTTCACCTGGTAGATCAGTTTTTTGTAATAAGGCATGAGACGCTGACCCACGCTTGCCAGGTCCAGAGTCTTCAACCACCGGGTTAGGTGTGTGTAGGCAATGGGAGGCCAGTGCTAAATTGGGGGGGAAGGGAGGAGAAGCAGTTTGAGGATGAAGGAGGGGACCTACGAGGGGAGCCTGGCAGAGGAAGAACCTCATGGTCTGGCCCAGCGGTTGGCCTCACCGGGTACCATCGGGCGCGTGGGACAGTGTGTTCGGCATCGCAGGCACTGAACACATTGTACATTACGTCAATGTACAAGACAGTTTTCTGACTGTTAGAACTCCTCCAACTGACTTCCCAATCAGAATGCTGATGACCATGATGGAGGAAGCATGAACATTTGGAGCCAGAATTTGATACATTGACGCTTGAAGTAGAACATCACGATGGAAAGTACGTGGTTCTTGTCCCGTGTTTTCTATCAAAATAGATTTGACAGCAGTATTTCTCAAGTACCCCTACAGTATAGCATACGCCACCCCACACAAACCCATAAATAAAACACAGGCAGACTTTGGAATGGACTGAAACGGACATATGCGTTTATAAATAACATTAATCCATGTGCAGCTCTGACATCATAAACAAGCCATAAACCATTTTTATATGCCAATACCTGCCTGACTGCCCAGTGGGAACGCAAATACGGATCAACCCAAAGGTTTTTTTTCGCGCACGTAAGCCACCAAAAGACGAGCAGATGATTGCGCATCACCCTCCCACTGGCTAAACAGGCCAAAAGCTGCAAGGACCATCCCATCGCTGGGACAAAAAATGAATCATATTACAACCAAAAGATACATTATATATTAGAACAGCGTCCTGCCTTCATTAATTTTTGTTCCCGTATAGAAAAGAGGCAGTGTAAATTCACTGTCGAGGTTACCAAGTGACAAACAAATGGTTGTGCCCCAAAGAATCTTCTACACTTGCCCCAACTTTCATTAGCCCCTCCCCGTTTATATGTTCCCAAATAAGCTGAACGTGCAGTAAAGTTCAAACCAACGGCAATTCATAAACAAATGAAACCCTTATACATTTAAAGGGTCCTCGCCAGGGCTTTCAGAAGCCATATTTCCAGGGTCCACAATCCACTGCATTTTGGTAGTATGCAGTCGTACAAGCATGGCTCTATAACAAGCGCTGCAGAGGAGATTCCCAATCGATAATGCACTTTCAGAAGTCCCTTTACTGGCCAGACTTTGTTGGCAGCGATGTGTTGAATGCCTGTCCGGCCCTGACAGAGATAACTCAATATCCTTCTGTCTTCTATCACCAATGTGCCACAGTTCATTTGAGTTGCAGAAACATTCCAAGGTTTTGTTCTTGGACGCAAGAGTACAAGTACCATGAAAAACAAGTTTGAATAACTCTTTCCACACGTAGAGGCTGCGTAATTAAAGCAGTTTGTTTTGAACAGTTCATCGCTGTGGGATGTCTTTTGCCAGCAGAAAGCAGTGTCTGTGCAGCAGGAGATCCTCCTGTTCCGTCTGTTCAAATTCATTCGGGAACACCATTTCATCTGGGTCTATATAACTTGGCTCGTACAAAGCGCTGCCTCCCTTAGGAACATGCAATCCATTGGAGGACGAAAAACATAAAATCTCTAATACCAGGAAAGGAACTGGGTGCAGATATTCCTTTGCCAAGGTGACATCATTTATGAAGGCAGGTCCTAATTCTGCTGTTCTTGGATTTCTTTGTATTTTTTTAATACGTATGCAGATGATATAAGGCGCACGATCCGGTAGGAGCAAAGGGAAGAACCCAGTAACAAAGTATACTTTATTGAGTGATCAAGACATTAAAATTCACGCGTTTCGACGTGTTAGAGTTCTTTATCAAACCTTGATAAAGAACGCTAACACGTCGAAACGTTTGGATTTAACGTCTTGATGACTCAATAAATGATACTTTGTTTACCTGGTCTCCCTTTGCTCTACCGGATCGTGCGCTCCTTATATCATCTGCATACCGTATACTTCACTTTGGAGCAGCATATCCATCCAGCCACACCAGGAATGGGGAGTATTTTTGTTTTTGCTACAGGGATACCCAATGAGATTGATGGTGGGGCTCTCAATTGCTTCCCACTAACCCCGTCCTTTAGGGGGTGTTAACCCATAATTGTTGGCTTTATTACTTAAACATCTATTAATCCGACCTTATTCCTGGATGGTGTTTTTGGTGTTTATGTACATTCTTCCTGGCATTGAGCGCTCCTCAACCTCTATCTATTTTTTAATGCTACCTGGATCAGGGATTTCCTCGCCGGATGGGCAGTGCCCCGACCTCTGGGAATCCTCAAGCTCCTGAGATAGTGCACTTTTTCCATCAGAAGAGACTTGTTTTTGGAAATCAGTTTAAGTCTCAAAAAATCAGACTGAAGTAGTGTCAAGGTCAGAGAGTTTAGGGCTGTGTCATATTGAATTGTGTCATCTGCATACATGTGTTGAACTCCCTACAAGTGTAGGAAGATCATTGATGAAGAACTGAGAAGAGTAGGAAGCCTCAGAACAGACCTTGCGGACACCGCAGGTGATTACCCAGGGTTGGAATTAGAGCTCGATATATAGACATTTGGGATTTACCTGATAGTAGACTGAAACCCGTTTAAAGCTAGCCCTGCCCCACTATCCAATTAGCCAGTTTTATTCATGATCCTGTGTATCACAGACCCAGTTATGGTCTGTCTCCTCCAGCAAAAAGAGAGGTACATGGATTGTGCCATGTAGTGTTTAGGACCTGCATTGGGCACGCCGTGATTTGCTGCCATACTGCTCATGCCGTGACGTGCTGCTGGCTTATAACCTTTTGGCCAAAAGGTTTAACTAATGACCCTTACTCATGAGCAGATAACACTCCGGTATTGCACAATATGTTGTGTCATTTGTATGTTGGCTGGCCTTTCTGTTTTTCTTAAAAATAGTTCCCCTATTCCAGAGGCAACCGGAGTTTGTTAGACAGATAACATGATCAACAGTATTCTACAGCCTGTTGCAAAATCTAGGAATACTGCACCAGTAAGTTGTCCCGTTTCCATCCACACGGATCTCTTACAAACTTTTAGCAGGGTAGTTAAAGGAGCGTTTGGGGCGAAGCCAGATTGAATTGGCTATGGAAGTTTTGTCTTGGTATAGTAACTCTCTTAATTGGGAGTGAACACATTTTTTCCAGACCTCTTTGGATAGTTTGGGGGAAAGAGAATGGCCCTGTGTTTGAGACAGTGTTTTTGTCCCCACTTTGAAGATTGGTACAACTCGGGCAGTTTTCCAGGTCTTAGGGATATGGGCCGCAGACAGATAGGGTTGACTAAGGAAGCAAGCGAGCTTTCGAGATACACTGATCTCTTCTTCCGGCGGTGTTTACAATGAATGAGCCAAAAAAGGTTTTTATTTTAAAACACTGGCATACTGGAAGTGTGATCTATGATTGAAGCTTTCCCTCCCTCCTGGGCATATACGTTTTATGATGAGGTATTAAATGGTCCCTGAATGTAAGTGATGTAAGTGTGTGTATGTGTGTGTGTGTGTGTGTGTGTGTGTGTGTGTGGTGTATAAATAAAATAAATAAAGAGCCCACAGTGTATACAGCACTTTCAAAAGGTGATGTGTGGAGTGTCGTGTATATGTGGTGTGGGTGGGTGTTAGATTGTAAGAGGGTGTTCAATACTATAAGTGTGTTGTAGATAATACTATTTGTCCCTATTGTTATAGAGTGACGGAATCATAGAGTATTTGTAAGAGACAGCTGTTGTGCATGATATTATATATTATATATATATATATATATATAATATACGCAGATGTTAGACATGGCCTTTACACTCATGGGAAGAGAGTTCGCGTGTCAGTAGTGACTCATGAAACTTCGGTCTTGGTTAGGCCACCGCTAGGTCCCGAAGTTGCATAAATTGTATTAATGCAACCGTCGTCCCTTTTGGTGTTCTAAGTTACCTTAAGGTATGGCCGCCTTTCAGATCATTCATATATACAACTAACACATATACACATATACACATATACACATATACACATATACACATATACACATATACACATTATACACATATACACATTACACATATACACATTAACCACTTTCATACGCTATGGGCTGGGCGCTCTCTCTCTCTTTTTTTCCTTACATATACAACAGATCACACTAAGCTGCAAGAGAGCTATTTTCATATAACACAATAAAATGCTTTGGTACTTAAAATATGTTTTCCTTTCTCGAGGTAACTATTGAGCACATGCTGGGTAGGAATAAAAAGCATGTGGATTTAGGGACATAAGGAACATTTCCCCGCAGCACTGAGTATCTCCAGGGCAGGGACATGCTGGTTCATTGTGACATCTTGATGAGGGCGGATGAGAACAGGTGTTTCCTTCTCTCCGGTTGACATGTTGAAGGAATTTTTTTTTGCCAAGCCTGTATATGAATACTGGTGCGTTGCAGCCAAAAAAAAACGAATTAATGTTCAGATAATGTGCGCATTAAAAATAATGACCAGAAATAAGGCACCTCCAAATATTCAAGAAAAAAAGCCGCGGCGGAGTCAGTTGCAAGCGACCGCCGGCGTTAAGTGCAATGCGCATTGGCAACTTAATGTGCTAAATTCTCTAAAACCGCAAGACTGCATAATGCTGAGGATATGAATCAGGCGCACACCGCATGTTACGCACGCGGGTCTGGCAATAGCTGGAGCTTACTAGTTTTGCAGATATTATTACACCCTTTGAGGCTCGCCGGAGACCTCTCTCTCTCTCTCTTCACCATTATCTTGGCATAACACTGCCGCCAAGGATTCTGGGTAGACCTGCAAAATGAGAACTGACAGTGCGTAAATTTTCGCTCGTGTCATTAACCATGGACCCCTGTGAGCTTAATGCCTGCCGTTTGCACAGCTGTTTACAGCACACCTAGGTTTAAAGAAGTGTAGACCATTAACCTACTCACAGACCAATATACATACAGTAATATTATATATATAATTAATAGTATATATATATTATATGTTATATATATCAACACACACATATATATATCCATCCATAGGTAGCCTCTTTATTTACACATACATAGTGGGTATCAGCTTTAGACCACGTAAAAATAGACCTAACACAGGAAATACATTTCCGGAGTTTTACAATGTGCATCAAATATAAAAAGTTGATCGCTGGCAGAAGAGTTTGTTTACCATACAAGGATGTGTTGCGAGCTGAACAGAGAGACAGTGACGGATAGTAGGAGTAAATGCATTAGTTCATAGAGCACGGTTAGGAGGGTGAGTGTGCGAAGGAACAGGGGTCGTTACAGTTCATTTTGGAGTTTTAACAATGAGATTCAGCGAGGCTAAACGATGACTTTATATTGCACGTTTGCATAGTTGCATAGTTGATAGTTGCATGTTGCATAGTTGCATAGGTACAGTACATAGTACTAGTTCTAGTTACAGTACATAGTTATATAGTTTGCCATAGTTGCATAGTTACATAGTTACATCGTAAGTACAAGTACTAGTGACATAGTTGCATAGTTACATAGTTGCATATTGTCAAGTTACAGTACTGACATAGTTGCATAGTTACAGTACATAGTTATATTAGTTGCATAGTTGCATAGTTACATAGTTACATCGTACAGTACATAGTTACATAGTGACATAGTTGCATAGTACATAGTTTGCTAGTTACAGTTGCACTGCTGCTTTCATTCATGGCAAGCCTTCACACAAGAAGTCCTTTCCTTCATTCGGAACTGACCGTTTCCCAGTGGTCTCCGAAAGACTCTCCAATCCCATTACAATGATAAAGAGCAGCGCATGGTATTGAGCTGGCCAAGCAGAAATCCAGCAGGGCTCACGTATACTGGATTAATGGCCTGGAACACCCAGACGTTTGTTGAGAAAACTGCTCGTTTTCTTTCTCTTACAGACTTTAAAATGCAGCTTTTGGTTATTGGATATTGGGCTACTATCCCGGTTCCTGATTGCAAGACACCGTGCAAAAGACTGCAGCAGATATCTAAAGAGATCAAACTCTACGGCAGCAAAAGGGTTTATCTATTAATAAATCAGTTACTGTTTTTTTGTTTTTTTACTGCCACTTTGTAACCGAGTCCTAAAGTCTCTAAAAGTTCATATCCATCAAAGTAAAGGAATCCCTTGCAAGTATATTATATATATATATTATATGATATATATATATATAAATATATGAAAGAAGAGAGAGAGAGAGAGAGATGAGGTTCAAAAAAGACATATATCCTCCAGTTCAGACCTATGCACAGTACATTAGACAACCAGATACTGTATCCTATATCCGTACTTACAGTATATGATCAGAGGACGGCAAACACACACCCAGTGACACATTATGGCATATCAGATTCTCCCTGGATCAACAATCTTCCCATGTGTATTTATATCTAATTGATATGTCAAGATGCTAAGCCTGTTCGACATGGGCGCCACTTGCTGTACTTATTTTGGAGATTTTATACACGATCATGGTTATTTATCAAAGTTTCCTGGCTACAAACCTGGTGAACCCATGTGCCATAGAGAGCACCAGATTTTTTTCCGTGAGCAGCCAATCCCAATCGGTTTCATTCACCGGACAAAATTCTTGATACAATCGGGTGTGTTTTTTAATTCCGTGGTTTTGCAGTCAGGATAAACGACCCCATTGTATTCACTAAAGTCAGATTATGAAAATAGTAGGGATGTTTTCGCTCAATCCGCATACATTGAAAAGTCAATGTGTAAGGTCAACGGTGCCCTTGTCACCGCAAATGTCACCGGTGAGGAGCCCTCTACTGTTCTCTTCGGCCAGATGGTGTTCAGCTCTCCCTAGAAAATGAGCAGAAGCCCATGATATAGTCAATTCGCCGTTCCCTGGAGTGCCACACCCCATAACGTGCTGGCTACATCATGGAGCATCCAAAGGGTTAACAGAATTAGCCATTTAATATTGTTTTCTTAGTCTTTCATTGTTTAGTGCGTCATCTTTACTCTCTTCGCAAACACTTACATCCCTAAGTGGTTTATATCAGGGTCTCCCGGCCGGAAATCTGGGGCAAAAACTTACATCTGATTTTTTATACAAGGTTTTTTTTATTTTTAAACATTGGGCCATTTTCCCCCCTCCACATTTCCCTTTTTTGCATTCAGGATACTCCGGAAAAGATGACCAAGCAGATTGCTTTCTTGTTACCGACCTGTAATGTATTATATTGTAGCTGGGAATGGATCTGTAGTGACATCTCAGAGGTAGCGATACCTTTTTAGGAACTAACACGTGTTCATACAGATCCTAGAACAGAGGGACCGTACTAACGTAAATAAGGAAGGACTGTTGTTTTCACGCATTGCTCCATTTTCTGCTCGCAGTTACGCAACATGTATGACATAGTTCCTACGTCGGACGCAAATTATGACAAGACAATTCACGCCACCTCGAGGACCTGGCGTAAATACAAGATACAAAATTGGTGCGCGGAGACGCAGAGTTGCGCATCTCATTATAATCTGCGCGTTATGTTAACGCTCTATTGTCAAATACCTTCGTAGACAAAATGACGCAAGGTAAAAATTACACAATTTGAGTTTTTTCTGTTACGTCAACCCCCAGTAGTGTGTACAGATCCTTCCAAGCATGCATGCCCCCTCATGTAATATATGTGGTGCGTCAGGTTAATACAAGAGGTGTGCGACACTATTCACTCCGAACAAATTGCTGCCAAGTCAGAGTTTGCAAGCGATTCACCAAGTGTTTTGTAATCTAGATTGTGAAATAGGAGAGGGCCATATGTTTAGAGTACCACACCACTTACTATATTAACACACCTCTATATACATTGTGGAGAGATACCTGGAATACAGCCAGTCCCTGGGTAAATAAGCTTGTCTGATATGCAAAGTATATTCACTTTATTTAAATTAGTCTATTTTCCAGATACTTAAATGTTCCCTCTCCGACCTCCATCTCCCTCTCTCTCCGCTCGCCCCCTCCTCTTCCCCCCGCGCTCCCCCCTCCATATCTCCCCCCCTCCCCACCCTCTCATCTCCAACCACCCTCCGACTCCCCCCCTCTCCCCCCTCTCTCCTGCTCCTCCCCTCTCCTCTCCCTGCTCCTCCCCCCCTCCTCTCCCGCTCCCTCCCCCCCTCCTCTCCTGCTCCTCCTCCCCCTGCTCCTCCCCCCCCTCCTCTCCCTGCTCCTCCATCCGTGACTCCGCGCTTCCGCTCCGCGTGGGGTGGTCCCTGCGTGGGGTGTCCACCTCAGGATAATCTCTTCCGTGGGGTGTCTGTTTCCAAGACCACCAAGGACCAGATGCCACTATGGCCCTTGCTACGAGCCACAAGGCAAGTATCCCTATCTATGGCCTGCCCCTGTAGCAGCCAAAAACTGAGGGGAGTTGGGCCTAGCTGGGGCCTATCAGGGATCTCTGGGCTGAGTGCAGATGCCACAGCACTCTGCACACTCACACCCTACCCCTTCAGGTCCATCTTCCAACTCTCTAACTGTCCTAACTGTCTGCTCAACTAACATTCCAATTTCCATCAGAAGATTCCAGCAGCTCTATTGGTTGCCTGGCAACATGTGGTCTGAAGCCTGAAGTAGAGGGGAGACCTGTCATGTACTACCCACATATTCAGGTGGTACGACTCTGAATAATAACGCGCGTTTGGCACTACGCAGACGCCACGCCCAATTGGAAGTTACATGAAGAATGACGCGAGAAAACAAAGAGAAATCTGTTGGGCGGCATCATGAGCTTTTGCTCGTTTTTAGTTCTGATGGCGTTTGCGTCACCGCTGAGTGCGATCTGGCCGTCTGAGGTCAGAAGAGGGCTCCTCCGTTCCGTCATCAGTGACGCCGCGATCACGTGATCACTAGCGAGAAGCAGTCACGTGATTGCGATGTACTGGAGGGGCTGGTGCCGCCACCTCTGCGGCACCAGCACGCAACGGTTAAGTGACACAGTCTCAGCAGTTATCTGCAGTGTATGACACGGAGGGGACGTATGTGTCATTCTTTACCTCCTGATGAAGGGAGGTTATCTCCCACGCGCTTGTCAATGTCAAATGTTGTTAGAAAGTTAGAAAGAGTTATCCCGGCAGCAGAGACGTCCGTCTCTCCCACTTTTATAATGCGTATGTTTATTTGGCGATCATTCTGTGCATCAAAGATCACAAGCCGGAAATTCAGCGGAAACATTACATATATCTGCAACCGAGTACAAAAGCACACAACTAACCAGCCAGGTGCAGCAATACCTGCTATCTAATTGTAAGTGACAGGGTGAGGCCTCCAGTGATAAGCAATAGTTGGGTACGGTGATATCTGCCTAAGGAAACCTCTAGGCCCAAATTTAGTGCACAGACACAGCCACGTTCATCGCTCGGTTATGCTATTTTAGACTCCAGTCAGCTGAAGCATGGACAAAAACCAACCATCTAATCATTGCCTATTTGTGTGATTTTACCTGGATAATGGTCACTCACAGGGTCACTCACACTACTTCTCTGGCCAGTTGTTGTTGAAGTTTGCCAGGCTTTGGAAGACTAGATTTACCGCACTGGTTCGAATCAAACCACTTTACAGTTAGTTGATATCTGGTGATAAACAAATATTCAAAGTCCTATCTTAAAGGAAAAGAGGGTGCAACATTTTGACTATAATTGCTATCATTGAGGGGACAGCTGCTTGTCCAGAGAGCGCGGAGCACCAAAATCTTATGACGACAAAACGTGGAGAAAAGAGAAGCAGAATTTCAAGTAATTGGTGAAGGTTTGGTTTGTGTTATTATATATGTCTTGTATGTTGTCTTGTATGTACATATGTCTTTATTTATATCGCGCTATTAGTGTTCATAGCGCTTCACACGCAGTAATACACGTACAATCACATAAATAACAAGTAATACAAATAACCATGCGGTAATAATGCTTCAGACATAAAAGTAACATTCAGGAAAAGGAGTCCCTGCTCTGAAGAGCTTACAGTCTAATTGGTATGAGGAACATACAGATACAGTAGGAGGCATACTGGTAAGTGCGTCTGCAGGGGGCCAAGCTTTATGTATCAGGTGTATAGTGTTAGCCACGGAGTTACTCATAGCTTCGTTAAGCATGTGTGTCTTAAGGTGGGTCTTAAGGTTAGAGGGGGGGTGCTAGTCGGGTATTGAGGGGAAGTATCCAGTGTCCTGTGTCCTTTTTAGCATTCGTTCATGTAATGACTCATTCAAGTGAACAGACGCTGTATTGTTTAGAAAACCTGGTTCCATATTACAAGCCAATTTGGGACCTAAGTTAGGTCGGCACTTTTCAGTTTTTAATTCGGGACGCCGATAATCCCGTATGAACGCGTGACGTCATAATGAGCGATGATGATTGCAAACCTTCGAGCTGAACGGTATCTCCCGCGTGACCGCCATATTCTTTGGGTTTTATCCATCTCGCTTGGCCGGGCGGAAGACGCACGCTAACCTACCACGTAGCGGTGGAAGATAAAGTAACGCCTATAGGGTGGGGGGTCAGGGTTTATGAGATGACCAGGCAGTGTCCTAACTTTATTATTGTAATAATTAGTAGGCACATCTACGGGAAAGGGAACTGTTGCACTCGTGTAGAAATCTACCGTATTCTTTTAGGACTGATTCATTACAGTCATTTTAATATTCAGGCATTTCATATCAGGCGCTAAAATACGGGACAATTCTGCGTCCCGCCCGACCTCCTGGACAAGTCAGTGAAATAAGGGACAGTCTCCGTATATACGGATGTCTGGCCACCCTAACCTATTCTGACACAGAACTAGGCATTTTCATCTTGTGCCTCTAGAGTGTCAGGCGGCTCAATACACGATGTACAGAAGTTATTTGCATATTATTATTGGCCACCAACGTTCTAGGTATTGCAATAATTCCCCGCTTAAGCACAGGGACACTCACATACTGACTGACGCCTTCAGCTGTGTGCTGAGCAGGGATATCCTAAAACCGATGTTTTGATGGCCTTTGAGGACTGGAGTTGGCTACCCTGTGCTCGTAACATTTACTCACATCACGAAAAACTCTCTCGTTTGCCCATTCCAGGCGGTGGCTGACCCATTTTCAACCCCATTGAGATGTTCAAAGACTACGACACTTGGCAGACCATGAAGGGGGTGATTGCCAGAGCAACGTGCAAAGCTCTGGCAGAGGAAAGGGGGCACAGATTTGCCATCCGTATCATCACAAAAATGCTGGACTCGTTAAAGGCGCGTACGCTCTGCAGACGGTTTGCATTAATGCTTCCCCGATACAAGCGTGATCACTCACACTGTGACAGAGGAGGAGCCGTTTGTGAAATGCTAGGTGCGTTAAAGTTCTGCCTCTGCACGGTGTAATTAACTCCCAGGTGACCGTGAAGAGAGTCTGCATTCACAATGTACTCCGCTCCTGCTCTCGTACCGTGCCTGTTAAAGAGGTGCACTTTATCACAATACTCTGCGGTGTGATATTTCCAGCATATGTAACCTGACACATTGATAAGGAAATGAAATATTCATTCCGTGGATCTGCCTCAAATGCCACCAACCGATGTTATTTTCTTAACTCCACCGGTGCTGAAGACAGCTACAGCCCTATCCAAAGACACCTGAATCACCTCCTCCTTTCCCTCTACTCTTCTCATCAGACTACAACAGCAGCAGCGCAGAGTATACATTGTCAGTCACTTCATTCATTATTACTGTATTCTCCATAGCATCACTATAAACCAAACAGCAAGGTTTTGTGTGCACAGATAAATGTTATGTTGCTGCACTGCGCCATGTTCTGTAAGATGCTTGTACATTTAATGAGCACATTTGATGCAGATTGTTAGCTGGAGATGTTTTCTGCACTTCAGACCTAGTGACTTTATAGCGAAATAGTACTGAATCGTGTAATCGGGAGTGGCCAACTCCAGTCCTCAAGGCCACCAACAGGCCAGTATTAAGGATATCCCTGCTTCAGCACAGGGTGTTCAGTCAGTGGCTCAGTCAATGACTGCACCCCCTTTCTGAAGCGAGATATCCTGAAAACCTGACCTGTTGAGGACTGGATTGGCCAACCCTGTCCTACACCTATGTGTGCAGTAGTAGTTTGCTGCAACACCAGTAAAAATGTGCATCTCTTGTGTACACTTCAGCATGATTTCCTTTGGTTTAGGTAGCAGAGCACCGAATATTCATGTAAAATAGTCCCAGGCACTTTTTACTTTCAGGTAGCATGTCTGCAAAAGAGGAATATGTTACAGTATGTCTTTAAGTTAGGCTATGCCTGTATCTTGTTACTTTGTCTAAAGTGCCTTCATTCTTAGACCCCCAATCTACCAGGTCAATGCAAGTCTACCAGAGGAGTAAGGGAGCCGAGCCGACACATATATGATGTACATATTAATGGGCGGAAAAGGAGCAGAGACAAGGGGATCCCAAAGGACGGAGCAGTGTAGGGAAGTAAAGTTATTACAGGATTAAGTCTGCCTGTCTCACAGGATTGTCATTGGGACACACAGAGCTGGTCCAGGACTTTCTGGAAATCAAGGCAGAAACAGCAGACATGGTCAGGAAGAACTGGCCCAGGACAGGTAAACACGGCTGGAACATCTTGGGTAGAGAAGAGTTGTCCTTTTCTGGTAACTGCATACAGCTCCGAGCAGGTCAACACTGTTCCATAAAATGACTCTGACTGGAAGTAGGTGGAGAAGAGTCTTAAATCTACTGGAACTGTGGAATTGCAGAGAAATCTTTCCGCTACCTACTGTACATCTTGGCATCTGAGAGCCCATGTTCTGGAGCACCTAGCGGCATTATACTGTATCAAATTCTGCTTTTCTGTTCATGAGCCGTTCAAGAATTGCAAATGTTACGTGGCCCAATCGTTTCAAGTCTAGAAACTTGGTTAACACAAGTATGTTACATTTGATGGAGCCGCAAATAAAGTTATGTTATGTATCCAAGCCCCGTACCTACTACAGGCCAGACCTCAAACAGGACATGAATGAGTAACAACCAGTCAGCTACATCAGTCATTTCTACCTTATTACACTGTCGTGAACAGATATGCTGGCGATATATTGTTTCCTTGATGGAGAAGCTGCTTCTGGCATTTTACTTTGATGTTAGGGTTTGTACGTAGCAAGATTACTTGCAATTGAATCCAAGTCTCGAAATTGCCGAGATATGAAGAGTTAAGAGCATGTGAGTTTCCTGGTGACATTGACAAACCTTTATACCTTCAGCTGGAGGTTCATTGCATCACAAGCTGCCTGTGATAGGCTAACAGCCTTATAATGGAGCCCTGGGTGTCAACCACTTTGAGTGCAAATGTCAGTTCTATTTAAGGTTATTTCGGTACTTATACAAAGGAACCCAACTGCTTCACTTTACTTCACTGCAATTGCCAGGCCATACGCACCCTTCCACTTTCCCTAAAGGTACAGGGAAATATTATTAGTATTAATACTATTATATTATTTATAACTCGTTGAGTTGAGTCACAATCTAATTCTAGGGTTCCTTAACCAAAAAGAGGGTTGAAACCCCCGGTCCTAGAGGGAGAAACGAACTGTGGTCAAGACAGCTCATATTGATTATACTGTACATGCAGCGTTGTTCAAAGTTCAATTTGCACTGGCAGCTCGGGGGTACAAACTCTAGATAGAGGGGCCAACTCTAGTCCTCAAGGGCCACCAACGGTCGGGTTTTCTGATATCCCTACTTCAGCACAGTGGGCGGAGTCAGTGGCTGAGTTGAAGACCTGTGCTGAAGCAGGGAGATCCTTAAAATCTGACTGAGAGAAGATGATTTTAGAGAGAGAGGTGGAAGGGTTGTGTAATGGAGAATGGAGGGAGAGATGGGATAGGATAGAGAAAGAAGGAGGGAGAGGAGGTATAATGGAGAAGGGAGGGGAGGGATATATGAATAGAATGGAGAGAGAGGGGAATATTTATAGAAGTGTTAAATAAATCAGCTTATCACACAGTATAGGACGGCAGGATATCACCAAGAAGGAGGAAACTAGAATAGAGGTCACTCAGATGCAGCAGATGTTTTTATTCCATTATCGCGAGTTAGCGCACAAAACAACGTGAAATAGCGCGTGTTATCTACTTATCCATTGGGATCCACCTCCTGCAGAGGAAGTGGAGATTACCAGGCTAAACCAATCCAAGCTGCTTGTGACACACACAAAGATTCCAGCAGGTAGGAAAATGGTCAGACTAGCCTAGCCACGTCTTACCTGCTGACAATCTCTGTGTCCGTAGGATAGATGCATTTGCACTCAGTTACAGTAGAGATAATGCATGCACTCAGTTACAGTAGAGATAATGCATGCACTCAGTTACAGTAGAGATAATGCATGCACTCATTTACAGTAGATAATGCTCACTCAGTTACAGTAGAGATAATGCATGCACTCGGTTACAGTAGAGATAATGCATGCACTCAGTTACAGTAGATAATGCATGCACTCAGTTACAGTAGAGATAAGGCATGCACTCAGTTACAGTAGAGATAATGCATGCACTCAGTTACAGTAGAGATATGCATGCCATCAGTTTACAGTCGAGATAATGCATGCCTCAGTTACAGTAGAGATAATGCATGCACCTCAGTTACAGTAGAGATAATGCATGCACTCAGTTACAGTAGAGATAATGCTGCACTCAGTTACGTAAGATATGCATGCACTCGTTACATAGAGATAATGCATGCACTCAGTTCCGTAGAGATAATCATGCACTCAGTTACAGTAGAGATAAGGCATGCACTCAGTTACAGTAGAGATAATGCATGCACTCCGTTACAGTAGAGTAATGCATGCCTCAATTACAGTAGAGATAATACATGTACTCAGTTACAGTAGAGATAATGCATGCCTCAGTTACAGTAAGATATGCATGCACTCATTACAGTAGAGATAATGCATGCACTCAGTTACAGTAGAGATAATGCATGCACTCAGTTCCAGTAGAGATAATGCATGCACTCAGTTACAGTAGAGATAATGCATGCACTCAGTTACAGTAGAAATAATGCATGCACTCCGTTACAGTAGAGATAATGCATGCACTCCATTACAGTAGAGATAATGCATGCACTCCGTTACAGTAGAGATAATGCATGCACTCCGTTACAGTAGGATAATGCATACTCCTTACAGTAGAGATCATGCTGCACTCTTACAGTAGAGAATAATGCAGGCATTCCGTTACAGTAGAGATAATGCTCACTGTACAGTTCTGCTGTTACAGTAGAATAATGCATGCACTCGTTACAGTGAGATAATGCATGCACCCGTTACAGTAGAGATAATGCATGCACTCAGTTACAGTAAAGAAGAGTAGGGGCACTTGCTGCCGCTGCACTGTGTCCAGAGTGATCCTATGTCCCAGTAGCAGTCAACGAACAAACATGAAGCCGGCGCACGGCGTAAGCAGGATGCTTTAATGTCCCAAGTACCCGACATTTCGGCTGTGCAGTACAGCCTTTCACCTTATAAAACACGGGTACAGTGCACAGCCGAAACGTCGGATACCTTGGGACATTAAAGCATCCTGCTTACGCCCGTGTGCCGGCTTCTGTTTGTTCGTTTCGACAATCTCTGTGTATCATTGTTTCCATGTATCTTGTCTCTGTGCTGGCATCTTTCTGAGAGTTATGCAAGCAGATGGCACTTGCAGTGTTACGCAAACCATCTCTTAAAACCCATATTGCTGGCATCTAGGCCCCAGGGCGCAGATCCAACCATCTGTAAGTAGGAACCTGCCATCTCAACAGATGGGCATGAGTGTACATAGTCAAGCATCCTCTCTGAAAAGGCACTTTATGCCAAAGAGGCCAGCAAATGTGTTTCTTATCTGCCCCTCCACGGGCACTGAAAGGGTTAAAAGGAGGATGCTGCATCATGCCCATCTTTACCTATCCCAGACGCACATAGCTATATACTGTTTGGTATGCATTATACACACACACACACACACACACACACATACATCCTCTCCAGCCCATGTCTCCCCACTGCTGGATGAAGTCTCCCCAATGATCTCCCGGGTACTGCGGTTACAGCCTCTTCTCCACGTCGCTCCCCCACATTCCCTCATCCCATCCTCTCCAGCCCATGTCTCCCCACTGCTGGATGAAGTCTCCCCAATGATCTCCCGGGTACTGCGGTTACAGCCTCTTCTCCACGTCGCTCCCCCACATTCCCTCATCCCATCCTCCACAGCCCGTGTCTCCCCACTGCTGGACGAAGCCTCCCCAGTGATCTCTCAGGTCCTGCGGTTACAGCCTCTCTTCTCCACACTGCTTTAGCAAATTTCCTCATTCCATCCTCCCATCTTACTTTTAGTCATCTTGGTCTTTTAACTTCTCTTGGAATTCAGTCCAGTACCATCTCTGCCCAAGATTAGGTAATTTCTATGTGTGATATGTCCGACCCACAGCCATTTTAATTTCATCTCTTCTTCTAATTGCCAGCATTTTTCCATACATCTCCAGGTAATACCCAGCATGTATCTCTCCATACTTCTCCAGTAATACCCAGCATGCATCTCTCCATACTTCTCCAGGTAATACCCAGCATGCATCTCTCCATAAATCTTTGCATTGTTTGAAGTTTCTGAATTATCTTCGCATTTAGGTTCCAAGTTTCACGTCCGAATACACGGATCACATCCATGTGTGAGCACGGGCAGGATACACGGGTCACATCCACACATGAACAAGGGCAGAATACACGGGTCACACGTGAGCATGGACAGGATACACGGGTCACATCCATGTGTGAGCACAGGGCAGGATACACGGGTCACATCTATGTGTGAGCACGGGCAGGATACACGGGTCACATCCATACGTGAGCATGGACAGGATACACGGGTGAAACACTTTTCTCTTGAGGCACATACTGTATGAAGATTCCCTTAAAATATTGTCTTGTTTCTTCCAAATGTAAAATGAGTAATTAATGCTAATTTGGTAATAGATTCAGTTATAAGCATTGTATATATTTGAAGAACATTTCAATCAATGCTTAAAAGTTCATTAAGGCCCAGAACGCAACGCAATATAAAATACAGTACTTAATGAGTCTCCTACGGTACATGAGGTAAGAATGTTGCAGTGATGACAGCTCAGTTATAAGGTCGTTCTCAGGAAATGGCTTAAGGCAGCCATATTTAAATGCCCAGCAAAAAAAAAAAGAGGATTTGATTTCAATATTTCTCTAAAATGTAAAACTGCTGAAAGATTTCATGTGGAAGTATAGGATTGGTATGAAAAAGAAACTGTAAAGACAATTTCCAAAAGGATAATGTTTGGGTCAGAAGGAGTGGACAAGTGGGGGTAGTGTTTGTAGTGGGTGAACTTGGGGTCCGTTTTCCCAGTGACTTTGGGCTTGTCACTTTTTCTCCTTGTGCCTCTGGTACCATTAGATTGTAAGCTCTTTACGACAGCGGCTTATTGTCTGCAACATGCTATGTGCAGCACTGTGTTTATTGTCGGTGCTATGTTGGAATCCAATAATATCAGCATTATCCTGAACTGTAATGTGAATGTAAGATAATAACTGTGTGTAAAAAAATCAAGAAATTAGTCAATATCAATTAGATGAAGTGAAATCATAAGCAATGGACGTCAATATTTCTCACTGTGTAGCTCAAAACATGGAAGGTAACGCACAAAAAAATGATTAAAGTCAGCAATAATATATTAGAAAGCGCTTACCGCGTGCGGCCCGAGAGGTGGCCGCCACGTGTCCCAAACTGATACATCTCCAGGTTCTCCAACACCAAATAGTATTTATTTTACATATAGGAAGACCAACTTTACATCCATAAAAGCCTTCCTCTGGGTAATGGTAAGCAGGGTGTACCCAAATATAGTTACACATTTTCAAAACAACAAGTGACTGCTGGAAATGTGTGATTTTCGGGCAACTTTAAGCCTATAAAAGAACAGATGTCGATAAAAATGTATTATTTTTTTTTTAAAAAGCAAATAAAAGTTTGCAAATGCGTTTGGGAAAGTTTCCCATCTTTTCTGTTAGCGGTAACGTCATTGGCATGGGTGAGCCGAGTTCGTGTTCGTGTTGACTCTCCTTGTGACCTTTATCCCCCCCCCTGTGCCTCAGGCACCAAAAGTAGATTGTCAGCTCTATGGGTCAGGGAGTCACTGCGCCTGCAAAATGCTATGCACAGCGCTGGGTACACTGTAATATATATTACTATCATCTCTCCAGCAATGGATAGGTTAATAAAGTTTGGAAGAAAGTATTATGCAAGCACCGTTTTTACACCCAAGCCTTTGTATGACGTCATTCACACTCTCAGCTTAAACTCAGGGTTATTCAATTTCACGCTATAACAGCCAATTTGCCATCGCTGGAAAATTATTGTGGATTCATACTGGTCATATTTAAAAGAAATTACAAAGCAAAATGATAAAACAGTACAGATAGTTTGGACTGGATCCCAGACTTTTACTCTAACCCCTTTGGATTCCCATGGGGTCTTGGAAAACTAAAGACAAAAAGGATGAAACTGTCAGCGTTAATATTTTGAGGCCATAATGTTGATGCTGGGAACAGGATACCCGTTTCAGAATACGCTCGCCAATACATGCGTGTGTGTATATATATATATATATATATATATATATATATATATATATATGAAAAGGGAAGAGAGAGCGCATACCCATAGCGTAAAATAGTCAATTTTAATGAGGGGAAGGGAGGGAAGGGGTTAAGAAATGCGCTTACAAGAAAGCAGTAAAATCAAGCATTGTGTGAATAATCACCACCATCCGGTTTGTATCTGCAGTGTCCTGGGGCAGTCCCGATCGTGCAGCAATAGGATCAGTGTCCAAACAGATGTCCAGGGCTGGTGTATTCCATATACACGTGTAGGGTCCTGGAAAGATGGCTCCTCGTGGATCAAGCCTTTGCAGCAGTCGCGCGGTTCAATCAGTTCCGGCGCGCGGTGATGACGTCAATGCCCATGCGTCTAACGTGATGACGCTCCCTGACGCGTTTCGTCACTCACGGGTGACTTTCTCAAAGTGACTTTCTCAAAGCCCTGGACATCTGTTTGGACACTGATCCTATTGCTGCACGATCGGGACTGCCCCAGGATACTGCAGATACAAACCGGATGGTGGTGATTATTCACACAATGCTTGATTTTACTGCTTTCTTGTAAGCGCATTTCTTAACCCCTTCCCTCCCTTCCCCTCATTAAAATTGACTATTTTACGCTATGGGTATGCGCTCTCTCTTCCCTTTTCTTCTATAGATGCCCTGTGGACGTGGTTCGTCCACTTTGGAGAGCAGCAGGAGACCCTTCATACCAGGATCCATATCATTATTGGACTATCTGAGGACTGGTGTTCATACTCTCTTTTTTCTTTTGGCTTTATCTTTTATTTTTTCTTAATAATATTAATAGATCATGTGTTTTTGGTTATAGGTCTATTTAATATCTGTGTTAGGATAATTCAATTATTTTATTGTTTAAGTGTATAGATTAATAATAGTTTTTGCACAGTTGGTGTATAGGATATATATTTATTTGCCTAGTTAACCTTAGCATAGGCGCTGCTTTCCTTCCCCCTTTTTTTATATATATATATATATATATATATATATATATTCTCTTACTTCAATACTGATGTTTAATATAGTTTGTTAAAGCATAAAATCTCCAGGCTCGATTTTTTTGGGGGAGGGAGATATTTTGTTATATACTACCTTGAACTGGGGGGTCCCCCAGATAGGGGATCCACGGCCCCCAATATCAAAGGTCCCCGCAGTGTGTGAGATACAAGCATGCTTGCCTGGTGGACACAATGTGGTCAGACTCACACTATTGACCAATAGAACATCATCCAACTTTATGTTGGTGATCCTGCAGCAATATTTAGTTAGTTGGGGTTTATTTTAATACAATTTTTGCGTGCACCATGTCATATTCGGGGGGAGCGCTGGGATTCTGTCCATTCAGTTTTAATAACGTTGCCCCAACACCATTTCATATGTGTATATCTTTATTTATATAGCATTCTTCATGTACATAGCGCTTCTCAACAGTAATACATGTGACATAATAATATAACACATAATGGGAATAAGTGCTTCAGACATAAAAGTTAAATTAGAAAAAGGAGTCCCTGCCCCGAAGAGCTTACAGTCTAAGTGAGAGCTTACAGAGGCAGCAGTAGGGTGGGTAAGTGTGTCTGCAAGGAGTCAAGGTCGATGTATGAGATGTATATTATCAGCCAGCAGAGCTGCCCATAAGCTTTGTTAAAGGGGTGTGTTTTAAGAAAGGCCACTGAAATTTTGCTAGTTTCTAGGGGAGATTCGCAACCCAAGACCTAGGCCACCTCGTCTTCCGTTCATGACGTTGGGGAAGAACATGGTCATGTGATCACTCCACCGTGATCACATGACCTGGACGCCAGAAAATCCACGACACAGGTGAGCGGGGTGCAAACAGTACGAAAGCCGAAGGCGTAATAGGCTGTTGCTGTATGCCTGTCGCTCCTTAATATAATTATTACTTGTAATGCAACATGCTTATTGTACTGCAACACCATTACATTGCGGCTAAATATAACTTATTTCTTGGTAATAATCCGCATACTCACAGCAGATATAAACCATTTCAGCACTGTGACGATATTAGCAATTATATGTCAACCCAGATACAAATCAGGGAGCTGTCCAGCATCTCAGCAACAAATACTTAAAGGTGGATTCTATGAATGATCTCTAACATGAAATTACCCGGCTGACCTGCCCTCATTTCCTTGATGCATAATGATTGGGTAAATGAGCCACGCTGCGTTGTTAGCTGATGTACAGTGGGGTAACGCAACCTGACAGAGGTAGTCGGGTATGAGACATTATACTGTAGAGACAGAACTGCAGAAGGACTTCGAGGAAGATACTGCCCTAATACAAGAATTTGGGATTAAAATGCCTCCACTACCCGTAGCTTTCCATCCCCTGATACCCACTTATGGATTTAAATGTGCTGTAGGAAGATGTATTAGGCTGAGGCAGTCATTGAATGTTATATTGGTAATAGCTTTAGGAAATATATATGACCTAAACAAAGGTCAAGTGTCATATGCTCATTTGATTGCTACTGTATGTCGTACAAGGGGGGATCCGTGATTGGTTGACTTAATCATAATTATACCGCTGGTTCTATGGCTTTGGCATCACACGGGCACAATAAGCAGTATTCACAATATTGGGAAATTCTACTGGGCAGGACTTTTGTGAAATGACAGATCGGAACAAGGACAGATCGGTGGATAGAGCATCCGTAGATCTTAGAAATAGAGGGGGAGGGAGTGTGTGTGAGAGAGAGTGTGTGAGAGAGAGTGTGTGTGTGAGAGTGTGTGTGAGAGAGTGTGTGTGAGTGAGAGTGTGAGAGAGTGTGTGAGAGAGAGTGTGTGAGAGAGAGTGTGTGTGAGAGAGTGTGTGTGAGAGAGTGTGTGTGAGAGAGTGTGTGTGAGTGAGAGTGTGTGAGAGAGTGTGTGAGTGATGGAATGAAAGAAGAAGAGGAACTGGGAGAGCGGGAGATTGATAGAGAGAGGGGTAGAAAGAGGATGAGAAAGAGATTGAAAGGCAGATAAAAGGAAAATGGCAATACATGTAAAATTAAAATGGCTGTTTATTAAAATAACAACAACACATATATCAGGCATGCCCCCCTAAAAACAATTTAGGTTAGCAATGAAACAAGACCATTTTCCTGTGCAGTTCGCTGAGCTGGGAGCAGGGGGAAGGGGAATAAGAGTGTGTGGGTCACTGATTGGGACATATGCAGTACCAGCCATGCTGAATGTGAGAAGGATATGCAAGTATTAGGGAGCCTTTTAATATGGTGATGTGATGCTGTGAAATAGTTTGCATATAAGCCAATCTCTGGAATATCATAATGCTTCTTTACCCTTTCCCTGCCAGATAGCCAGCAATGCGTTACCGTGTGTTTCTGTCCTCTCTGGTGGCATAGGGGTTAAATTGGCCACTGGCTGCTTCAGGGAAGATTAAGATAAGAGGGGTACTGCTTAGACGAATGACTCATCTCTCGTTTAGCAAACAGTGTTATTTCATTCCCTGCATTACATGCACTCGCTGAGCCAAAATCATGTTATAGTGTTTAAAGTATTAAAAATCCCCGCAAGAGGTAATCTCGTGTTTTGAAAATCATTTCGAATTCCGTTCACCCTGAGTTTCCAACATATATCATACTAACATGTCCTGTTCTGGTCCTGGGAATATCACACCGACAGGACATCCCTCCTTCATGGGAAATGCTATAATGATGCTATCTGTCTTCTTGCTCCCGCAAAGCTTACTCTTTAGAGGATGAAACCACACATTGGAATACATGTCCATCCTTAGGATAGGGGTGGCCAACTGCAGTCCTCAGGTCAGGTTTTCAGGATATCCCTGCTTCAGCACAGGTGGCTCAATCAGTGGCTCAGCCAAAGACTGAGATACCTATGCTGAAGCAGGGATATCCTGGAAACCAGCCCTGTTGCTGGCCCTTGAGGACTGCAGTTGGCCACCCCTATCCTAACGAGTTAAATACGACCTTTGTTAATAACCCTTTGTTCTGACCAATAGGGTAAAGAGAACACTGTCCGGCACCCAGAATACACTGGGGGGGGGAGCTATTTTGCACAAAAGCTAATGTCCAAACGGCAGCAGGCGACGCGCCCTTACTTATCCCATCTGTTAGGCTGTGTGAGCCCGGAATCTCCGCCAGTAATCATGTTTGTAAGTTTGTTATGACATCCTTTACAGCCAAGGAAACCCTGGCACATCTTGCACACATACACTGTGCCTGTTATTATCCGACGAGATGATTGGGATCGGACAGAGACTACAATCCATGTCAGGGTCTATTGCTTTAGCTTCAAAACTGTTGGTCAGTCGTTAAGCTCCATTAAAAGGTTCCCCAATCTGTGACAAATCCACCCTTTGGCAGAACCAATTCCGCTACTAAACCTCAACACTAGGTCAAATGTAAGACAGGCCATAAATGTTTCTTATATTTGAGGTAGTTTAACCCTTTGAGTGCCCCATGACATAGCTACTACTCCAGGGGTTCTGGCACCCCAAGTGTCCAATGGCGTACTCGCTACGTGGAAAGAAATATGCTTGTTCTGGAGATTGCATCCAACGCTCTCATGGAACTCAGGACGCATTCTGCAATGATGGTGGACGGACGGGCGATGACTTCTGCTCCATCATGAGTGACGGAGCGATCGTTTGACCACTTCAGAGAGCGGTCACATTGTCGCAAATGCCTGACGAGCCGTGGGACTCGGACCTTGCGACCCGGCCGGGTAAAGTTCCAGTAGTTGTATTTATTTATAAAAATATTTTACCAGGAAGTAATACATTGAGCGTTACCTCTAGTTTTCACTTATGTCCTGGGCACAGAGGTGTGAAGACAAATAATACATGGTTACAAATACATAGTTACATAAGTGAACAGGGTATACATTATATACAAGACATTGCATGCACAGTAAGAGATAATATATATTATAGGCGTATGTAACAGTTACAGACCAGATTAAAATGTGAGACCGCTTTAGTTTTTAAATAACTTAGACTGTTGGCGGCTGTGAGAGTCTCCGGTAGATTGTTCCAGTTGTGAGGTGCACGGTAAGAGAAGGAGGAGCGGTCCTGGTGATGTGTAGATTAGTTGTAGGTGGTGTAATACCTTTAAGTTTGCCCCACATCAGCATTCTTCATAGATGAAATGACCGTGTATAAAGCTTTCCAAACCTCACAGGTCTTCAGGAGTACAATGAAGTAGAAGAAGAGACCTGCGAGGTTTGGAAAGCTGTGCAAGTTATAGTGTGCAGATAATCCACCCATAGGGGAGTAATGAAGCCGTGCACAGCAAAAGGATCAAGATGGTAAACTGGATCGCTACGTGGAAAAACTATTTATTGCTCAATAATTCATAATGCAACAGATAAAAAACAGCAGGGAAACTGCATTTGATAGAGTTCGGAATGTTTTTGATGACACTTCCATCAGCTTCACACATTGATATCAGTGTTACATTAATGCACAAGTATCAGTTTTCCACTACGGACCGACACACACTTTGATTTCCTACAAACCTTAGAGAGTGTTAACGTCACTGTCACACTCTACAACTCATGTTCTAAAAATCCATAACAATTCAATCATAGGTGTTAGAAATATCTACAGCAATCACATCCTAATGTCTAGTGTTGGCTGTAAAAACATTGGTCAATAACTGTATGTACAGTACAGTTTAGGAAATGCGGTTTCTCTCTGTATTGCACCTGTGCATTATAAGCATGGTTATCACAAGGGTTAATTATAATATGAATCCCTCCTTTCTGCGTCTAGTCAACATGGCTCACCGTTGATATGCAATTTAGTCTGGCTCAATCTTTCTTTTCCTCATCCTGGGAGATGAATAGACACATTGTATTATTTAAGACCAGGGCTCTTGCCCTTTTCAACGTGGGCATACATTGTAAATACCCTATTATTTCCAGAGGCCTGGCAGCAACACAGGTGAACGTTCAAGCTGCCCTTACCCAACCCCATGAATAATGCTTTTAGTTTCATTTGTTTAAATGGTGCTCAGCATTAAGGCCCCATTCCCCAGGGATTCGCCCCTTACACCATACAGCCAGTTTAACACGCCAAAAACATGGCTAATTGCTAAACTGGCTAATGCTTTTTTCCGCCGCTTACTGCATGATGCCCATAGACTGTAAGCTCATCTGGGCAGGGTCCGTGGCTGTAACAATCCTGTGTACTGTGAGATGTATACTGTAATTGTGACACGCTTTGGGTCCCATTGGGAGAAAAACGCTATATGAAATACATTTATTATTACATTTCCAATGAACCAACTGAAGCTTAGATTGGCACTAGAAAAAAATAACCACATAGTTTAGACAAAAAATAAAACACAAAAAAGTTCATTTTAACTTCTGCAGAAGCCCCTGTGATAAAATGCAGCATAAAGCGCTGAAGATACTTTGTCAGTAAATCAACTTCATGCACTGTAAGGTGACAGCCGGGAGCAACTGCGAACCTTCATTTATCAACAGATCAGTAAAGCTTACGCAGAGATTGAAACTTTTCGCCAGTGCACGGTTCCTGCTCGATATAAGCATGATAGGTATTTACTTTCCACAGGAAAAACCCGTCCACTCTCGGGCGGTAAACCACTTGTCAGTGGATGTAAGATTTCCAAAACTGCCCAACAGAAAGAGTATTGCGCAGTAATCCTCTGCTTGCTTAGCGTTGGCAGCATCTGGTTTAAGGCTATGAATAGCTTTCCAACTTAACTCCATGCATCTTTATCATACGAACTGCAAGTTACTGGCAACGTAACCTCTCCGGTGCTGCACACGTTATATTGATTGGGATTAGAGATGGGTGAATTTTTGGGGCGAATTTGGATCCGCAGCGGACCGTCCGGTTCCTTTGGTCCGCGGAATTCAGCGGATCAATCTCAAAAAGGGCGATTTACGTTTTGGTGAATTCTTACGAATCCGCCAACGGATTACTGAATCCGCGGATTGGATCCGTCCACGGGGTGTATCCAGTGGCGGGTTTTGATGAATCCACGTGGATTAAAACTGACCAAATCCGATTTTACAACACAAAATGGATTTGGGGTTAAAAATGCGTGCCCACCGCACGTTCAGAGAGGTAATACCGGACGCATACATGTCCGGTATTACCTCTCGTTTTTTACAGGACGCAGGGGGAAATACCGGTCTGTCCGGTTCAAAGCCCTAGTATAATTACCTTTCACTACTGCACTGATTTATTTAAAAAACCCATATAACATTTTGCCATTTTAAAAATGTTGAAATATGCAAGTATTTTGCCATGTTTTTACTCACATTTATATTGTATACCAATGAATACATTTTGTTTTGTTCATGTGATTAGGATGACATCAGGCAGCGGGCGCCCGAATAATATCACCTCTATGAATAGATCATTACATTTCTTGAAATTGAATTGAAGAATGTCTCCGGGTTACCTGTAGCGTCCCACAGAAGGTGTCAGCGCTGTGTCTGCAGCATTAATCTCCTGTCACAGAGCTTCCCAGTGCGACAGGACACGGTTCTCTATTGCAGTCCACGGAGCAATTCCTGCTGGAATTCTCCTTTTCCTGCTAGCGCACCAACCACCATTTTGAAAGGAGCGGAGCGCGCCCGCCATCTTTGTATCCTTCGCATTATAACATGGCGCCAGCAGTGGCATTGGGTGCACGCCAAACCTAAAAACACCCCTTCTGAAGGAAACATTTGAATGAATAATGATGGCCACCTCTGCCCACACTCCGAGACACACCAACCAATCATCATGGTAAGGCCGTCCACCCCTTCCCCTGCTGCCTCTGTAATTCTCCCAACATCCCACTTAGATTGTAAGCTCTGCGGGGCAGAGATTGCTGTAATGTATTTATTGTATTAAATGTACCTCTATTCTAATGTCTATTTTGTAAAGCGGCTGCATACCCCATTGGAGCTTGTATACTGTAAATAAACACACACACATACACACATACACACATACACACACACACACACACACACACACACACACACACACACACACACACACACACACACACACACACACACACACACACACACACACACACAGCAAAGAAATTCATGCAGGAGAAATCTCCTTTATATTGTGGTGTGGTTGGAAACCTCTGTGAGTTTGATGATCATTGCTAATATAACGATGCTATCTGCGATGCTTGTAATCCTAAACGGAATATGTCAATGTGAATTGAATCAGTACTCAATGCCTTTTCCTTCTCTGGGAAACATTACATGCTCTGATAATGCTGTAACAGGATTTGAATAACCCATAAAATGCTTATTCTGGCAAATAAGCACGGAGAACTGTTTCACAGACAGAATGTGTTACTGGGGACCTGCTCTGGTCATTGTCCAGGAGTAAGAGATATTAAGGCAGTGGTTCCCAATCTTTGGGAGCTGGAGCCCCACTTCCCCCAAGATAAGTAATTGGTCGGTCTATTGGACACCTCCTTGTTTGTTTGTTTTTTTGTTTATTTTTCATTTGAATACTTAAAAATGATTTCCGATATAAAAACTCCCCAAAAACCTGTCAATCGAATTGCAACAAAATCGCCCATCGTAAAACATAACTTTTATATAAGAGCATGCTACAGTATACTAGGAAAGAAGGAATAACCCCATAATATATTAATACAAGGAAATGCTAATAGCCAGTGTATCTCGGTAATAATACATCATCATCATCTATTTATTATTTAAGTAAATACAGGCTTCCACTTAAGGGGCATCGCAACATTTTGCAGTCAGTTTGAGAACAATTACAAGTAAATACAATTATTTTGTTACACACGAGGCAGACAGGAAATGCCAGCGTTATAATAATACATGGTTGCATTAAAGCTGCAGACCAAGCAATATCCTATGTGTGTTTAAAAAAAAACAGAAAAACAGTTCTGTACTATGAGAAAATACTTGTAAACATTTTTTTTTAAAACAACTCTGAATTACACTTTTAATGTATTATAATGTAACAAGCGTTTTTTGTTTCTATAGCAACCATTTACAAAGTCATCCCCTTCCTCTTCTGAAACAGGCTCTGACACACCCTTTTTTTGGGCCCTCCCCTCTCTCTAGCAGTGCACCAATTGTATCTAGTGACAGAACTTTACATTTGTTGACCTCTTCTGCTGCACTGACAGCCATTTAGTGAACCCCCCTGAGCCGAATCTTCCCCGATCAATCACAGGAGAACGGATCAATCAGTAACTTAGATAATTACTTATCATCATGTGGATTGTATTGATGCAAATATTAAAGGGGGAAAAATTAATTTAAAAAAACAGCAGCGGGGACTGCAGCTTTAAAGGAGCCGTCCCGCACGGAAATTATTTTTTAAAATATAGAAGTAGGGGGTCATCGAAGTTGATAGAACGAAGAGAGGAAAGCAGAGCACTTGTCTCCATTGAAAAGGTCTTCGAAGTTGAACCCCGTTAATTTCAGCACCGGGGACCCCCTGCTTCCGGAGATACGTTCCTCCAAAGTTGGTGCCGGGAGCTGCTCTGGCTCAGCAAGCAGAGATTTAAAGTTTAAAGCTCCCGCATCACATGGGCCAATAGGAAGCCGTTCCGATAATATCCCAGCTTCCTATTGGCCCGCAGGCCGGCCATTCCGATGATATCCCGGCTTCCTATTGGCCCGCAGGCCGGCCATTCCGATGATATCCCGGCTTCCTATTGGCCCGCAGGCCGGCCGCTCCGATGATATCCCGGCTTCCTATTGGCCCGCAGGCCGGCCATTCCGAAAACACAGACAATTGGAGAGAAATCAAGAAGATTAATTTTAAAAAATTATTTTAAAAAAGATTTAGTACACTGTCTAAAAAATCTAAGGGGGTTGTGTGTATTTGGGGTTATGTGTATTTCGGGTTGGGGAGCTTAGTGTGTGTATTAGGGGAAGGGGAGAGAGGTGAGCGTGTGGGGGAGAGGTGGGGGGAGAGAAGGTGTGAGGGAGAGGGGGTGAGAGAGCGAGTGGGGATGTAAGAGGGGGCGCTACCCAGCGGGCGTTGCGACGCTATTGTGACTGACACGAGAATGTGGCGAATATGGAAAGACGACAAGCACAAATGTGGCTAGCTTTGACTTCCCATTGGACAGCGCTGTGCTAGAGAGGTACAGGGGCGAAACCGTTCACGCTCTCTCAATGCAGAAGGGACGGAATTCTGAGTCTGTCTGAGACTCTTCCTTTGGAATTTATTCAGCGGTTAAGGGACACTTCAGCATATTGAGTTGAAGCTTATTAATGTTCCTTAAAAGCCATATCATTCAGTTACTTAACATAATATATTGATCCTGCATATACATTTCTCTGTCTATATGGATACTGCCTTGGCTGACTTATTGATCCTGAGCAGGACTTCTGTTTACATGAAGCGCCCCTGATCAATACAGTGAGACGGCTTTTTTCCTCGCCAGAAGGGAAATGGTGACTACAGAGATATCGGGTCACACGACACAGAACCAGCCAGTAAGGGGGTCACTCTGTGTAGTGGACACCCTGTGCGGGGGACACTGTGTGGTGGACTCTCTAATATATTTTACCAGGCAGAGTTTCGGGGTCCCCCGTGATTCGATCCGTGAACCGAAACATTGGATCGATGACATCCTGTTACCATTATACGTGCCTACCCTCCTGTTTATTCTGCATTATTGGGGTTCCCTTGCCCCTACTGGTAGAGCCTTTTACCATTAAGTGCCTTTATCCCCCCTATATTGGTACTGCCTCTTTAACCCACATCTCACCACCACGGACCCGTTCCTTGTCTGCTGCCTATACTGTATGTTTAATTATCATCATGTCAAGTTTGATGTAATAATATGAAATTAATTGCACTAGGTGTATCCCAGTGTGGTCTGCATGTCATAGAAATGATGGACCATTCTAATATCACCTGCAAGCCACTCCACAAGTACAGGGGAAATATAATTTAATCCCCCCCAAAAACAAATGCTTTAATATAAGAGGGGTGAGCAAAAGGGTCATGTTCGCGTCTTTAAAAAAAGGGGGATGTAAGCTTTTTAACGATTTCTCACATTTTTATTGAATTGGCCACAAATGCTTTGAGATCGATGTTGGCGCTGGAATGATATAAACTGAGCATTAATAAACTAATTGCAGAAAGATGTCAGCACGGTTTTTTTTTTGCCTAGAGCTGTAATGAATTGGAAATCCTTTTATACATGTTATACCAACGAAAATACATATTCCACCAGGAAACGAGACCGTCCCGTAGCTGATTCCTCTAAGGCTGCGCTTATAGCGCCAGCGACAGTGACGTCAGGCTGCGGTCGTTGAAAAAATAAAAGTGAGATGACTTCCAGCGATCGCGACCAAGCCGTCGCTCCGTCGCGTCACGCTTACTATAAGCGCACGCGATGGCGGCAATGCATTTGTTTTGACGCGACGTTGCTGTCGCCGTCACTATAAGCGCAGCCTAAGTAAGAGCGATGGCTGCAGAAAGAATACACTGGAAGAGACGTTTCACCATGTGGGGATGGCCAGTCTGGCAGGGAAAGGGTTACCAGTAGGAGCGACGGCTTAGTCGCAGTCGCTGGAAGTCACTTCAATTTGATTTTTCCAGCGATTGCAGCGTGACGCCAGCGTCGCCGGCGACGGTACTATAAGCGCGGCCTTACAGTAAATCACTGCTAAATTTTCCCAGCCACCACAAGTCCCAAATTCTCCATTTTTTACGAACTTGTGCGAACGTTTTGAACATCTCTGGTTTCTTTTTTTGGCTTTTCCCTTAGTAAATCTAAAATATTAAATACTACGTTTTTATATCACCCGGAATATTATGACTCCAGCGCCCAAAATGCATGTGCAGAATTTCAAGCATTTTCCAACCAAAATTCGATTCCCTGTGAAACATTTTTGTGAAGCCTCAAAAGGAGTTAAAGGGACGTATTCTAAGTGCCGAAAGGGCTGATGAACCCATATACAATTAAGGCTGCGCTTATAGTGCTGGCAACGCTGACGTCACGCTGCGGTCGCTGGAAAAATGAAATTGAAGTGACTTCCAGCGATCGCGGCCAATACATCGCGCCGTCCTGTCGCTCCTACTATAAGCGCACGCGATGGCTTCACTACATTTGTTTTTAAGCGACGTCTCGCTGTCGCTGTCGCTTTCGCCGGCACTATAGGCGCAGCCTTAGTTCTATGTAATGAGCTACTTTGGGGCTTCCTGCGCACACCGCGCGGATCAGCGCTTTCGGAGGTTATAGAAGATGCCCCATAATGTCTACAAGTTTTTCAGCGACCAATCAGTGTGTGGCTATGAGAAAATGGTGTCCCCTGATATCAGCATTAAAGCAGCGATCATTTGGGGCATTTTCACGTGCCGTGAATTCCTCGCGGCTTTTTCCACGACTCCAAAAAGGGCAAATTTTCGCATTGGGTCGCGACCTCCAGGCGAATGCTTCGCACACCTCTTGTTTCTAGGCGTGGAAAGTTTTGACCATGTGGACATGGGCGGCTTTTTTCAAACCTAACAACAATATAACTTTTAGTTTGCCGACTGAACGGCGGTA
Source organism: Ascaphus truei (assembly GCA_036426205.1). Classification (NCBI taxonomy): domain Eukaryota; kingdom Metazoa; phylum Chordata; class Amphibia; order Anura; family Ascaphidae; genus Ascaphus; species Ascaphus truei. The sequence goes on from CM071588.1 coordinate 1,830,119, forward strand.
ATGCATCTTGAAGCCATTTCAGCCTTGTATATATTTTTTTCCTGTAACGGTTTGCAATTTGTTTAACTGCATTACCAACTACAAAAGGCAGTTAGTTGCTTTTCGAGCTTCTCAGCACTTTAATGTAGAATTACTTAAATCCGCTATCAAAACAAAGGCAAACTCGTTTGACCCTGGCATCGAGAGAAGGATTAGATCGCGTTCTATCCTACAATTAGTATATACACACGCATTACACTGTATATTGTTATGGTGCATGGCGCTGATCCATTTCAATACAATATCGTTCTGAACAGATAACCACAGATTGGTAATTTGTTGAAAGACAGCGTTGATCCATTATATTTCGAAATCAACAATTAAGATAGGATGATTGCGGCTAATTTACATACAGTAATTACCAGCATTCCACAAAGCCCATTGTTTAACCATGGTTATGGCTTAACCCTTTCACACCCACAGGGGACTGCAGTGTGTTGAAATAATCCCATCTACTCCTAGAGAAAATGATTTGTATTAATGACATATTGATGTTGAGTGATTATTTTGTCAAATATTCCTGGATATCAGAAATGCTCTATTATTTCTTGCAGCCGATTAAATCATATAATTTGGTTCTATGTAATTAACTATTTGGCTTTTACAAAGGGTTTGCTATTAAAAAAAACTTCTAGCTTATCTCACCTCACCTCGCACAAAACGACTGAATAGGAATTCTGCATTATTTTTGCATTATTTTGGAACGTTAGACTCGGCCCTACAGTATATAAAATGTTTTTTATTTTGTTGTTTTTTTTAAATAGGGTATTGCCATTCAAAATGTCATGGCTCTCCAGCTCAGGGAGAAATACATCCCGGCAGACACAATTAAGGTGAAAATAAGAATCTGAAAGGAAAATATTGTTATTTCAAAAAGAAGGAGCATTCACAAGAACTTTTCATCCCACGGGCAGTACAAACGACACGGGGTCGTCCCTTAAGGTTGGAGGAAAGGAGATTTCGCTAGAGATAGGTGAATCTGCCCAAATCTGTTTTTCCGGATTTTCGTTGATGTTACCCCCAAAATCCGTTTCACGGTGTAAAATCCGCAAATGGATTTGAGTGGTTTCAATCTGCGAGGATTCATCAAAATCCGCCATTGGATACAACACAAGAATCTTAAGAAGTGTATTGCTAATAATAATAATAATAAAATCCGCAAAACGCAAATCGCCCTTTTTAACATTGATCTGCTTAAATTTTTCGCGGACCAAAGGAGCCGGGCAATCAGCGGTGGATCCAAGTTCGCCAAAAACATTTGCCTATCTCTAGATTTCACCAGCAACAAAGGAAAAGGTTTTTTACCGTAAGGGCAGTTATAATGTGGAATTCATTACCCATGGAGACTGTGATGGCAGATACAATAGATATCTTCAAAAAAAGGTTGGACATCTTTTTAGAAAGGAAAGTTATACAGGGATATAACAAATAAGTATACATGGGAAGGATGTTGATCCAGGGAGTCATCGGATTGCCAATATATGGAGTCAGGAAGGAATGTATTTTTCCCTTTATGAGATATCATTGCATGATATGTCACTGGGTTTTTTTGTTTGCCTTCATCTGGATCAATAAGTAAGTATAGATATAGGATAAAGTATCTGTTGTCTAAATTTAGCATAGGTTGAACTTGATGGACGCATGCCTTTTTTCAACCTCATCTACCATGAAACTGTGTAGCAGTGTAGCTATGAAAGTATATTTATATAGGAATAAAAACAACACCCAGGCTTACAATTCATTTTTAGAGTGCTGGTGTTCTGGAGTCATTGGAATGTCACCAGAACATTCTCACCGCGCCTGCGTCACTTCTGGGTCATGTGATCCAAGTGATCAAATGACACAACTGGAGCCTGCACGGGCTTGTTATCTTACAAAAAGGTGTCAATCACTTAACATTTCATCTATTACGTTTGCCTCTGGCATTAGTTCCCGTTGGTCCCGGGAAGCGTTGCGTCTTTCACATCTAGATTTGGTTGTCTGGTTTGTTTTTTTCACAATCTGCGGTGTGAAAAAATTACCTTTGACAATCTTGTGGCTACTTCTCCTTGTAGAATAATTCTGCTCTTATTGCTAACATCCATTTTCACTATATGTACGCAATAATGTCCATAAGGGGAGCTGTAATACGGCCCAAACTGCAGGTTATTATGAAACTCCATCCTTTGAGCCAACATTAAATATCAATCCCTATTGGCAAAGTTAACTGAACATAGATCAGAGGTGAAGTCCCATGCAGAACCAAAGTGAATTAAAAGAAATAAGTCTCCAATCTCAGCAGTGAAACACAATATATAAGCATGTGGGTGTCTCTGTGTATATCTTTGTGCATGTGCAAAACGGTGTAAATCATTGTATATAGGCGCGTCTGTGTTTAGATTTTGTGTATCAGACAGTGAGTTGCGTTACGTGACTTATCGTGATATTGACCTGTTGACATCCCTTTAAGTCTAACGGCGCATCTTCAAGGGCCAATAACGTTACGCAAAGTCCTGTCATTTCCCCGTAAACCACATAGCGCTAACTACAACGGTTGTTAGTGATGGTTGCATGCAAATTATATGCAACGAGTAGGGTGACCCTATTTTTTTTGGACAAACCGGAACATTCGCACATACGCATGCGTGGCTGGCGATTAACAAAAAAAAAGAAAAAGAAAACGGGACATTTACTAAATTTTCGTGACACGGGGACAAACAGGAAAAAAAACGGGACGTCCTGTCACCCAAGCAGAGAGGCGTTACAATAACATCACATGTCCACAAAAGTGCGTAAAGGTTCATGCGGGGAGTTAACGTTAGGTAGGTCATGCCTAAACTTGGTGATGAAATAGCGCTTTTATGGGCTCTGGATGGGTATAACTGCGCAGTTAGGCGTGAGCAGGCCCGGATTTAGTTATAGGCCTAATAGGTCTGGGCCAAGCGCGGCCGATGCTGCGGTTACAGAGACCCTGCTCTGCATGTTATTATAACGCTCTGCGTGTTATTATATCGCTCTATATGTTATTATATCGCTCTGCATGCTATTATAACGCTCTGCGTGTTATTATATCGCTCTATATGTTATTATATCGCTCTGCATGCTATTATATCGCTCTGCGTGTTATTATATCGCTCTATATGTTATTATATCGCTCTATATGTTATTATATCGCTCTGCGTGTTATTATATCGCTCTATATGTTATTATATCGCTCTGCATGCTATTATAACGCTCTGCGTGTTATTATATCGCTCTATATGTTATTATATCGCTCTGCATGCTATTATAACGCTCTGCGTGTTATTATATCGCTCTATATGTTATTATATCGCTCTGCATGCTATTATAACGCTCTGCGTGTTATTATATCGCTCTATATGTTATTATATCGCTCTATATGTTATTATATCGCTCTGCATGCTATTATATTGCTCTGGGAACAGAGAAGAAAGTGTTAAACAGCCCAAGAATAGGATCAAAAGATGGAAACCTTTAAAATCGGTAGACAGAAGAGGACTTACACAGTTAATAGTGCAATAGCAGTATATTAAATATAGAAAAACCTTCCAATCATGTGTCCCCGGAAATTAAGTCCTGCAGCCGAAGTCCTGTACGGAGGGATTTCCACGTCTCGCCAGGAAACAACTAGCGCAGTAAAATGTAGGACGTTCTGGGGCGCATAGACTGACCCATCAATGTAAGAAGAAGAAAAAGAAACACATGTTGAGAATACAATACACGCTATGCCGTGATCTCTGTATTTATATCAACAGAAACACTTTGCTGGGTTAGAGTGGTCCTCTCTGAGGCGGTAAATGACAGATCTGGATCTTCCTCTCACAGATTTTCGATAGTACTTAGCTGCATCTTAATAAAAAGATACATAGAGGAATACAGCATAATATCGTTTAATAAACACAAACATTTAAAATCGAGACTTTGCTCTCCCTAACAGTTCTGTTGGGTCTGGCATGTTAACACAATGCTTTCCAGCGTAATGGCAGCCCGTTTTCCCGTGTCAGCAGCGGTGTTTAAGAAGTCCTCCGAAAGGGGGGCGTCTGGAGCCTCCTGCACCCCAAGTTGAAAGTGTTCCACCTATGGGGTCGTCTATTCCCTAGGGCTCCGCCTCCCTGCTCCTCCGGGATTTCTGTCTCTGCACACCCCCGGAGCACGTCTGTGCAGCTGATTCTACAGATTCGCCGGTACTTCCGCATATGACGTCAGACTGTCGAGTTACTTTGATTCGAATGAATATTTCTCCCTTTCTCTGTCGCTCTGCGGGAGAGCAGATCAACGTCCCGCTCAGTCTCGTGTTTTCCTCTGCCTCAAAGCAGCATTTAGCCACACACGATCAGGTCTGTGATGCCCTTAGATGTCCGTGGCTGGACACGTTACCCTGAGCAGATCAGCGTGTGTCTACCCTTCACCGACCGGTATAGGTAACCCGCTGGACCCCGTTCAAGATGGGGATTGGGGTTTGCAATTATTTCCCATGAACCAGGAATTCCCACCAGCTCGTGTTGATTACCTCCCTCCCCTTTGTACACATTACCTTCGTTACTACCGAATGGATGGCTTAGTGAGGTCCACCGACTGGCCCCACTGGGGTTGCCGATCGCCCTGGCGGAGTGCCAAGAAGACGATCAAACTTGACTATCTAGAACAGGAGTGAACAACTCCAGCCCTCAAGGGCTACCAACAAGTCAGGTTTTCAGGATATTCCTGCTTCAGCACAGGTGGCTCAATCCGTGGCCCAACACAGTGAGCCACCTGTGCTGAACCTGAATGGTTGGTGACTCTTGAGGACTGGAGTTGGCCATCCCTGCTCTAGTCAGTGAAGGTTGTAACAAAGTTTCCGTCGGGTGAACGTGCGAAAGGATCATTCAAATACTTCCTGTTTAGGGTAACACATTCACAGGGCGTGGAACGTTCTATAGTAATATGTTTTTGTAAAAATAAATAAAAAGCAAGTGTTTTTTTTGTTGTTGCAGAGCTAGCAATATATAATAGGAATTTGGTCAGTAATAGGACTGCTGGATTGATACCAAACAGGCAGCTAATTTACTAATTCTTTTGTGCATTCCAAAATATTAGAAATGCTGCCGGCTCTGAGATTAGACATTTAAAAATAAAAAAGAAATGATGTTATCTTTGGGAAAATACACGTATCCTGAGAATGGCAGAGACAATAAAGAGTCTAGACATACGTCCTCTTAAGCATTCCTCTTAATGAAAAGGTCTGGGGTAGATGCCTGTAGGCTAATGAATATACTGTACAAGCTTTTGGTTGCTATTATATAGAAGTGGAAAGCAGTTGAGGTCTTAGTGTACGATGGGGGATATTTATTCAATGCAATGTCATCTAGTTGTCTTGTTATTGCAGGAAGTACATTTCTAAAAGGTTTAAAAAAAAAAAATGAAATGTTTAAATATAAATTATAGGAGTAAACAAAATCCAAAACTCCGTTGTCAACATAAAAGTTTCTTACGGACAGATCTGAAAAGTAAGAGATGAAAGATGATGTAAGAGAGCGTGTGGCGCCTGGTAATGCAAGGCAGAGCGTTAATGCAAGCGTAACCCCCCCTTAAAGGGTTAATGGAGGTACCCACATATAGAGTGTTGTTTCTCCTATTAAATGGAAAGTGGGTGAGTCAGCAGGTGTTAAGCTGTACCCACTGCTGCCTGGAGACAGGGACATCACAGGAGATGTAGAGATGAAGGTTCTAGACAGAGTAGGTTCCTGGAGGAATGAGTGTGGAGGAGCCTCAGTGTATACAGTTTACTGGAATGTCTATGAGTATATAAGACGGACCGTTTATTATGTTCTCGTCTGGTACAGTGCCCCTTCAGGTAGGGCCCCATGATATGGCCAAGGTGAACCTAGTGGCTTACAGAAGAGGACGCATGCATGCCACAGAGGTCTCCATGAGCGGGATTTCAGGGTGCAACAGGCAGATCCACGCCGGTTTCAGTACTAGTCTGTCTAGAAGTGGCAGTTCAGACACTGGTGGGATATAGATCCTCTACTCATATTGAGGCCCAGGGCCTTAGAAGGGGCTCATACAGTGGTGACAGAGTATAACGGACGTTATGCCGAACGGGGACAGGTCAGGTAATCCAACCCCCTCCAAGAGTCTGCACCTCCCCATGTGGTTAAGTGAGAGCACGGATATGCAACAATGAGTAGTGCAAAACCCCCTGAAAGGAAACAGCTGTAAATATGTTTACTATAATAAATGAGAAAAGCCTTAGTAAAGGGGGGTAAATAATGCGCACTACACAGGTTCATGGTGCCCATTATCTCCATCTTTGCCACTTCATAGCACAGCCACACCAATCCTGCCCCCTGATTAGGTGATGCCCCCCGGGTACCAATATAAGCGACACTGCTATAAACTCCCTAAGAGCCAGGTAGGGCGGGCTACACACTATATAACGCAGAGGTAACGTGTGCGCCACTGAAAACAACAGACAGGATTGCCGTATTGAAGTAGTAGCCTGAGAAGTCGGAGGATTTGATTTGAGGCCCATTGCCAAATCCTTAGGATTCTGGCAATTCCCGTGTCTATACTCGGGCCATCAAAAATGAGATTGTAAGATGTTTGGAGCAGGGATGGATGGGGTTAATTACGCCGGCAATGTTCGCTATCAGCCTTATCTGCAAATATAAATTAGCAACGGGAGTAATTGGAACTCAAACTTCCACCCTTTCTGCTTTTCCAGATCCAAGCGATATACGGCAGTGCTCGAGGATTAAAGATGTCTTCAAGTTCTTATCAAACGGTAATATTTCAGCAAAGCAGACAACCGATTATGCAGCCCTGTGTAAACAAATTAATTCAGATATTTCTAATGATCCTCTTCCTTTTTAGCAGCACAAACAAATATTTAACATACGACTGTAAATCTCATTCGTTTTAGGCGTTAAATACAAACAAATTAACGTCCCCCGACTTTAGATTGGGCATATCTGTTGTGAAAATGATTAGTTTAAAGTTGCAAACATCTGTTACTACAGCAACTCCTTAAATGACATTTCGCTGGCATTAAACAGTCTTAAAGTCATAAAGTTAATGAAAGTGCGCTTCTGCTTCATCTGATCAAATCACATTTACATAATGGAAAGTTATTAAATTTCCATGTTTCTAATTTCCTCCTCAGCTGTAGAGTCCCCTGCCTTGTGTATAGCAGAACCTACTGGTACGTTAGAGAAGGTCAAACGAACAGATCTGAGCTGAAAAATGTGTTTAATTGTGGGAAAATGAATCCACTGAGAATGTCATTCCAGCTAATGAGATGAGAAGTTCTAAGCTGCTGTAATTAGAAGACACAAGAAACCTAACAGTGGGAATGTCCATAGGTTTAACTTATCAGAGGGTTCCAACTATTTGTAATACTAGCTGAAAGTATCCGACGTTACTCAGGAGTCCTCAGAAACCCAAAAATAATGAGATTTATAAATGTTTAGTTTCTTAATGCGGAATCCCCTTCTAAAACAGCAACACCTCCACCCATAATAGTTTCATTGTCTCCGAGGTCCTGGAGAGTTCGAGCGAGAGCCTCCAATGCTGTGTGTTTGTGGAACATTGTGCTCTCGTCCCTTTTAGAAATCCGTTTATTATATTAAAATGTATGAATGAGAACTTATATCAAGACAACTGAATGAGAATATGTTGTAAGATTTAGAATTCATATGTAGCCAAAAGAGATGAATTGCAGTTCAGGTTTAATGCATGGCAGCTGTTGGAGGTTGGCTTAGGTATAGCATTTCAAGGCCTAGTCTGAAGTGCTAACGTGGCAAAAAGTTATTTGTTAACGAGAACCCCGAGGAGAAAGGGGACGGAGTTAGTGATCATGAAATACAGTTGTTCTCTGATCAGCTTTCTCTCTTCCCAAGACTCTGCAAGAAACATTAAGCTGCGATGTGAGAGACAAAGGTTTCTCCGTCTTTGTTCTATCTTTACCATCTCAAAGAAAGAGCATATGTTATCATCATTTATTTGAATTTCCATCTGTAAGTAACACTGTAAGAATAAACTCTAACTTTCTCTGCTGAACAACAATCTTCTGAAGTATTGGAATCTTTATGAACAAGGAAAAAGTGAAATTATTCTAAAAGTCCCAAACACTGATCTCGCACTCTTGAAGAACTTTGGCCGCTCCTGTATTTTTGCTCATGTTGCACATTTGATTTGCGGAGTGGCCAAGATTAAGTTTGAGGGTTGTGAGAAGAGATCATGTCATTTGTGAGATCATATGATGACATCAGCAATGACATAACTGTAATTGGTTATGTCATTGATGACATCAGCTATGTAACTTGTGAATTGTATCTAAACATAGACAAACACCTGCTCCTTGATCTCAGGATCCATCGTACAAAATGTGGTTATGATATCTTAAGAGGCGTTCAAATGCATCACGCACGGTCAGCTTTCCAAAATATATAGTAGATAAATGATGGCACCGGCTAATCGAAACCCTCCCTTGAACAAAAGCCATGGACCTTGACAGTATTTCCCACCCATGGAACTTTCTCACATGGAGAATTCCGATTATCTTCGCTACACTGAGCTTCGATTCGGAATGTCTTGGCCTTTTACTGCTCGTTTTTTCCAGGGGACATCAGATTCAGCGCTCCGAACGCGATCTGGCACCGAGGGAATCTGTTTCCGGATTCAGTGATACCACAATCACGTGATCGCGATGTGCCAGAGGGGCTGTGGAATGGTGCAGCCCACCCCCCCTCTAAAACAAATTCCCAAATACATAATGTATATACATCCTCTCCAGCCCGGGTCTCCGCACTGCTGGAGGAAGCCTCCCCAATGATCTTCCAGGTACTGCGTTGCAGGAGAATGGCGGGAGACGCTGCACCACGCCACCGCACCCCACCGCAGGTAAGAATCGCTAGTGAGTAAAGTGAGGTGGTGTGATAGTTTTTTGGGGGGGGGCGAGTGACTTTCTTATGGCGAGTGGATTTTTTTTAGAATTTGTTGAGCCGTTTATTTATGATATATATATATTATGATATATTTATATATATATATTATATATATATATATATTATATAGTGTGTGTGTATGGTGTATATGGGTATATATATATCTATATATATATATAGTCGTATAATATATAATATAATATACATACATACACTATCCATCAGTGTATTTTCAATAGGAGTCAATTCTTGTCGTTACTATTTGGCACGCTTTCCATCACACGCTTCCTGATGTTGCATATAGGGACTAATTACCCGGACTAATTATGTCTTTCACATCAGAGGTTTCTCTATTCTTGGCATACTGCCCATACAGTATGTTGCAGTATATCTACAATCTCGCCAATATAGCATACAGTATGTTGAATTACACTTATTAACTCTCAAATCTCAGGGACATTATTCTAATGTAATATTGAACCAAAGATCTCTTAACTCAGGGGCGCGCAAACCGGGGGGGGGGGGGCGCCCCCCTGGGGGGCTTGAGGCTGTCTGAGCGCGGGGTTTACAGAGGCCCTGCGAGCTTCCCAAAGGCACTTGAATTAATTTCTGAGTGAATGCTGGGATTATTTAAATAATATTTTTTTTGTTTGTTTTAGGTCTTTTTGGAGTGTTTTGATTAGGAAAAAACGGTCAAACTTTTTGATCAAAACACACATTTTTTTAAATTAAAATTTGAATAAAAATGTTGCTTTTTTCCCCCACCATAATTTCTTTTTTAATAAGGCATTTGTGCAAAACCAAAATACTATTTTTTTTAAAGAACCAAAACCCCAGTGAAAGTGCCCTGTTGCCCACCACAAATCATGGGGTGACTCTTTAACCACAACATACAGTATGTCTAATGGGTGTCTTTGTATCTGTAAGATCCTTCTCTGACAAGAAGCGTTCATAAATTAGATTCCGTTCTTCAAGCGTGTCTGGTTTGTTTATCCCGTTCAGCTTCGAGTGGGCCCACAATGAACACATGTCCATTCCCAAGAGTTAGGACATTCCAACCATGACGTCCACTTGTCCACTTTGGTCCTACATGGCGATGCAATCTGTTGCTGGCGCCCATGGCAGAGAAGGGCTGGATCCACTTCATCCCGATAGAGAAACTAATCAGAAAGAAACACAAGGTTGGAGCATCTGTCCTTCTGCCGTATGAATGTTCCAACAAGAATTATTTTCCCATTAATAATAAATTCCAAGCTAAACAAGGCAAAAACTGAAAAATAATCCTTCCAATTAATGAGATTTGATGTTCACTGGCGAGGAAATGTAATTACCACCTAGTTTAATTTTATTCTCTGATTTATTACAGAGGAATTAACAACTATAGAACAAGACTTTTTTCCCTTTAATCTTAAGGTTGTTTTTCTGTATTTTGGGGTTCATTCATTTGTACTGCCCCAAGTACCCCTCCCCTCTGGGATTACCTGGGTTCGGGGTCCTAGAGGGGGAGAGTTGGAGCTTAATGTGGTATGGTTCAGGAGGGGCGATGGTGCGTAAGATTGTCACCTATTTGCAGGAGACTCCAGTCCTTGGGGCCGGTGGAACTTCGGCCACACAAGGACAGCGAGGGCGAGTACTATAAAACGGAAGAATAGTGCTGTAAACCTACTCAACCTAATCTTTATACTGTTATTAATGAGCATTACTCATATATCAGGGCTTGGGATTTAAGGTTGTACAGTAGGTTTGATAAAATCTGTAATTTTTATGGTGAAGCAGCAATCCTCTCCAGAAGCCTATATGAGTAAAACCCATACGAATTAAACCCTTGTAGCCCAGGGAGGTAATAGCTGAAAGAGAAGGACAGAGAGGGTTCAGGAAATTAAATGAATGGGGTTCAACTCCGGAGACCCCATGCTTCAATCCCCTGTAAAAAAAATAAAATTAAAAATTGCCAAAAGAAATTGCTGTCTTGGATTGCTTCTTTACAGACCTCTGCCTTGAGCAGGGCAGCTCTGTTCTACAACATGTTTCTCACACTCTCTTTAAAAGGTGCCGGGGGACACTGTCTCTATCAGAGAGCCAATAAAGATAAGAGAAGGTGGGGAAGGAGGATTCTCTGCACAAAAGGGAACAGCCAGAGGAAATCACACCCCTCCCGAGTGTAACCACACTCCCAAAGTGTTACTAACATGGCTGTCGTATGCTGGGCCCCACCCTGGGTTGCTAAGGGGAACCAGATGTCACGCAGGGTATTTAAGGAGGAGGAATTATTGTAGAAGGTTAGGTTCCCAGAGGTCAAGAGGCGAGGAGCCTCTGGGAGATTTGATATTAGATGACATATTTGATTAGCTAATACTGTATTCCTCATCAGTCAGTATGAAAGTGGCAATTCCCAAACAGGCAAAAGGTATTGGGTCAAGTAACAAAGACCCACCAGGATTCCGCTTCGGGCCCCAGAGTAATCGGATTTACACCAATGATGGTTCCCGAAGCAACAAGGGGGGCGGGTCCCACACTTACTCAGAGCAGCCAAGTCAGAGTACCTTAACTTGAGTGTTACAAGTGGGCACTGATGGAAGAACCGTATTCAAGTATGTCTGTTATAAAATACAGTACAACATTCTTAATATGTGTATTGTATTGTATGTCTTTATTTATATAGCGCCATTAATGTACATAGCGCTTCACAGTAGTAATACATGTGGTAATCGAATAAATAACAGATAATATAAATAACAGATCATGGGAATAAGTGCTTTAGACATAAACATAACATTAAGGAAGAGGAGTCCCTGCCCCGAGGAGCTTACAGTCTAATTGGTAGGTAGGGAGAACGTACAGAGACAGTAGGAGGGAGTTCTGGTAAGTGCGTCTGCAGGGGGCCAAGCTTTATGTAACGTGTCCAGTAATATCCACAGTGCTATTCATATGCTTCTTTAAGCAAGTGTGTCTTAAGATGGGTCTTAAAGGTGGATAGAGAGGGTGCTAGTCGGGTACTGAGGGGAAGGGCATTCCAGAGGTGTGGGGCAGTCAGGGAAAAAGGTTTAAGGCGGGAGAGGGCTTTAGATACAAAGGGGGTAGAAAGAAGACATCCTTGAGCAGAACGCAAGAGTCGGGATGGTGCATGTGTATGAACGGTTCCTGTCCACGGGGACACAGATAAATGACAGCTGTACTACAAAAGTTCCTGGCGCCCATTATTCTACAACCGCGCTGCCTCATCACCCTGTCGCCTGAATCCAGCGCCCCGAGTCACGGTAACCCGTGCGTAGCAGCTGCATACATATCACACCGAGGTAACCCCCCTACAAGCTGGGCCGGGAGGGTGGCACACGTCTAACATTAACCAAATAAATACCAAATACTTGTAGGTGTCAGATTTGGGTAAAAAATGCATTAATCACCCAGATAAGACCCTTTAAACATGTCACTAGGATTAGTTCCCTTTGGTCATTGGATGGATTGCTCCCCAAAGGGGCAGTTTAATTTTGCTTATCATACCCAGTTTTCTTTAAACAAAACACAATTCAAATCCCCCTAAGCAACTCTCCTACTTATTTGTCCTTGTAAAAAATGAATATATATATATATATATTCCCCAGATGAAGTCCCAGCACCAGGACGAAACACGTCGGGTGGAGGCTTTTGATCATTCACATAGTTCTCCCTATCCCCAAAATCTAATATTCAGTATATTCCCTCCCTGATAATATCCATGTTCCTTGGACATTACTCCCCGTCGCTCCGGTTATCATTTTGACTGAGTGACGTCACCACTGTTGTCTCGCGGGACCAGGGAGATCAGGAAGGTAGCTGCAGACAGAGAAACCACACCACGGAGGATTTCGGCGTCCCACGTGGAGAGGAAGCAGACCGCAACTCCAGGCAGCTGGACGGAGAGGATTTTATATCCTATATGCCCAAAACTTCTGCTACTTTGTAAGTAGCGATCTACTTTTGCGCAGTAACAAATACAAAAACGTACTTCAACATATTCTGTCTCTTTCCATTCTTTATTTCAGAGAACTCAATCAAGGATCCCATTATTGTCCCCAGTCTACAAATGCTCATATTTTAACTGTTTAGTTAACAATTTGCGCCTGTGTTTCCCCCTTTTCCCCTATATATAGCGTAACACTTAGGCAGCAATTGTTACTATATTTTATTGTTTAATGTTTTAATTTGCGCACTTAGTATTTTTATAGTTTATATATATATATATAAATATAAATATATATATATATATATATATATACGTACATCATGTACGATGTTTTGGAGATCTCCCTTCCTCAGGTGTAATATTGACCTGAGGACGGGTGATCCCCGAAACAATCTGTGTTTGCAACCTGCAAATAAACCACTTTATTACACTATAATGTCTGGTGTCAGACTTTATTAGAACAGTGTGGCAAGAAGATATCCAGTTTCAAATTCTTAGCTTTTCATCAGGAACACTGGTTTATCTGTTTAACTAATGATGGCTTCAACATGGCTTTGCAAGAGAAACAGATGAAAGCTAAAACCATTCACCAGCGGTTTGGAGTCTTATCACCAAAATACATTAGATAAATAATAAAAACTCTCCAAGCAATGTTAAAAATGAAAACAATACTTCTAATACTCTCTTTTTTTAAGAAGGTGTAAGTCCACGCCACTGAACCCAATAAACTTGTCCGTGTCTTTAGTTCACTTTCGTTATCAGCAAAACAGGACCCTTTACATCGAGGCGTCTCCGACCGTCCTCTCATGTACGTTTCATCCGCGATTTTTATTCCCGTGGCAAATCCTCATATATATTCAAAAAGGAACTTATAATTAGCAGCTGCGTCCCTATCCCTCGGCTCCAGGACATGCCTTGCTTGGATTAAGCTGTTAGAGTCTCTCAATCTTAAAAATAAACACTTGCAGATTTAAATTCTCATTTCTTTTCCACTGCATTTTCTCGTTCCCAGGAACGAACGGGAGGAAATTAACCCGAACTATTCCTCTAACGTTGTCGTGTCTTGTAAATAAATAGGTGGTTATTCATCAACATCTCTCGGCTGCAAAACTGGGACAAAATTGGAGCGAGTATCAGCACCAGATTTAGGAGAAAAGTCAGGTAGAAATCAATAGGGCGTTCACTTTCTTTCATAAATGTGCTATATGTTTGGAAGGTCACCTTCAAAGATCTTAACTGCAATTGGCGTAGGGTGTCTAGATATAAATTGGTACTGTTGGTAGTTTGTACTTTTCCAAACCAGAGTAGCTCAGTTGGCCCCCCTGAGGGGGTTCCTGAGAGGCACCTACGTAGAGGACCCCAGGAACTGTAGTATGACATAGATGGAGGGGTGCAGAACCGGGCTAGGTGTGGAGGGGAATTGGAAGGGTTTTGGGTTGCGTTGTTTGATTTCAATAGGGAAGAAGGATTGGTTGGGACTTGGTGCTGAGTAAGGATAGGCTAGCTAGGCTTGCACAAGCTTCATGGCAGTTGGGCAGGAGCAGTACGATCCTACCCACCCTTCCTTGGGCGGTCCAGGTTTTAGGGAGGTTTAACCAAAAAAAAAAGTGGGTAATAGATCAATAGAAAAGGGGGTTTGTCCAACGGGGCGGTGGTGCTTGCCAACATGTATTGAGGTGGGAACGGTTGTTCTGTAAAAGGATGATACTACATGGGTAACGTCTCAGGAGGGTGAGGCTAACTGTTACGGTTATAATGGTGATGTGATCACCGAGCTGGTGGAGGGAGTGGCTAGTGATTGGCATGGTGTTGTGACGCCATGTTTGTGGTTAACGTTGGCAGGGATTGATGGTGCTATTGTTCAATGTTACCGTAAATTGTAATAAATCCTTTGGCCTTTTCACCCAAGAACGGTTTGGTCTCTGTTGTTATTTCAGTGCGGGTGTTAAAGTTGGTAAAGCCCCCCCTCCCCCCCTCTTATCTGTATTGGTTCCCTGATAATTTAAATCAAGTTTATTCCGGATTAATTCCGTTTTTAACCATGTGCACTTGAGGCAGTCCATAACAATTGAGATTTGTCAGTATGTCCGTATGTGTTCACACATGATAAATTCAAACCAAGGTATTTTTTCAATAAAAAGAGAGCATTATTTTTTGTTTTAATTGTATATGTGTAACATTCCCAGGGAATTTGTTAACAGTGGTTATAAGTTAAGCTTAGATTTAAGTGTATTGGCCAAGTTATGCATCAACATTAAGTTATCTCAATTAGGTTTCAATATAATAACCTGTGTATTATGTGTTCTGGCTCAACATATTCTAAGTTTGAGTCTGAATTAGGGTAACCATTAGGGATTTAAATGAATACTGCATTCATTTTTTTATTTTTTTATTATTTATTGATCCTTATGATTCTAATGAGTATTTTTATGAGATTATAACATTATTGCAAATTGAAAACGGAAGACAAGACGGTACAAAAAGAATCCCCACAGCCCACAGGAACCTGACGAAGCACCGGTTGCGTGCGAAACGCGTTGTTCCAGTGTGGATCGTGGAGGAAGTTTGACCGCTGCCAGCCACCGTAGTTTTCTAGAGTGCCCCGTTCACAGTCCCACTCACCGGACGCGGGAGCTACTGTAACTGCAGCGCGGCATAAATAGGAGGCTGCGGGCAGCTGCAGCGTGCGCTTTTATATGTAAGTTCGCTGCTATTTTACTTTCTTTAATAAATTGCATTTTTAACAACTTTGATTTCTTATCATCCATTCTGTCACCCATCTCCCCCCCCTCCTTGTCCCCTTTCCTTCCCTCCCTCCCCCCACCCCCCCTGTATCTCACTCCGCTGATATCCTATGTGAATCAATATAATATTCTCCGTGGCACATCATTTTGACTGTACCTATTATTTGTCTCTGCGCTCCGCACATTTTGTGAATACTCCCTGATAAGGACCGGGCGAGATAAGGGGAAGAAAAACGGACTTCCCCATTCAGAGCCCCTTAAGAAATTCAGCTTGTAGGTAATTTATGGAAAAATGAAAACTGGCAAATCTTTGCTATTAGCATTGTTTTTTTTTTTGCTCTCTGCGTGGCTCCGTGAGATTGCACCTTTACGTGGCCACTACTTTTTTTTGTGGTTAAAAATATCATTTAATTTACTTTTAATTTCATGTACAGAAAGTGGGAACATTGTAACCCTTCTCCCTCTCCATCTGCTCAAACAGGTGCTGCGTTTTACGAGCATTATATAGAAATGATCACATTTTACGGTTATTAATAGACTTTTAATTGCCATTTAAACACTACTTAATTAAATGGCAACATTTTGACGCGGGGCTGTGTAAACGGCACACATCTGATTAATTCGTTCTCAATAACAAAAGTCTCCTGGATGAAGCCAATTGTTACAGAAAAGGAGTTATTTCTTAAGCCGGGATAGTGCCGGTCAGGGTACTATCAAGCGGAAACTCCCATTGATTCAGTAATGAATAAGCAGAAACGGGCACGTGGAGGAATGTGCTTTGTTAAGACGCTTTTAACATATTGATGCACTCTAGTGGCGACAGTAAAAAGTAACATGAATTATTACATACAGACACCATCACGGCTCCGTGTCCTGTGAGGACGTCTTCCCTGCGCCAGAGGAGAACTTAGCTCCACATATTGAATAGGGGGTCTACATCAGCAGAACATTACGGGAGTGTAGTTACTACAATAATCTACAGATATTGGTGCTTTGACGCCCTGCACCATTTGCTGCTTGTGGCAGCATCAAACCTGCGGGCACGTTCACTGGGGCTTTGCTTTTGGTTGTAAAGGCATTTGTTGGGTTTGGGGGAACTTCAGAGGTTTGGGGTTTTGTTAAAATGATGTTCGTGGATTTCAACGCTCTGACGACATGAGAATACTGTGTCATTTATCAATTATTTTTTACTTGTAAGTACAATTATTCTTCATATACTTTGGTATATTAGATCAATCCTTCTTTATGATACCAACATGATGCAGTTATTGTTATCGTCATGTATATATAACGTGCCAACATATTCCATAGCACGGTACAAAAAGGGTCGAGGGACGAAAACTAACAAGATAAGAAACATTGTTACAGGAGGTAAGAAGGACGCTAGCCCAGGGAGCTTACACTCTGTAAGGAAGGGTAAGTGGGAATGTAGGGTGGACCCTGGTTCTCTGCTGTGTCAGTAATGGTAAGAGTAATGGTATTATTATCAAAACCCTGTTACAGTACCGGTGGGATTAGCAAAGCTAAACCGCGCTCCTGAGTCATGGTTAAATTGGACACGCGGCACTGAATTCCAAAAGTAAGAACGTCTCCACTTTATTTCGCGGCAGGTAATGTTAGTACTCCGTCTATTACAAGAGTAATGATTGAACAGTTCAATCAGAGAACACATATTACCTTTAAAAGCCTGCGCCGCATTTTACATCTAATGTAACATCAGTATCCTAATGTGTGTTTAACCAAATTGCAAGACTTCAATGTATAACCTTATTCCAGCTGGTAATGGAAGCATAATGTTATTTGCAGAGCAAGAACTTCTATTTTCTTGGACGTCAGCTGTAATGTCAAAGACTCCACTACTCGTAGAAGTGGCCAGGTAAGTATCTCTGTTGAAAGCCTGGTTGCACTAAGGCCGAGTCCATAGAAGGACAGGCCGCGCTGAGCCGTGCGGACGCTCCGCGCTGAGCCCCTGCATCCTCAATGAGGATGCCTTGAGAGGGGGCTCACGTGAGCGTCCGCAGGCGTGCTGAGGCGCTGGATTTTTCAGCCGACAGCCAAGCTGTTTTTCAGAGCGCTGTCGGCTGAAAACATCCAATCAGAGCGGAGCAGCGTCAACATCACGGTGCCGTGACGTCGGCACCGTGCCGTTGACGTCGGTGCGTCGTGGGCGATTGGCCCAGCGACGTCACTGCCCCGCCTCCCTCAGTCTGCCCCCGCCTCCGATCGCGCCCGCTGGCTCGCCTGCATGGGCATGAAATCGCGCAGATTTCAGCAGGCGAGCCTCAGCGTCAGCGCGGCTCCGAACTCCTCACCCCGCTATGGCCCCAGCCTAAGCCTCACCTCTAACTAATAGGTTTTCTTAGTAGGAAGCATCCAACGGGGTTTGTGGGAACATGGCGGCAAACCCACGAGATATATTCAGTGGCATCCAGGCTGCCCTGGGTTATAAAGCTACCTACTCACCCACTTACCTAATCGGGGAACGAGAGGGATGTGCGAATCACGCACAGAGAAATCCGAGTGGTGACGTTGGCCTGAAAATGGCAAATAGCTTGCAAATGCGTCAAACTTACAGTAAATACACTCAATTTACCCAATTTAGAGAAAAATAACTCTAGAGTGTACTTTAAAAAGAGATTCGTTTTATTCATTCTTTTTTTATGATTGTTCCCACAATGTCTTGAATCTTCCAAAAGCTCTTTGATCTGGAACATTGATCGCTGTTGGGCTATTCATTCTGTCAGAGATTCTTTTAAAGTTACTGTCATGATTACTAACTGCTCCTGTAAACACGCTCTATAACTCCTCCCTAACTGCTCCTATAACTCCTCCCCTAACTGCTCCTATAACTCCTCCCCTAACTGCTCCTATAACTCCTCCCCTAACTGCTCCTATAACTCCTCCCCTAACTGCTCCTATAACTCCTCCCCTAACTGCTCCTATAACTCCAACCCTAACCGCTGCTTATAACTCCTCCCCTAACTGCTTATATAACTGCTCCCTATAACTCCTCCCCTAACTCCTCCCCTAACTGCTCCTATAACTCCTCCCCTAACTGCTCCTATAACTGCTCCCTATAACTCCTCCCCTAACTGCTCCTATATCTCCTCCCCTAACTGCTCCTATAACCGCTCCCTATAACTCCTTCCTTGCCTGCTCTCACAGCTGCAGTCTTAACTACAGTCTTAACATGGATACTCTGTACCACTCTATATGTCACTTTGTTCTGTTTTAGCAATCGCACCCTTCACTGAACGCTGTAATAGTTTGGTTTTCCAGTCCAGAAATAAATGGTAATTTTTGTACTACGTCAGTAAGAATGACCTGGCTAAGTAACCCAGTGACTTCATGGTAACACGGTAAATGGGATTGAAAAAATATATATATATACTGTATGTCCATCAAGTCCTACTGTCCTGGAACAGGATCCATATTTCTGTTCCCCCCCTTTGCAGCTTCTGACAGTCAGCTCCTAATTTCAGCTGCATGTATATTTGCTCGGAAAACACACAGTGCCTGTGGAACACACACACACACACACACACACACACACACACACACACACACACCCCACACACACACACACACACACACACACACACACACACACACACACACACACACACACACACACACCACACCACACACACACCACAACAACACACACACATACACACACACACACACACACAACACACACACACACACACACACACACACACACACACACACACACACACACACACACACACACAAACACACACACACACACCCAACACACAACACACACACCCCCCCCCCCCCCCAGTGGAAATGATACATTTGTTGCATTTGGGCTCTCCAGTTAGCCTTATACTTCTATACTCAGCCTTATACTTCTTTTCCCCCCAGGACACTGAGTGAGTGAGTACCTGCCTTATACTTCCTTTCCCCCCAGGACACTGAGTGCAGTACCTGCCTTATACTTCCTTTCCCCCCAGCACACTGAGTGAGTGCAGTACCTGCCTTATACTTCCTTTCCACCCAGGACACTGAGTGAGTGCAGTACCTGCCTTATACTTCCTTTCCACCCAGGACACTGAGTGAGTGAGTGAGTACCTGCCATATACTTCCTGTCCCCCCAGGACACTGAGTGAGCACCTGCCATATACTTCCTTTCCACCCAGGACACTGAGTGAGCGAGTACCTGCCTTATACTTCCTTCCCCCCAGGACACTGAGTGAGTGAGTACCTGCCTTATACTTCCTTTCCACCCAGCACACTGAGTGAGTGCAGTGCCTGCCTTATACTTCCTTTCCCCCCAGCACACTGAGTGAGTGAGCACCTGCCATATACTTCCTTTCCCCCAGGACACTGAGTGAGTGAGCACCTGCCATATACTTCCTTTCCCCCCAGGACACTGAGTGAGTGAGCACCTGTCATTTACTTCCTTTCCCCCCAGGACACTGAGTGAGTGAGCACCTGCCATATACTTCCTGTCCCCCCAGCATACTGAGTGAGTGAGCACCTGCCATATACTTCATTTCCCCCAGCACACTGAGTGAGTGAGCACCTTCATGCTATCAGCCCCAGCAAGGCCTTTCTGTTTTTACACACGCCTTACCCGGTGATACTCAGCACTTCTAGAGAAGCGCTCTCTACCCACACTTCTCCATCTACAAGAACACTTTGTTTCCTTCACTTTGCAATAAAACTAAGAAAGACAAAAGGACTTGTTGTGCTTTGGAAGAGGGAAGGCATGAGTTAAGCTAACTGGAGCTATTCATACGTCGCACATGACCCTGGTTCCAGGATACCGACCTTGGTTAAATTCTAATTGGGGGAGATAATCGTCCTAGATTCATATTTCTATTAATCCATAGGAAGTAAACAGGAAACCCCAGTGATACATTTGCCATATAAACATACTCTTCTATACCATAAAATGAAGTTACAAAAAATATATATATATATATATATTTTTTTCAAAATCCTATTCTTGGGGGGTTGAGTTTGCCCCTTATTATTATATCACCGGCATGAGCGGTTTCCTAGGCAACCCATGCTTTAATGCTTGGGCATGCAAGCCGCCATTTTAATTTCCCTGGCAGGCAATGATATCGCCATGATACAGAATTCAAAGAGAAAGACCTCTATGTGACACCCTTTATTCCAACAAATAGGATTTCTGTGTGATTACTGAGTGCAAGGGGGGGGGGGGTGGGGAGGGGGAGTTTAAAGGGATTGAAGACCACTTCATTAACCCCTTGAGCACCAGAGAAGCACTCAAGGGGGATAGCACCCTGGTTTCCTAGCAGAAGATGAACAAAGTGCAGTATGAAACGGGCCTTTTATTGTATGTCCCCGTGAGGCTGAGAGTAATGTATCCGTCATCTGTGACAATTGCCTTAAAATCTCCGGAGCATCACTTCGCCCCCGGAGACAAGTACACAGCACTTAGATGTCAAGATAGCTCAAAGTACAAACGCTGCAGCGTGTGCGGGCTGGGAACGCACGTCTCGGGAAAGGGCTGCGTGACATTTTTATGTGTTGTACCGTGACATATAAAGACAGATAAGCAAGCACATTCTAGCTATAGACAGGCAGGCCCATTTTTACTAAGGAGTGCTACAGTACCCGCAGCCGCTCAATTCCAGTCCTCAAGCCCCCCCCCCCCCCCAACAGGTCAGGTTTTCAAGATATCCCAGCTTCAATCAGTCCCTGCTTCAGCACAGGTGGCTCAATCAGAGGCTCATTCTTTGGCTGAAGCAGGGACTGATTGAGTTACCTGTGCTTACCCCTACAGCCGCAATGAGAGCGGCTTTAGTAGGGGCTCGCCTATGCTTCCGCAAGCGCGCGGAAGCGAAGGTCTTAGGAAAATTTTAAATCTTCACGCTTGCCGGAGCGCAGGGCCGGTCACACTGGGATATCCTGAAAACCTGACCTGTTGGGGGGGGGGGGGGGAACTTGAGGACCAGATATGAGTGCCCCCGCCCTATAACACACCTTAAGGCGCCAGAAGATATGTTATGCCCGAATTCAGTGGCTGGGCTGTAAGGCGTCTTCCGTTGCTGGTGGGTATTGTATGTCTTTATTTATATAGCGCCAAAAGTGTACTCAGCGCTTCACAAATAATACAGTACAGGGAATTATAATAATACAATAAGTGCAGCAAAATCAGACAATAGAAAAGGAAATCCCTGCCCCGAAGAGCTTACAATCTAAGAGGTTTGATGGGGAACTTGCAGAGACAGCAGGTGAGGGAATAAGTGCAGTAGATGGCAGTGCTTGGTCACACAATGGGTGGTAGGTGTGACTGGGTGGGTGAATAGCCAGGAGTGCAGGCTATTGGGATGCTTTGTGGGGTGAGTTTTAAGGTTAGCCAGTACTAAAATGAGAGGGTTAACACAATTTACAGGGGAAGAGATGGCAGGGAGGCGTGGGTGAGAGCAGGTGTTTATGTCTGGGTAGCTTGTAGAGTAGCTGCGCTTAGTTAATGTGCCCTGAATGAATGCCTTCTTACAAAGAAATCTAGAAATTGACAGCGGGTAGGTAAATGGGTGAGCTGGGTGGTTCCGACCTGCCCCTATTATATATGCATGTGTGTGTTTATTTGTACAGCACATCCATACATCCATATATAACGGGAATACGTTTCACACATAAGAGCAAACATTAGCAAAAGTAGTCCCTGCCCCGAAAAGCTTACAATCTAATAGAATAGATCCACCTTTAACCCTGTGTGGTCCCTCCGGCACTCGCGATCACGTGAGCGCTTCTCCGAAGCAATCAGGAGCTCGCACCGTCAGGGATGGCGGGACGGAACAGGCGGCGTCCTTCTCTTTGCGTTCCTCTTCCTTTACGATCTCCCATTCGAAAAGGAGCAAGTAGATTAGGACTACGCCGTGGGACCCCCCCGGAACGCTGGATACCTTTGACGTAGTAGCTACCGTTCTTAGCACCCAAAGGGTTAACCCACCCGCCAATAAAACCTACCTAATTATCTCCAGACTAATGGGGGTCTTCTAGAAGAAACCAATGGGGGGGGGGGGGGGGGAAGATGGGTCCGAAAACAGAAAGATCTGGTAGACGTTAAACTAATTATATAACCAAAAGCCCTAATATATCTGTATGTTACTGATTACATTGAATGTACATTTAGTTAACATGGGGGGATGTTACACTGTTGTTGTATCTCAGCCCCGCTGTGCTGCGCTACAGAACCTGTTGTTGCCATATCTGGAGAATAAGAAGGATCTCTCTGGTTGTGCCTTGGATCTGGTGGCGGTGATTGCATCGCTGCCGGGGGGGGGGGCGGGTGTAGCTCCGGTGGCCCCCGCATCGCTTGCACATTATCTTATTGTCTTCTCCCGGTTGTTCCTGTCTCGTCAATGTCTGAGTTTATTTAAAGCTCAGGAGGGGGCTGAGCTGCCAGTGGCGTGCTGCGAGATCCTGCCACTTAGCCGCATTACAGGTACCGGTTTGGCAGGCGTCACCGCACTCCATCACGAAGCATTAACACTGCTAATAAGCAATCCCCATTGGCACGCAGATAGGAGGCCTTTTGTCCCTATTTAAACCATCAGCGAAAGCAGTTTCTAATGTTATTTTGTTCTGTAGCGGTCAGCCAAATCTCCCGCGCTGCTATTCTCTTCCCGCGCCTTGGCGCCGGTCAGTTTTTCCCGACTTACGCCAGGAACCTATATAGGATGCAGCTGCAGGGACGTATAGATGTTACACGCATTAACTCCTGCTCCGCTGCGAGAGAGGAGAGCAGCACCGTCAGCGCGCTCGCACGGCTCCCCCACCCACGCCGGAAGTGGCGCAGGGTGACTGCCAGAAAGGCCGCTGGCATTGGGTCGGTGGGACATACGGCATAAAAGCGCTCTACGTATTAACCCTTTCGCTGCCAGAGAGGACAGGTTAACAACATAATGTGAAGAATTTAACAATCTAACTGGCTTCCTTAGAAAAGCAAAGGTGGGGGCTTGGTTTCTTTTGGGAATAGAGCCAAATTAATTTGTCTTCAAGGTCTGTGATTAGGGAAGTACTTGTCAATCAAGTGTTTCCTATATACCCTTCTCACACCCTGTCCGAGAGCCAATGAAGGGAGGAAAGAGATGGGGTCCTTGCCTGTGCAAACTCTTGTTGAAAATCTCACCATGTTTACAAATTAATTTAAAAATAGGATTTAAAAACAATTGTAGATGTTGGGTTTGGGCAAAATGCCAGCCATCCCTGAGATGTGACCCCGTAACCCTGTCACTGCCATTAGTACACTTTGCTCCTAGAAGGGACTGACCCCTTAACCCTGTCTCTGCTATTAGTACACTTTGCCCCTAGGAGGGACTGACCCCATAACCATGTCACTGCCGTTAGTACACTTTGCCCCTAGAAGGAACTGACCCCTTAAACATGTCACTGCCATTAGATTAGTACACTTTGCCCCTAAAGGGGACTGACGCCTCCCCCACTTAAATATCGGGATTGTGTTCCTAAAACATCAGGTCCTGTCGTAGACTTCAATGAGATCACTCTCTTTCACATCTCAATCTGCTCCTTAAAACATCAGCTGGATCCATAGCTTCCAATTAGTAGCATCACCGTTTTTTTAAATTTAATTTTAGGATCTCCTTGGTTAATTCATTAGCTGCCCCCATAATCTTCAAGGGGATCACCCAATTTAAAATCAGGGTGTTGGAGTTAGATTCCGCCATTCTACCATTCAAGTCAGTAGCAGTTAACGGGGTTATCGCACTCTGATACCCCTACTCGGAGCTCCATGGCACAGGAGCTCCATGTTAAGTCAGGAGCTCCCGTAAACTTCAATGGGACCACTCTCTTGAAAACAAGATTACCCTCTTAAAATAACTGGCAGCCCCCATAATTTGCAATAGGATCACCTTCTTTAAAATCATGACCCCCCTCTTCAACCATCAGCTGCCCCTATAAAAGGGTAATACTTAGTTAAAAATCTCTTTTGGAATTTTTTTGTTATCAGGTGGCCCCTATAATAACATGGTTAACGGGTGTTAACTAGCACTCTGGCCGGCAGAAGGGGTTCTGCATTCTCCAGTTCTCAGCGATTCCATATTGATGGATATTTCATGGTTCATTAGCCTTCAAAATAAAGAGCTCACAGCTACCCACTGATGAGACGTGTGGACGGCACGATGGGAACGATGGGATGCTATTGCCGAGGTTAAATTGAGTGACAGTGATGAGGATTAGGGTGTATTGCTGGGAAGCTGTCAGCAGCACAGACAGCACCTACACTATATGAGCAAAGACTGTTTCAGCAGTATATATACCCGTATAGAAGCATACAGTATGTGTGTGTGTGTTAACTCCCATTCACTTCATGCAAACGCTTAGCACTATTTAGTGAATCTGGGCCACTCTCTGAATCCGTGCCTTGGTACATCAGAGGGATAATAGGCGTGTGTGTATGTGTATATGTGCCTACACCCATCAGTGTGCTACTATCTGTGCTCCTCTGGCAGCCAAGGGGTTAAAACGTACGCACTCAGAAATGTATACAGCGGGACAAAGTGTCTTCGAATAAGATGGTTATTGGTTTTAATCAAATGTAAACCAGTAAAAACGGACGGGGATCTACTTTTATAAAGGCCTAAACACTAGTTATGCTCAAAAAATCAGATATATTATATAAAACGGCTCCTATTACTTACATTTTAATTTTTTTAATGTAAATCTGTAAATTAGAATTTCTATAAACCAGTGGTACTGCGGGTTCCATTGTACAGAGATAGTGTGTGTGGTTCTCACTTTGGCCACTGATTTTATATCACGTGGTTGGTGTGATATGCATTTATAAGACATTTTTCTATTGCTGATACAGGCCACGTGCTGGTAACATTTTTCAATCGTGTTTCCTGCTTTTTATTTTTTACTTTTAAGAACATTTGAACTGTTTTAACATTCCCGTGGTTCAAAACAACAACCAAAAACTCCAATGGGGGGGGGGGTTTACAACCTTTATCTAATGTCTTTTAGGGATACTACTTTTATTTCCAGACCTCGAAGCCACAGGGAAAAAAGTGTTTGCAAAGTTATTGGGAAGCCGTCGTTCATCAAACAGATAAACAGGGGTGGCGGATCCGCTTAAATAATCCAGTGTTCCCAGAGAAATGTAAACCGTTCTTTGTTCACACGACACTAATAAGTTAAACCGGGAAGCAGGGCCAGTCCCCATGGCCGATCAACAGGTCAGGGTTTTCAGGATATCCCAGCTTCAGCACAGGCGGCTCAATCAACCACAGCTTCAGCACAGGTGGCTGATTGAGCTACCTGTGCTGAAGCGTGGTTATCCTGAAAACCTGGCCTGTTAGGGGGGGTCTTGAGGACTGGAGTTGAGCAGCATTGCCGTAATATAATGGCTATTGGATCTTTGAGGAAGATAATTACACAGATCTGATGTTTTGAAAAATTGCCTTTTAACCCCCGACATGGGACTGCAGGCCTGGACCAGCCGATGAGAAACAGACAGGCGGCTGAGGATGTCCTGGTGGGTATGCTGTGCGTCTTGATATATATACAGCTATTAAACCATCTGGCATCAAGTCATGCGTGTAAGTTTGAGACCCCTTGTGTTCTGATCACTGGGATCACGCTTTTCGATTTCCATCCATCATCACCAAGCCTACAATGTCCACTCCCATCAGATGAGAGCCAGGCACCAACACAGCCCAGAGACCCTGGACCTGCGTGGATCAGGCGTTTGCAGCAACAGCCGTGGTTTACCAAACAATGGTGACCCCCCCCCCCCCCCACACACACACACACAAAGAACACCCCCGAGAATTGTCCACGGGGCATAAGAAACGGTCCCCGAGTTAGCCTGTTCTGTAACTAGTGCATCGGTGACGCTCGAATTAAAGTGATGCAAGGAGAGAAGGCTTTGTTGGCTGTGGGCGGATTTAAGGGCAGACCATCGCCTCCTTTTCGTCTTTCTAGTGCAGACAGCAGGATTTTCTATTCATTCAGGAGCAGTGCTAACATCTGCAGTTACAGGCAGTGATGGTAAGTGCATGTGATGGGAGCCCTGCATGCAATCTGCTAAATGTATGTCCTGATCTCGTTTCCTTTTGAATAGAAGGTTAATTTTTGTAATTAATTATTTCATTTTTTTAAATGGTGATGATGCTGGAGTTTTTATTTTGCCTGCTGATTGTTAAGAAAGCCAGCACTGGTTATACACACAGGCGGGTGTGTATACTACATGTAATAATTAGAAAGCTAAGGTTCAAGTGTGTGATTTTGAATGCCTACAATGATGTAGAAAGTGGAACAGGCACCCTAGGATATGAAAGGGTTCCTAACGCCACATCAGAGGAATATCTGTAGGGACAGGTTGTCACAGTGTGGAAATAAGTGAACTGGTACCTGCCAAGCTAAGGCTTACTGTATATGGCTCGAGTTGCAGCAGACTCCTTAATGTTTAAGATTGAGGCTGTTTGATGTAAAATTGCAGCTAAAGGATTGCAAGCGAGATTATACTGCTTCTGCTAGGAAGCCTCTTCTTGGACTTTTTTTTTTATGCATCTGCTGCCTTGGGGAAAAAAAGGAAAAGAGATATGAAATCGATAAGAATTCTGTACTTGTAAAAAATAAAAATAATGAAAAAATGCAAGTTAGTGTCTAGTGATTCAGTCGAATACTACATGTAATATGATATATGATATATAATACTACATATCATATCATGTCATAATATGATATATGATATATTATACTACATGAGCCATATGTTACCATTTAGATGTCAAAACAGTTTGTGGATATTGTTTAGTGGGGTGGAGGGGTTTCTGTGTTTGGCTATTTTATTGGATTTCACAATAATTGTTGTTCTCGTCTGTTTTCTTTAACCATAGTGGGACTTGCTAAGGACTGGATGTACAAGACATTAAAGCAGATTTTAATATAAGGATGGTTATCGGTCTTTAAGAAGCGGACTCCTCTCAAGATGCTTTGCCTAGCGCCTTTCCTTTTGCGATATGTGCTGGATTGCATCCCCATCATGATGGTTTAGGTACCACCTGCAGGGTAACACACGTGATTGTGTGTCTGTGTAAAAAAAAAAACCTTCTACTGTATCATCCACAACTGAAATATCGGCTCATTGGATGGAAGAAAGCAAGCTGGATTTATGGGTAATGTCTGAATGGTGAGGACATTGGATGACAGACTGGAACGATATAGCACCCATCCTGCAGATTGCCATCAGCAATATAAATAAAGGATCACTTTTGCCGCTCTTTATAATAAAGGTTTAGGCAGGAGTTTGTCCCAGCTGTATAGCAACAATTGATCATGAGGAAGCAACACGTATTGCTTCTCGTGATCGTGATCTACCTGGATCCACTATGTCTACTGGACCATTGTGAAGCTGCAGCAAAGGCAAAAGGCAACAAGAACTTAGGTCCTTCCAAGAGACCAGCTAACCAACCTAAAGGGAAGGAACTTAACAGCACAGCTGTGCCGCCAGTGGTTACCACCAGGAAGGTGAGACCTCCCGTTGTAGTACTGTATGAGAAATGTATGGGCTACTATGATGTTAGTGGGCAATGGGACAAGGAGTTTGACTGTAATCACACGGCATACCGGTACTGCTGTGGGACATGTTCTTTCCGGTTTTGCTGTGACACCAAAACCAAAAGACTGGACCAGGTTTCGTGCAAGAAGCCGGTATGGACTAGTGGCACCACCAGCACCAATGTCATCGACGTGGTGGAAGTCGATGCCTACGATCCGCTCAATGACAAAACCAACACTACTGTTTATATCACCTGTGGGGTGATCGCCTTTGTATTTATAGTTGGGGTCTGCGCCAAAGTGGCTTATGACAAAGCGAGACGTCCTCCTCGGGAAATGAACATACACAGGTAAGAAATCCTTCAAGAGTGGGAGAGGGATGCAGAGGAAAATCCTTCATGGGTGGGATCGGGACACAGAGGGAGATCCTTCAAGGGTGGGAGAGGGACACAGAGGGAGATCCTTCAAGGGTGGGAGAGGGACACAGGGAGATCCTTCATGGGTGGGAGAGGCACACAGAGAGATCCTTCAAGGGTGGGAGAGGGATACAGAGAGATCCTTCAAGGGTGGGTGAGGGATATAGATAGATCCTTCAACGGTGGGAGGGGGATACAGAGAGATCTTTCAATGGTGGGAGAGGGATACAGAGAGATCCTTCAAGGGTGGGAAAGGGATACAGAGTGATCTTTCAATGGTGTGAGAGGGATACAGAGAGATCTTTTAAGGGTGGGAGAGAGATACAGAGAGATCTTTCAATGGTGGGAGAGGGATACAGAGAGATCCTTCACGATACACATCAGGGGGGGGGGGTGGTGGATTGGGGAATACATGGATGTTGTGTTCCAGAGGAAAAAGCATTTCCAGGTTTATTCACTGTTTTTAAATAAAAAATCAGCCAATCTGAAAATATGTTTCAGAACTGGAAAGAAACTTTGATCCATTCTAATTTTCTACCAGTGTCCTTATTTCAAATGATATCTAGACTTTGGCTTCTGAGTTTGTAAATATGTACATCGCTCGAACTGTCAATTCTCACTGATTTTGAACTCATCCCACAGACTTCAATGGGGTACCGCTGGTTAAAGCCAACGCTTTTCCAGTACAAAAGCTATTTTCTTTTATGCATAACATCCCCAATCTCACCGTTTTAAGCCCCTAAAGACTGGATTCCAAGTCTGCAGTTTGAAGCTATCATCACACTGAGAACGATGTGCTGTTAACTCACAAATGTCTGCGTTCTGCGACGTATCATTTTTGGCTTGGGACTACTTTCTGAAGCACATCAGTCAGACTTTTTAATTTCATTTAATTAATGTCAATCTCTTAAAAGTGATGAAAATTAGCTTCATACTTCGTTTCAAAGCAATGCAGTAAACGTTGTCTCTTTAGAGTGTTCTGTACTGTGGAAGCTCTAATACAGGAGTACTCAACTCGCATTCCCAAGCTGACCCCCCCCCCCCCCCCCCAACAGGTCAGGTTTTCAGGATATCCCTGCTTCAGCACCGGTGTCTCAATCACTGTTTCCCTGCTTACGGACAGGTGGCTCAATCAGTGACTCAGTCGAAGAGTGAGCCACCTGCGCTGAAGCTGGAATATCCTGAAAACCTGACCTGTTGGGGGTTGGGGAAGGGTGGCTTGAGGACTGGAGTTGAACACCCTGCTCTAATAGACAGCAACCTACAGTATACTGTACACTTGGAGTTTAATCTGTGTTATCTCTTTAGCAAACCTGCTCCTCTGCATCCTTATGAGACAGAAGTTAGCTATATACCTGTTTCACTCTCCCATAAGACTTTCTTACCATGTAATCATTGTCGCAGGAGACCAGGACTAACACAGCAGGGATCAATGCGCCAGACAGAAACACAGAGTTAAAATTTTTCATTTATTGGGGGAAAAAAATATCTATTACTATTTACAGTAAATTAACACACAAACACAACTGGGAAACTGGGGTACCCTATAAACTTAGGTGCAGGGATTTCCCAAAAGAGATGTGCCCTGTTTTTCCTCCTGCTGCATGCGCTGCAGCTTGTCCCAGTTGCCTCACAGCTTTTTTCCAAGCTGCATCTTTGAAAGAAATCTCTTCCACACCTAAAACTGAGAGGAGCTTATCTCATCTGGCTATGAGTCTCCCTTCCCCCAAGTGATTGTAATATGACCCATACCTTGATTGATTGGGGGGTGGGGGGGAGGGTGCAACAGCAAACCATTTACATGGAGAAACTTACTTGTAAAGATCACAGCCCATTTGTCCACATTATAGCTGAAAACAAAATTAACCCCTGGTCCCTGAAGTGCTGGAATCAGGCAATATTATATATATATATAATCAAAAAATAAATAGATGATACCGTTCTGTGGCTAACGAAATGCTTTTATTTGTGCGAGCTTTCGAGATACACTGATCTCTTCTTCCGGCGATGTTACAATGAATGAAGCAAGGATTACTTAAAAACAGTGTCTCTTGGAATGTTATCTGTGCTGGTCCTTCCCCCGGTGTGGATGTGTTTTATGGCTAGAGGTGTCAAAAGGTACAGATACAATGTGTAACGCGCGTCTGACCAGCGGAACAGATACAATGTGTAACGCGCGTCTGACCAGCGGAACAGATACAATGGTTCACTAACCGCGCTCTCGCAGCAGGACAGATACTATGTGTAACGCGCCGTCTGACCACGGAACAGATACATATGTTGCCCACATAAATTAACGCGCGTCTGACCGGCGGAACAGATACAATGTGTCTAACCCGCGCGTCTGACCACAGCTGTAATAAGCAGATATATGTGTAACGCGCGTGCTGACCTGCGGAACAGATAAATGTGTAACGCCGCGTCTGACCGCCGGAACAGATACCAATGTGTAACGCGTGCTGACCATCAGGAACAGATAAATGTGTAACTGCGCGTCTGACCAGCGGACAGTACAATGTGTACGCGCTTCTGAACGCGGACAAAAAACAGATACAATGTGTAACGCGGGTCTGACCAGCGGAACAGATACATGTGTAACGCGCGTCTGACCAGCGCGACATATCATGTTTACCGCGCGTCTAACCGAGCGGAACAGATACACCATGTTGTAACCGCGCGTCTGACGCGCCGGAACCAGATACAATGTGTAACGCGCGTCTGACCCGGCGGAACAGATACAAGTTTTTGTACCGCCGTTCTGACCAGCGGAACAGATACAATTGTAACGCGCGTACTGCGACCCGCGGAAAACAGATACCAATGTTGTTAACGCGGCTGACCAGCGGACAGATACAGTGTAACGCGTCTGACCAGCGGAACAGATACAATGTGTGAACGCGCTTCTGACCCGAACAGATACAATGTGTAACGCGCGTCTGACCAGCGGAACAGATACAATGTGTAACGCGGGTCTGACCAGCGGAACAGATACAATGTGTAACGCGCGTCTGACCAGCGGAACAGATACAATGTGTAACGCGGGTGACCGCGAACAGATCAATGTGTACCGCCGTCTGACCACGGAACCAGATACAATTGGTAACGCGCGTCTAAAACCGGCGGAACAGATACAATGTGTAACCGTTCTGACCAGCGGAAACAGATACTAATGTGTAACCGCGTCTGACCAGGCGGTAACAGCTACAATGTTGTAACCGCAGTCTGACCGGCGGAACCGATACCTGTGTCACGCGGGTCTGACCATTCTGAACAGACACAATTGTAACGCGCGCTACCGCGACAATACATGTGTAACGCGCGTCTGAACAGTCGGACAGATACAAGTGTAACGGCTCGCAGTCTATACCTGCTGAACATACAATGTGTAACGCGTTGACCACAGCGACAATACTAGTGTAACGCGCGTCTGCCGCGGAACAGATCAATGGTAACGTCGTCTGACCAGCGGAACAGTACAATGTGTAACGGTTCTGACCGGCTGAACACTAAATGTGTAACGCGCGTCTGACCGGCGGAACAGATACAAGTTACCGCGATCTGATCACGGGAAAACAGAGACACTGTGTAACCGCGTCTGAACCGGCGGAACATACATGTAACGCGGTCTGCCACGACTGAGGACAATAAAAAGTCAAATAAGTCAAAAGTGGACTTTTCTGTCACTTTCACGCCCCCCCTCCCCCCCCCCTCCCCCCCCCCCCCCACAAGAAAGGTTCATGATCAGCAGGCCCAGGCGGCATGGTGGTATATGGAATAATAGGCACAGGCGCCATTTTCTCCTATCTATTAACCTAGCTAATCGAGACATACGTAGACGCTCGCCTTGTTTCTGAATTATACAAGATTCGTCTTTGCCCTATTTTGTGGCTTACAAACCTCAATCATCAACCCTCACAACACACCCCCACCCATGAATCCAACCCACTCACACACAGAATCATACCCACACCCAGGAGTAATTCCTCAGACCCACACCTAACCACCAATAAAACCACCACACCCCACCACCCCCCCCCTGAATTCGGCCCTCCCCAGAATCTACCCCCCTGATCCAGGGCACCCTCCCCGTCATCTGTCCGGACCCCTCCCCCCACCCCCCCGGAATCTGGACCCCTCCCCCCCCTCACCCTCTCAGAATCCGGCCCCCTCTTCCCCACCCCCTCAAATCCGGCCCCCTCCCCTCCACCCCTGGAATCCGGTCCCCTCCCCCCAACCCCCCTGGAACCGGTCCCATCCTCCCCGGAATCTACCCCCCCCCCAAAATCCTGGCCCCTCCCCAGATCTCCCCCCCCCCCCCCCTACAGTAAATTCTTTTCCTTTAAAATTGGCATTTTGTGGGATTCAGAGATGAGTTCTTCCATCGCCCTTCCCCTGTGATGTCAGGTTGTGAATGAAGCGCGTGGCGTACGCAAGTTATTCAAACTGTTTGTCTCTTACTGTGATTAAGTGTACGGACAGGAAATATCTAACGGGGGCATTTTGGGAGAGTAAATGTGTTTGTGATATTGTAATATTTCGATGTGGATTTCGCGCGTCTATACCGGCAGACGCACTGCGCAGGGCCCTCAGCATTGATATGGTTATATTCTGCGCTGGTTGCAGTTTTGTAATGACTGGTGAAATGCTACAGATGGTATAGTATCTAAAGCAGGGGGCTCCTCTCTGGGCCCCAAGCCCCCCTTCCCTAACACGTCAGGTTTTTAGGATATCCCTGCTTCAGCACAGGTGCCTCAAATGACTGCGCCTCTGATTGAGCCACCTGTGCTGAAGCTGACTGGGACTTTTTTTCCTGTACACACACAGGAGTTTTTTGTTAGCCTCTTGGGTTAAAACTAACAGCCGTGTCGTGGTTTCCACGTGTGATGTCTTATAGGGTTATATGTTACCGCTTAGGTTATTGTGACAGGAAGTCCCTCCCTCCCCAGCGCTCCAACATATGTATTCAGTTGTATGTGCGCATAATTGTTATTTATATAGTGGCTATCAGTGTACACAGCGTTCTACAAAATGACAATACAGGGGAAATCAAGTACAAACAATGGGCACGGGGGCAGCAAGTATATGACAAAATAAGGCACAGGGAGATCTTGCCCTGAAGAGCTTACAATCTAAGTTTAGGAGGGCTACAGACATAGTAGGAGTAAAAGTACATTTAATAATATTGCAAGTCGGAGGTCAGTTGCATCTGGAGCCAGAACATAGAGAGGGAGGAGCGTTCCATAGGTAGTGGATAGATCAGTTGAGAGAGGGAGGAGCGTTCCATAGTAGGGAGATGATAGTGAGAGAGGGAGGAGCGTTCCATAGGTAGGATCAGTGAGAGAAGGAGAACGTCCATAGTAGGGGGAGATCAGTGATAGAGGGAGAGCGTTCCATAGGTAGGGGGAGATCGGTGCAGAGAGGAGGACGTTCCATAGGTAGGGAGATCAGTGAGAGAGGAGAGCGTTCCTATGGTAGGGGGAGATCTGTGAGAGAGGGAGGAGGGCGTTCCATAGGTAGGGAGAGTCAGTGAGAGAGGGAGGAGCGTTCCATAGTAGGGCGGAGTCAGTGAGAGAGGGAAGCGTTCCATAGGTAGGGGAGAGATCAGTGAGAGAGGAGGAGCGTTCCTAGGTAGGGGAGATCAGTGAGAGAGGGAGGAGCGTCCATATGGTAGGGGGAGATCAGTGAGAGAGGGAGAACGTTCCATGGTAGGGAGAGATCAGTGAGAAGGGAGTAGCGTTCCGTGGTAGGGGAGTCATTGAGAGAGGGAGGACGTTCCGTAGAACATGGAGAGACAGTGAGAGGGAGCGGTGTTCCACAGGTAGGGAGAGATTAGTGAGAGGGAGAGCGTCCATAGTTAGGTGGAGATCAGTGAAGAGGGAGGAACTTCCATAGGTAGGGGGAGATCAGGAGAGAGGGAGGACGTTCCATAGGTATGGGAGGAGATTAGTAGAGAGGGAGGAGCGTTCCGATGTAGGGGGATAATTATGAGGGGGAACGTTCCATAGGTTACGGGGAGATCTTGGAAAGGGAGGAGCGCCATAGTTAGGGAATCAGTGAGAGGGGAAGCTCCCGTAGGTAGGGGAGAATCAGTTGAGAGAGGAGAGAACGTTCCATAGGTAGGGGGAGATCAGTGAGAGAGGGAGGAGCGTTCCATAGGTAGGGGAGATCAGTGAGAGAGGGAGGAACGTTCCATAGGTAGGGGAAGAATCAGTGAGGGAGGAACGTATCCATAGGTAGGGAGAGATGTGAGAGAGGGAGGAGCGTTCCTAGGTAGGGGAGATTTAGTGAAGAGGGCGGAAATTCCATAGGTAGGGAGAGATCATGATGAGAGGGAGGAACGTCAGGGGGAGCAGTGAGAGGGAGGAGCGTTCCAGGTAGGGAGATCTGTGGAGAGGGAGGAGTTTCCTAGGTAGGGGGAGATCAGTGAGAGAGCGGAGAGCGTTCCCATAGGTCGGGGGGATGCAGTGAGAGAGGGAGGAAAGTTCCATAGGTAAGGG
Source organism: Ascaphus truei (assembly GCA_036426205.1). NCBI lineage: Eukaryota > Metazoa > Chordata > Amphibia > Anura > Ascaphidae > Ascaphus > Ascaphus truei. Next base: position 1,865,219 of record CM071588.1, read on the forward strand.
GGAATCAGTGAGAGAGGGAGGAGCATTCCATAGGAGGGGGAGATCAGTGAAGAGAGGGAGGACGTGCAAGGTAGGGGAAGATCAGTGAGAGGGGAGGAGCGTTCCTGTAGGGGCGAGATCAGGAGAGCGGGTAAGCGTTCCATAGGTGGGGAGATCGTGAGAGAGGGAGGAAGCGTTTCCATAGGTAGGGGGAGATCAGTGAGAGAGGGAGGAGCGTTCCATAGGTAGGGGGAGATCGTGAGAGATGGAGGAGTTCCTAGGTCGTAATTACTTGAGAGAGGGGATTCGCATGTTAGGGGGAGATCAGTGAGAGAGGGCAGGAGCGTCCGTAATCATAGGAGGGAGATTAGTGAGAGAGGGAGAGCGTTCCTAGGTATGGGAATCAGTGGAGAGGGAACGACGTTCATAGGTAGGGGGAGATCAGGAGACAGGGCTGAACGTTCCATAGTAGGGAGAGATTAGTAAGAGAGGGGAGCGTTCCTAGGTAGGGGGAGATCAGATAGGAGGGAGGAACGTTCCATAGGTAGGGGGAGATCATGAGAGAGGGAGGAGCGTTCCATAGGTAGGGGAGATTAGTGAAGAGGGAGAGCGTCCCGTAGGTAGGGGAGATCAGTGAGAGAGGGAGGAACGTTCCATAGGTAGGGGGATCATGAGAGGAGGAGCGTTCAAAGGTAGGGAAGATCATGAGAGGGATGGACGGTTCCATAGGTAGGGGGAGATCAGTGAGGAGGAACGTTCCATTAGGTAGGTAGGAAGTCAGTAAGAGAGGGAGGACGTTCCCTTAGGTAGGGGGAGATCAGTGAGAGAGGGAGGAGCGTTCCAGGTAGGGGAGATCAGTGAGAGAGGGAGTGAGCGTTCCATAGGTAGGAAGAGCTCAGTGAGAGAGGTAGGAGCGTTCCATAGGTAGGGGGAGATAGTGAAGGGGAGAGGCTCTAGTAGGGGGAGATAGTGAGAGGGGAGGAGCGTTTCGCCATAGGTAGGGAAAGATCAGTGAGAGGGAGGAGCGTTCCATAGGTAGGTGGAGATCAGTGAGCATGGGAGGGAGCGTTCCATAGGTAAGGGAGAGATTAGTGAGAGAGGGAGGAACGTTCCATAGTAGGATAGGAGGAATTCAGTGAGAGCGATAGCGAGGATGGCGTTCCTAGGAGGGGGAATCAGTGAAGGGAGCGGAGGAGGAGCGTTCTCAAGTGTAGGAGGAGATTATCAGTTGACTGAGGGAGGAGCGTTCCATGCTTAAGTTAGGGCGGAGATTCAGGCGATGAGAGGAGCGAGCGTTCCATAGGTAGGGCGGAGATTGAACTACGTGAGAGCGGGAGGAGCGTTCCCATGGTAGGAAGAGATCAGTGGAGAGGGGGAGAGGAGGCGTTCAATAGGTAGGGGGAGATCAGTGAGAGAGGGAGGAGCGTTCCATAGGTAGGGGGAGATTAGTGAGAGGGGTTTAAGATGGGAGAGGGCTGTAGGGGTTAAAGTACAAAGATCAGACAACCTTGGGTCGAGTGTAAGAGACGAGTAGGGGTGTAAGGCAAATACGAATAGAGATATATGGAGGTGCAGAGGCGTGTAACGAGAGATCAGAGGTGAGATATATGGAGGTGCAGAGGCGTGTAATGAGAAATCAAAGATGAGATATATGGAGGTGCAGAGGTGAGATATATGGATGTGCAGGGAAGTGTAACGAGAGATCAGAGGTTTGATATATGGAGGTGCAGAACCTTAAGGGAAAGGAGGGACATTTTGTAGTTTATACAGAGTCATACTGAGTTTATATACAGGAGAGATGAATAGAAAGCCAGCAGAGAGATTTCAGGAGGTCAGAAATAGCAGCATTTTGATTGGATTGTAGAAGAGAGAGGTGTGAGACAGGGAGACCAGAGAGCGATGTTGCTGTTATCAATACGGGAGAGACTGAGGGCATGTTAGTGTTGTAGTAGTCCAGGAAGAGAGGAGTGGGTGTATCTTTGCAATGTTGCGGAGGAAGAAAGTGCCATATTGACTGTAGTTATAGCATTTATATGAGTAGAGAGAGAGTGGGGAGTTGAATGTAACCCCCAGGCGGCGAGCTTGTGAGACTGGGAGTATAGTAGTGTTATCGAATGTAATGGAACATTGAATAATGGTCTTGTTTGGAAGGGAGTACGATGAGCTCTGTCTCGGACATATTAAGTTTGAGGCGGCAAAGGGCCACCCAGAGTAGCTGATAGGTGTAAGGTACCGTGTAGATAATATGTGATCAGCATTGAGATGATAGCTGAAGCCGAAAGAATGAGGTCGCCCAGCGTGAGCGTATATAGAGAGAAGAGTAAGGAAACCTAAGCAAGAGCCTGGAGGAACACCAACGGGAGTGGTCTAGGACATTGACAAATGACCACCGGCGCTTCACCGTGACTTACCCCGCCGCCGGGATACTCGCCCACTTCGCGAGGGTAAGTAACTAACCTTAACCCCTACCCTAAAAAACCCTAATCTTAAACCCTAATACTAACGCTACCCCCTACCCTAATAACCTTAAACCGTTAGCCTAAAACCCCTTACCCTAAGCCCTTACCCAAATAAACTCTACCCTAGGCCCTTACCCTAACACCCCGCACCCTAACACCCCGCACCCTAACACCCCGCACCCTAACACCCCGCACCCTAACACCCCGCACCCTAACACCCCGCACCCTAACACCCCGCACCCTAACACCCCGTACCCTAACACACCGTACATTAACCCCATACTCTAATCAGTATAACTTACCTTAGAAGCGACGGACATTGCAGCTGCAGATCGGCTGCGGCGGTGAGTCCGTCTGCGTCTCATAAACCGACGGTTATTTGGTCGTGGCAAAACGGCCGTGACCAAATGTCCCATTCCAACGGGGACACCCATGGAGATAAAAGAGAAGCGAAGGAGCGGAGAGAATGCAGGAGGAAACCCATGAAGAGACAGATGTTAAGAGTGAAGAATGTGCAGGCGGAGAGGCGCCTCCGTTCTGCCGCCCTCCTCCTCCTTCCGATTTGCAGCGTCAAATGACGCCAAAGTGCTGTCCCATGGCACATTGGTGACGTCCGTGGCATCATTTGACGCTGCGAATTGGAAGGAGGAGGAGGGCGGCAGAAAGGAGGTGGCAAGGAGGCGCCCGGCATATGCAAGTGACTTCCCATCAAGCCCGATAGGCCCGAGAGCGCGGCAAATATGGGGTCGGACATTTTTGCCACCCCAAAATGTTGTCATCTAAGGCCCGGACCTAATAGGAAATCTGCCACTGGGAGAGGGTCAAGAAGACTCACCGTGGAGAAGTTTCCTTGAGATTAGGCAATATGGAGGTCATTAGCTATTTTGTGGTGGTGCAGAAGCCCGATTAGAGGCCGGCCAGTAGGTTATGGGAGGTGAGAAAATGAATGCAATATGCGTAAAGAAACCAGGTGTTCCAGAAATGTAAAGGCAAGAGAGACAGGACGATAGTTTTACAGGGTGGGGGGATATGATCAAGGGTGGTATTCTTGAGAATAGGTTGGACGATCGCTTTAAATGAGATGGAAATGTGCCAGAACAAAGAGATGAGTTAAAGTGAGTGAAGATGGGGACCAGGGTAGGTTTAAAGAGATGGGAGGGAGAAGGATCAAGGATGGATGTGGTGAAGGTCGAGGAGAAGAGCAGCAGAGACACTTCTTCTGTAACTGGAGAATAGGAGTCAAAGGCAGGAGGAGGGGGATTAGGAAGGAGTGGCGTGGAATGGATCGCAGGGATTTTTCTGAGGCTAGCTTCCACCTTGCCCTTGAAATAATCAGTTTTGTGGCTTAGTGGAAGAAGTGGAACATGTTGTATACTGCAGAGGGAGGTTGGAGAAGTGAGTCAAAGGCAAGGAGGAGGTGGCGTGGGTTAGTCTTTGGCATGTTTATTAGAGAGGTAAAATATCTCTGGCAAGAAAAAGAACAGAGTTAAAGCAGAACAGGAGGAATGTGCAGTGATGGAAATCTGCCAGGGAAGGCAACTTCCTCCAGAGATGGTTCCAATGGAACAAGTTGCCGGAGGGTAGAAAGGGCTGAGCCAGGGTTGGAAGTTGGAGCACCATGAGCCTTCGGCCTCCAAACGGAGCATTCCGGTCTGGTGAAGAAGAGGCAAGAACAGGCTCGTAAATTGGGACAAGTCTGGAGCAGAGAAGTGTAATGAAGAAAGTTTTAGATTTTAAACTAAATTCCAAAGGTTGAAAGTGAATGGAACTCAGGCAGTGAGAAGCGCAGAGAATCTGGCGTGGGAGGAGGGTGAAGTACTAGGGCAGAGGGGGGCAATTCCAGTCCTCAGGGGCCAACAGGCCAGGTTTTAAGGATATCCCTGCTTCAGCATAGGTGGCTCAATTGACTGAGCACTGATTGAGCCACCCGTGCTGAAGCAGGGATATCCTTAAAACTTGGCCTGTTTGTGGCTCTTGAGGACTGGAATTGCCCACCCCTGTATTAGGGGATACACGGTAACACTACTTTCTTTTTGATTAGCAAAGACAGAATACTCATGAGTGTATGTGCATGTCTTCCACACGTCATCAAACCTGCTTAATTCACCCCATTGTAATAAGACGTACAGTTGTTGAGCTGCAGACATGGATTCTGGGTAGTGACATGCAAATGTGTATGTTACTTTTAGCTTCCTACTTATTTTGCACATGGATTCCCTAAACACTTTGCCTTCTGCATTTGACAGTTGATTCAGCTCATCCTAAAACAAGACAATACAAACATTATTCACTATGAAGACTGTATTATTATTTTTTTTTTAAAGATAATATAGTTTATTATTAACTTTAGAGAATTTGGAATTACCCAGTATACCGAGGCTGCTAACAGGTAGTGCACACACTTTATGGCAACTTGATTGAAGAGAGACCCAGCAATGATTAATGAAACAATAAGCCTCCGGTATTGAAAACAGGGAGTTGGGTAATAGTAAGCCGGATAGAGGTACAGGGGGACACCTCCCTAAGGGGCGCACCCAAGTAAATCACAGCCCGGCACTAACCGCCTCAATAATCTCCCTGAAATACCGCGTGGAGGTTAGGAGTACTCACGAAAATGCCGTCCCTGTTGGTGCAGGGAATTCTGCAGCGGCTTCCTCCTCTGGTGTAGCTGGCGTCAGCGTGCTCCTCTGGAAATGATGACACAGGAAGAAGGGGGTAGGATGGTCCGTGGTTCACAGCACTTCAGCAGCCAACGCTGGATGTCTAAAAAAACTTTATGATCGCTAGCAGCAAACATCAGGCAACCACTCTACATGTTTCGTCCAGGCTATGGACTTTTTCAAAGAGTCCATAGCCTGGACGAAACATGTTAGAGTGGTTGCCTGATGTTTTAGACATCCATGCGTTGGCTGCTGAAGTTGCTGTGAACCACGGACCATCCTACCCCCTTCTTCCTATTATTAACTTTAAATGCTCTCTCCCTGCCTCTTTTGAGAACATTAATATTGCAGTGTATACACCGCAGAAAAATTATATCCAAAGAAACGGGCTTCCGGTGTTAAACCGGTTTGGGATTTCTGGAGTACAGATAGACGCGGTTTCCACCTAAATCCGAATCCGATATGGATTAGTCTCAAAAAGACAGTTTCGAGTAAAAATGGAGGCGGAATCTCCTCAAACCCCGCTCCAAATAAATGATGGAGAGATGCCTGGGCTAAAAGAGGAGCACACCATAATAGCTATGCAGAGTATATTTAAATGAGTCACATCCCACTCTTCCTGAAAATCTGTCGATAACAACTATATTGAGTTGACAAGCTTAAGGCAACTAGTGACAGAAATGGTGTACTGGTGTCAGACCCAACGGGATTAGAACCCACACAACCTCTGTTATTCAGGATCGCAGCTCTAACAGTGTGAGCTAAACCAGCTGATGGCTAGCATCATGTTCTCGTCCTTGTCTTCAAATCCGATGATTGGATCCAATGACTGAGTCTGAGGTACCCACTCCGCAGATGGATTTTGGTGTGCCGATTTGTTCCAAAATAATCCTGCAAAATCCACGGATCTGATTCAGACAGGTCCGTCCGCCTCCCTTCTTGAGGTCAGGCACAGTACTTTTTTTTAAGGCACCTGGATCGCTGCACACTCTTTGGTTCATGTGTTTGTTTGTTTTACAACCAACTTCTCTGCGCTGCAGGTTAATGTTTCAATTCTGCCTTGGGGATATAACAAAAAACCTATCCATTTTCTGATTTGACTACTGCTGCTGCTTCTCGGAAGCGCATTAGTCAAACAGAGATTGTGTTGTCTCGCTGATTCTCTCCTACTGTTCTGGTTGAGAAAATCCTGGAGAAAAAAAATGTCGATCAGTAAAGTCATTTGGTACGTTCAATGAAGATGGGGGGTGATCCTGCAGGGAGTGGGGGCCCGGGGAGAGCCAGTATATTGATTGTTTTAACAAAACCAGCACGATTTGCAATGCCGGCTGAGGTATGTTATGTGAAAGGTCAGGATGATAGCAGCATTTGCACACGCTTGTTAATCTTCTCATTTTCATGTAGACGTGTGCTTGAACAGCCCTGTCTGTATTTAACAACAATGTCATACACGTGTATGCATTCTAATGCAATAACTAATATGTACAGCTTGTAAAGGACCAAAAAGTAGGGAGATGTGGGGCTTCTGGACCCAAAAAGTGCTATAAAAGAAAAGTGCTGAGCGCAGAGGTATAACCAGGGAGACATAGATTGGGGAAATAAGCAGTGGTTTTTATTCAGTCTGTATCTTTCCAAAACAACACAACTTTAAGGCAGCCTTCCAATAAACAAAACAGCCCATCCCTTTGTAAGTGCATCAAATGACGCCGCGGGGTCACGTGATGCAACGCGACGTTACGTGAGACAAGGTATGGAGGGGGGCGCGAGCAGGGGGAATGCAGACTGGGGGGGGGGGGGCAGGGGGAACAGTGTGCGCACCCCTGTGCTAGAGAGATCCCCTGCAGATTAAGCAGGAGACTTTTCTACCTGACTGCTGAGCCAGGTGAAGACTCGTTAATGGTCTGTAGCTGCAATTAACCCGCTCCCTGGTGGACTCAGCAGCCAGATACAGGCTGTCTATTGGGAGCCATATTTGGACAGGGGTTACGGCCCTGTCACATGCTGGTATTTAATCAGTGAGGTCAGGTACACAAGCAGGTTCTGGTGAATAAACAAGTGACATAAGATGTCTCATTAACTTAAGTCACTGAGACATGTTAGGTCCCTTGTTTATTCGCCAGAATTTGAGTACCTGGTTTGTATCTGTTAGCAACTTCACATTGCACAGTCAGTAAACATTTTCACACTGATGACACCCAAAAGGTGGAAAGAGCTGTCCGTGAGTAGGTTACTGGCTCTGCACTTCTGTAACCCAGGCTGTGCTAAAAAGCCATGTAATGCGTCAGGCAGAAGCTAATAGGGATCCATGTTAAAGAGGATAAGAAGCAAAAAGTAACACACTGTGAGTGCTTATTTGCATGTCATTACCCAGAATCCTTTGCTGCAGTGGGAGCACGGTATGCGGTGTAATTATGGGGTAAGGCAGGTTTGCGGGCATATTAGTAACATGCTCATACATGTTCTGCATCATTTGCAGATTTCAAATCGTTGGAAATTACATCAAATCTGTTAGACTCGCTGATTTGAAGTGAGAATCGCTGGTTTTTAGCATGTCTCGTTGACGTTAATGGAGTCTCGCTAAATACTTTCCCATTCAAATGTTTATTTTATTTAAAACATTTTTAGAGTTGTCAATTCCTCATGCACCTAAAATGGCTAAGAGAAAAAAAAGGTACTCTACACCTCATACTCACACGCAAGATAGCAAAGGAGAATAGAACCTGAGAAATGAATCAATACATGTCCCGACCTTTAATCTTTTCCAAGGGTCTCTAGAAACATCACATCCGTGTAAAGTATCATTGATTTCATAGTATGCACAAGGAGTTCAACATCTTGATATAATAGTAGGGATGTTCATAAGCATCACCAGATACAGAACACATTCAGTACAGTACAATTTAGCCTCCAAGCTGATCTCAACTATAGAGAAATAGTGAGGACGCTAAAGCTGCAGACCAAGCAATATCCCACGTGTGGTTTTTTTTATTTGTATTTTTTTATTAAAATTTTTTTTCTGGGGGAAGGAGATACAAAAAGGAAGACGGGGAGCAGTGGGAATGGGGACATTTAAAGACAGTAAAATATATCATAATGAAGGTACGGAAAGACAAAAAGAAAATCACAACAATGGTGGTTAGGTACATTTCAGAATCAACTCCCAGCGTACATACCTAAATGAAAGGTTGGTACTTTGTGCTCTCATGATCCCCCACTTTCTAAGGTCCCCAGTCTGGTATTTACACTGAGGGTTTAACGGATACCTAAATTGTAAGCACTGGATGGTTAGAGCTTTGGGGAGCACGTCTCATCATCCAAGGCTCCCAGACTGCCTCAATTTTCGCCACTTTATCATTAAGAATGGCGGTTAGTTTGTCCATGTAGAGGGTCCTCCGTCTTTTTTCTACCTCTTTATAGTTGGGCATTTGTGTCGCCACGAGGCTGCTATACAACATCTGGTTGCTGTTAGGATATGTTTAAGGGTTGTTTTAGGAGTATCTGATTGGGGTTTATTAACAAGGGCTTGGCAAGGATTCGGAACAATTCTGAGGCCCACCACTTCATGTATGAGGTCATAGGTTTTTCCCATAGGGGTTCTATCTCTTGACATGTCCACCAAATGTGGTACATTGTACCCTCCTCCCCACAGCCTCTAACGCATAATGGCGATGTTGTTTTTGTATATTTTGTTTAACCGTGATGGGCAAAGGTAACACCTGTACAAGACTTGGTATCCATTTTCTTCGGTGATCACATTTATCGTGGCTGCAGCCAGCTCAACCCAAATCTTTTCCCAGTCCTCCATTTCCAGGACCTCGCCTACATCTGCCTCCCGTTGTCTCATAAACTGGGGTTTTGAGTCTGCACCACCAGGTATTATGTGCTGATACATAAGCCATATCAAACCCATTTGTAGTGGATGTAACCTACAAATAGACACAAAAAGGGTACCCCTAAAAGAAGAGGTTCCTGGGCTTTTGGAGCTAACAAAGTGTCTCAACTGATGATATCTAAATAGCTCCTCTTCAGGTACTCCATAACTTTCCCTAAACGTATTAAATGTTCTAACCTTCGTGTCCATCAGGAGATCCCCCCACTCTGTTTATACTCGCCTTGACCCACCATTGGAAGCTTGACCAGAGTAACCAGGTTTGAACTCTGGATTTCCAAATAGTGGGGTCATGTTCGAGCATTTGAAAGTAAATTTGTGTTTACATTTATTTCTATCCCACATGTTCAGAGAGTGGGAGATTAAAGGGTTTGCTGACACCTCCTTCGCTCCGGATTGAGCTGTTAGCCATTTGTAGTATGAGTACAGGCAGGGTACCTACAGAAGGGCCTCCTGAGCCGGATGTATGTATCATAATCTTATATCGGACCCTCGTTTTTTTTCCCATTCCAGATGCATTTTGTCATGTGTTGTTGGAGGGTTGTGATATAATTTTTTTTTTTAATGGAATAGTTAGAGTGGGAAAGAGATATAATATTTTAGGTAGCAGATTCACATTAACGGAGTTCATTCTTCCTATCCAAGATATTTGGGATTTAGACCATTGAACCAGACTATTCTTGAGTTTTCTAATGAGGCTGGGGTAGTTGGCCTCGTATAATTTCCCAGGATCCTTCCCTGGTTTATAGATCTGTCCAAACTTGGGTCCAGACTGGTATTTAAATCCACTCCCAAGATCACCTCCCCTTGTCTAATGGAGTTTAGGGAAAAGGGAGACCAAAAAGCGCACCAGCACAAACGGAGCAGGAAGAAACCAGGACAAAAAAATGATTAAAAGGGCACTTTAATGTGGCAAAGACCCATCCAATGCATTTCGAACGTCGCAGCGTTCTTTTTAATGGAGTTTAGTACTTCGAAAAAGCTGCAAAGAATTGAGTTCTAGCTTCATTTGCTGCATAAACACATTCCAATGTAACCGTAACGTCCCGCGTGTTGCCTATTATGATTATAAATCTACCGGTGGGCTCTTTCTTTATCTTCTCTGGGGCAAATGGTAAGTTCTTATGTATGTTTCTTTACTGAAGCTGAGGCTAAAAACACCTGGGGGTACACTTTGTCCCAGACATGGGGACGTGAGTCTCATTTTAAGTGGGTCTCCTGCAAAAACACCAGGTCTGCTTTTATATTTTTATAGTAATAATTCATTGCTGTCCTCCGTTTGTTGGGACAGTTTACCCCTTTCACATTATGTGCGATGCATTTCAGACTGGCCATGGGAAACCTGTGCAGGGATTTATACACGGTGTTGCTCTGAGATTAGGTAATTTCGTGATAGGTGTGATAGGAGGATGCCTCGTACCTTGCCCAATTTGGCGGATTTGCCCATTTCTAACACAGACACATGATCACGGCCACAGCATATAATACTCGAGCAGCAGGACTATAGTGGAAGAGACCTCTAGAAGGGCCTGCAATGCATTGGGGGCGTATTTCCCCATCTCTCCCAGTTTGGGATTAGGAGAGTGTTAGCAGAGCTAGAGAAAATCAAAGCAATGTTGCTCTCGCTGTATATATCACCCCGGTGTTTACACATGTCAGCCGCTGTCTGGAGACACCAGTGGGCCCAGTGACATCATCTGACCAATTAGTGTGATGAAACGGCCATTCCACCGGCCTCTGATAACACCCCCGGGGCTATTCATTATTTACCAGACTGATGCTGTGTATTTGAAACAAGGCGTCTCCAATTTGCAACCCTGCCATCCCTTATGCATCTTCAGACCCGTCTCCTTAACCCGTAACACGCTGCTTTGTGTAAAAGTGCCTTCATTATGTGTGCTAGAGTCTCCATTCAGTGCTTCTGCCTACAACAATGGGTTTTTCTTATATAGCCTTGACAGTGTACGTAGCGCTGTACGGAGAATTCTGCCGGCACAATAAGTCCTTGCCCGTAGGATTTCAAATCTAATTTGGGGGGCTGAGATACAGGGGGGAGTAAAGTGGCCTTCTCAGGGTCACAAGGCGCGGACATTGGGATACAAACCAGTTTGACCCGCGTCTAAGTTAGTATCACGGTTTTCAGAGTCAGCGCCTTTTTCTCACAGCTATTTCTTCAGCCCAGTTCCAAAAAAAAAAAAAAGGTTCCTTACATCAGTGACGGTTTGTTTTCTGGGGACATTTCTAAAAGAATATGAAAATAAAGTGATAAGTAAAAAGATAAGACAAATGCACAATAAATGTCGACTATTTTAATAGCCAATTTATTCAAGAAGAAACTCGATTTCTGTTGCAAATGACTTACAAAACAACCTTGCAGGTGTGTTACATCCAAACTGTAACGGTTTCCTCCATCTGTAATATACCAGAAGATTAAAGACGCTCTTTGCTTTGCAATCAGTGAAATAGTTTCTTTGGAATTCAGAGGGGCAGCCTGTTCTAGGACCAAAGTTTACAAGTGCCACTGACCTGTTTAGATGGTTATATTGGGGACGCTTCACACCTCTTGTTTTAACCAAATTCAGACACCTATAAGTATTTTTAAATAATTATTGTAAACACGGGGAGATCCTTACATTTTCACAAAAAAACAAATGATTTGATGAATAGAAACTTTACAAAATGTTTAAGCGGAGATTCATATATTATGGTATTTTTTTCCAACACATTGAATGTAGATCAGGATGTGCCGATATAACCCCCTCTGGTTGCTCTCATCACTCTGTGTCCAGTAAGAGTTTGCACAGGCAAAGCCCCTTCTTTCTCCCCCTCCCCTTATTTTTATTGGTTTTCTTATAAGAATCGGGTGGGGTAGTTTTTTGGTGCTAAGATTTAGCACAACCTAGCTCCTATTAAAATGAATGGTAACTTAAACTTGGCACCCTTAGGCCCAGATCTACAAAAGGGTGCTAAGCTTTAGCCCACCTTTACTCCCAATTATATGAATGGGAGTGTCATGATAATATCATGAGATAGTATGTATTTTAATCAATCTGGTGCTTCAGGGGTTAATGTAGCTACAGTGTGATCTAAACCATACAACACATTGGGTTTATGACAGGTCAAGACTTTTCCTGGGTCTGTGCAGCCCTACAAAGAGGACTTTATTTGGGGGAGGGGGGAGCTATCACTAGAAGTGACATGCGACGTTTAGAGAGCAATAAACGATAGCCAGAGACTATTCTGTCAGCCTCAAAGAAAACTAAACGTTCTTGAATGATCACTTGCACATCCCAGAGAGAGGTGACCCATAGGTCACGCATTAGTTGGGGGACTTTATTAAAAATGAGAATATCATGTGATCTCATGTACTGTACTGCAATGAGACCACCCACGTCAGAATTAGCCGATTAATAAGGGACAGATATCCATTTGTCGCTCAAACTTAGGGACAGGTTTGTCAAAATTAGTCTTGTTACGTCCTTCATAATCGTCTGAATCACCTGATATGACTCACATGTGTCTAAGTATCAGGACTACGAAGTTATGAGGTCTTTCATATATCTAGGCACCCTTTTAAATGTAAAAAAGGGAGGGTTTTTTTCTAAGTCCTAAAACCATCAACCTAGCAGCTGATTTATGACAGGGTGGGCTTATGTTGTTTCAATGGGAGAAGAATGGTATACAGGGCTTGCCCTGGAGTTATGAAATCAGAGTGTGTTTGGGACCAAACACGTGAATTCTCATATTTCTACGCCAGTCACCTCTCTGGGGGAGATCCTGACATATGGTAACGTAATGTATAGGGATTTCTGTTTTATCCTGTTATTTTAAGAAACTGTTTTGTATTTATTGAAATTGTACGTTCTTGTAATTATCTTTTTCTGTAATCTGAACCATATATATATATATATATATATATATATATATATATATATATATATATATTTATTTATAAACATTCTTTAATAAGTGATGCTTTGGGGCTCTGAATGAACTGTTGCACGCTCTGGAGAGAGTATTTCCATTTTCGGACACATTTTGCTACAACAGATTTTTGTGTGTTAAGAGCATATTTATTTCTATAATAAACAGGGACCTGAGACCCTGGCAGATATATTAATTACATATTTTGCATATTTCTTGGGTGATGGAAGTGGATAGATCTGATTGCAATTGAGTAAGGGGTTAATGTTAACTCATTGGAGGTACCTTGCGCAGGAGAAAGGTGAGTTTGCTAGAGTAACCGTGTATATTAAACCTGGTTACATATCTTAGTCACGTGCTCACACCTGCGCTGTTCATGACAGATGGTATATGGGGACAGATTGAGGGGAGATATTACTAATTTGAGGGACCTTTGCAAAGATGAAAAGTGGGAGCGCTTGCGAGCTGTTTGTTAACCCTTGTCCCATATGCAGGTCACGTGCTCACCGGTGTGACACATGTGTCACTTCCTATCCCTTATGTAGGTAACATGCTCACAGGTGTCACTCCCTGTCCCGTCTGCAGGTCACGTGCTCACAGGTGTCCCGTACGTGTCACTCCGTCCCGTGTGCAGGTCACATGCTCACAGGTGTGCCGTACGTGTCACCCCCTGTCCCGTGTGCAGGTCACATGCTCACAGGTGTCCCGTACGTGTCACTCCCTGTCCCGTGTGCAGGTCACATGCTCACAGGTGCGCCGTACGTGTCACTCCCTGTCCCGTGTGCAGGTCACATGTTCACAGGTGTGCCGTACGTGTCACCCCCTGTCCCATGTGCAGGTCACATGCTCACAGGTGTGCCGTACGTGATAGGGAGCAAAGGTGTCCCAAAGTTTAGCATCCTTGTGTGGATCAGGGCCTTTGTGCATATGGGCCAAGGTGTGCAAAGGTTTATCACAGTTTAATACATCTGGGCCAGGCCGGTGCTGTTCCGAAAGAAGCTAAAGCCTGAAAGATTAGCAACGAATTTGAATGTGCATCAACCTTTCCTTCTCTACGAGACAATTATTGCAAGGAAATCCAATATTCATAAGGCAATGAGCTGGTTTATCTACGCAGATAAAAAAAATACAATATTATAGTTTCCAAGGAAACATATTTGAAAGAAAATATTAGGAATACACTTGGTGACTGCGAAGGAAACTGCCGGCTCCGAAAGGGGCAGAAAGTCATATAACAGCATGGCAGCTACTGTACATTAACCCAGGGGGCTCAACTGCAGTCCTCAAGCCCCCCGACAGGTCAAGTTTTCAGGATATCCCAGCTTCAGCACAGGTCTTCGACTGAGCCTCTGATTGAGCCCCCATTGCTGAATCAGGGACTGATTGAGCCACCTGTGCTGAAGCTGGGATATCCTGAAAACCTTTTCTTGCAGGGGGGGGGGGGGGGGGATACGGGGGCTTGAGAACTGGAGTTTAGCCCCCCTCCATTAATCCTTAACTACCACAGGGGTCTGCAAATCCTTTAAACATGTCACATCCCTTGGTTCATTTTGGTCCTAGAGGGGATTGCACCTCCAAAACAGCAGCACCACTCATTCTGCATTTGGATTCTTTACAGAATTAAAACTGGGGAGTGGGGGGAGGGGGCTTCCGAAGCTGACACCCTATTTTTATCTTTTTGTTGGGGGGGGGGGGGTTGTGCACCTGAAACCACTTTCATTTTATTTCCCGGCTTTTGGCGTGCGCCTTCTCATCGTTACCTTGTGAAAGATTGGTTGTTATCTAGACACCGGCTTCAGGAGCACCAGGCATTTTCCTGCGGCATCTCTCGGTATCCAAATATCAGGACACTTTGCTCCAATTTTTGCCCAGTGAGCTCTTTTAGACGCATCCAAAGAGGGTCAAAGAAACTTGTTGGATGGAACGGCAAACACAAATGATGCAGTTCCCCAAAGCACAAAACATTTGCCTTGATATACTGTATATACGCTGGGCCCCAATCACATTAGAGCCGCTGACATCTGCTCCAATAAATAAGTTTGTCTCAAGATTCAGCGTTATTTTTATAACCACAGAAAGATGCTATGTTGCTCCTTGATGAGGCAAGGAAATTGAGTTGCCATGGCAACGGCCAGAGAATGGTACCCATTTAATTCAGGCAAGAACAAGAGCCGGCCGTAGCATCCTGTAACCTTCATGTACAGACTACCACATTGCACAAGGGCCCATATCGCATACTTAGTGGGGCTATTCAATAATGCACCAAGTGAATGGGACAAAACTTGTCTTCTGGACTGACCCCACTTAGTAAATACAGCCCCCCAAAAAACGATACACTTGCTTTGCACTCCTTGTGAGAATAGCGTATAATAGCCTGTTGGTGGCGGAGTCTGAAGAAGGGGCTGGACGTACTCCGAAACGTTGTACACTTGGTCCCGTTTCACCAATAAATGGTCTGACTTTTATATTATACAGTATGTGTGCATCAGGGCTGGGCAATTATTTTGGCTGCAGGGCCACTTGACAAGCTCTGGTAAGCTTAGCCACGTAGTTAACATAGAATTTACAGCCGACGAAGCTTACCAGCATCTCCCCACCTGCATATCCCCTACCCTTTCTCTCTTACACACCCTCACTCTCTGCCTCCATTTCTTACTTTCGTCCCCCTTCTCTTTTAATTCTCCCCCTCTCTCATTCCCTCTTCTCCCTCACTCACTCTCCTTCCTTCTCCCCTCTTTTCCTTTCTCCCTGACTCCCCTTCTCCCGCTCCGCCATGCACGCTTCAGCGGTCTTCTGCATTGACTGCACAGGGGCATCGATGTTTTAATGGTTAACAAAGGACTATACACTTCACAGGACTATTAATGCGCAGAGATATCAGCCTCCATGGACCACAATCTGTGGGAATTCAGTGTCGTGGAGCAAGAATGGACGTTTAATGGTTGCGAGAGGGTTGAACAGACGGGCGTAGACGTTTCCTTCATATTCAATGAAATAAGGAAGGTTTAATTTTCTTCTCCCAAAACAAAGGAAACAGGAATAAAATAATAACACTTGTAGGGTCCAAACACAACAAGAAGACCCAGCGCCTGACTGACTAGTAATGCTGGAAGCAGCTGGTTATACCTCCCACTAAGTATCACCCCCACGCCACTAAGTATCACCCCCACGTCACAAAGTATCACCCCCACGTCACAAAGTATCACCCCCACGCCACTAAGTATCACCCCACGTCACAAAGTATCACCCCCACGCCACAAAGTATCACCCCCACGCCACTAAGTGTCACCCCCACGTCACAAAGTATCACCCCCACGCCACTAAGTATCACCCCACGCCACTAAGTATCACCCCCACGCCACTAAGTATCACCCCCACGCCACAAAGTATCACCCCCACCACTAAGTGTCACCCCCACGCCACTAAGTGTCACCCCCCACCACCCCCCCGTCACAAAGTATCACCCCCACGCCACTAAGTATCACCCCCACGCCACTAAGTATCACCCCCACGTCACAAAGTATCACCCCCACGCCACTAAGTGTCACCCCCACGCCACTATCATCCCCAAGCCACTATCACCCCCACGCCACTAGTAATCACCTCACCCCCACGCCACTATCACCCTAACCTACTATCCACCCCACGTCACTAAATATCCCCCCCACGCCACTATCACCCCCACGCCACTATCACCTCCACGTCACTAAGTATCCACCCCCACACCACTAAGTATCACCCCCACACCACTAAGTATCACCCCCACACCACTAAGTATCACCCCACACCACTAAGTATCCCCCCACACCACTAAGTATCACCCCCACACACACTAATCTACCCCCATCAGCAATCGTATCAACCCCCAGCCCACTAAGTATCCCCATGCACAAGTATCACCCCCACCCCCATCAATCCCCCACGCCTCGATAGAGTCACCCACACTCCACCCCCACTCACCCCCCCTACCCCACTCCACTAATTATCACCCCCACGCCGCTAAGTATCACCCCCACTCCACTAAGTATCACCCCCACACCACTAAGTATCACCACCACGCCACTATCACCCCCACGCCATTAAGTATCACCCCCACGCCACTAAGTATCACCCCCACGCCCATAAGAGTCACCCCCAACGCCCACTAAGTGTTCACCCCACGCCACTATCATCCCCACGCCACTATCACCCCCACTCCACTAAGTATCACCCCCACGCCGCTAGTCCCCTCCAAGTATCACCCCCACGCCACTATATCAACCCCCACGCACTAAGTAATCAACCCCACAACCCACGCCAGTACACCCCCACGACGCTAAGTATCCAATCCACCCCCACGTCACTAGTATCACCCCCAAGCCAGTAAATCACCCCCACACAAGTTCACCCCCCGACATATCACACCACCACGTTCACAAGTATCACACCCACCACTATCACCCCACATCACCCCCCACTCCACTAAAGTATCAACCCCCAACACGGACACTATCAACCGATCAATCACACCACGTCACTAAGTATCACCCCCACGCCAGTATCACCCCTACGCCACTAAGTATCACCCCCACGTCACTATCACCCCACGCCACTAAGTATCACCCCCACGCCACAACTATCACCCCCACGCCACTAAGTATCACCCCCACGTCACTAAGTATCACCCCCACGCCACTAAGTATCACCCCCACGCCACTAAGTATCACCATAACGACACTATCACCCCAACGTCACTAAGTATCACCCCACGCTGTCTATTAAAGAAAGTTAATTAGTTTCATTTTTACCACGTTTCCATATTATTCAAATACTTTTAAACATAAAATAAAAATATAGTACCTAAATTACCTAAAGATAATACAGGGTTTATACCACAATACAAAACACAATTATATTTTTTAATTAAATCATTCAGGCTCCCTCCCCTTTCCTGCAATGTCACAGCTGGGTGTGTCAAACACACAAGCACACAGGAGAGAATCAGACTGCTGGGGTAAGAGAGATATGTTACCTGATTCAAAAAGGGATACAGTATAATTATATTATACAAGCTTAGAAACAGACAACTCTGCTTTTGTGTTTTACTAAGTATGAATTTCTGCTATTCTGACCCAGTTCCCCAATAGGAGAGAGGAAACACAGGGGGAAGGGGGGGGGGGAATTAATATTTGGCTAGCCAGAATTTTTTTTTTTTTTTTTTTTTTAGAAAAGCAAAGTTCTGTCCAATAGGTTTATACCAGAAGGCGTTCAGTATACTCTCTGCTTAGCTCACACACGTTTAAATCAGTTTGCAGACTGTTTCTATGATTCACACCAAGAAATAAAAACTAATTTTGGTCATTTAATCAGCCGCAGTGGAAATTCAGTGTTTTTTTTTAAACAATGAGACTCCATTGGCTATTATGTATTAAAGCATTTTGCCCCATTTGCTATATTTTGCACCTTGGGGAGAGTCAGTAGGAGGAGTTGGGGGAGAGTTACATGGTGCACAGATTGAGATGTATCACATTCTGCGTCTCTGTCCCAGCATGCACCTTGGGGAGAGTCAGTAGGAGGAGTTACATGGTGCACAGATTATAATGAGTTATATCACATTCTGCGTCTCATTTCAAAATAATTTTTGCCTTTTATTTGCCCTAAAAAATACTCCATCTCTGAAGTAGCGTAAAGCTAACATTCTGCACCAGATGTAACTGTTCTCACATATTGCACAGATCTGCTCCAAAACAGCTCGCCTGAACACACTTCTCTACATTGATACATAGAGCCCTAAGCTTTTACTAATGCATCTTTTACTAATGAGTCACATTCATTAAATGACAGTCATTTTTAGCACCAAACTCTGTAATTTATTAAAGATTCCCAGTTGCAAACAAAGACCCGTGGTTTCAATATAGTTTTTCCTTTAATAAATCTGTTACTGCTTCTTTTGCTCATGATTAATGTTATGATTAATTGTGGCTTCCAATGATTACATGGAGTTGACAAACAAATATACATCATCTTATGAAGTACGTTTGTAATCACATGGAGGCATAAAGTCGTACAGAAATCAGGGTCGGGGAAGGAAAGATTGTATTGCAAAACAAGAGGGCTTCGGACTCTTAAGGGAGAGGTGGCATGACGACGTCCATGATGACGTAGTTGCCATGGGCTCCCTCCCTGGGGTGATGTTTTGGGTGTCATGAAGGGATCGGTGTTGGAGGGATCACCATCTGGAAGAAGTTCCCTCCCCTCCGATCAATGCAGATCCTGAATCGTCATAGGAGAAATAAAAAAGAGAAAGGATGTGGTATGCACGGGGGGTTACAGGTGGTGATGGGGTTCCGTGTTGGGTTATCTTGGTATGGTATGCATTGAGGGTTGCAGGTGGTGATAGGGTTCCGTGTTGGGTTATCTTGGTATGGTATACCTTGGGGTTTGTGTGTAGTGATAGGGTTCTGTGTTGGGTTATCTTGATGTGGTATGCCTTGGGTGTTGTGGGTGGTGATAGGGTTCTTTGTTGTGTTGGGTTATCTTGGTATGGTATGCATTGAGGTTTGCAGGTGGTGATAGGGTTCCGTGTTGGGTTATCTTGCTATCGTATGCCTTGGGGGTTGTGAGTGGTGATAGGGTTCTGTGTTGGGTTATCTTGGTATGGTATGCCTTGGAGGTTGTGGGTGGTGATAGGGTTCTGTGTTGGGTTATCTTGGTATGGTATGCCTTGGCGGTTGTGGGTGGTGATTGGGTTCTGTGTTGGGTTATCTTGGGCATGAGTTGGTTGGCGCAGCTGGTGGGAAAAGTGTGACATGGAGTGGAGATTCAGTCAGTCTTGGCTCCTAGAGGTGTGTTTGCCTCTTATTATATGTATGGTGTAGGCAGAGTAATACCCGACCACTCGACCGGTGGGGGAGTGACCTTCCAGTGAAGAGTTTCTATGGGTAATGTAGCTGGGCAGTGGTGATGTTGGGTACGAGGCGAGGGTATCCCTCTGGCTCTTATAATGATGGCAGCGCAAGCTGGGGGGGGTTCCTGGGTTAATCAATGTTTGATATGTTGTTAATAAAGTGGGTACGTTTTCGCAGGTTTGTTATGCAAAAGTTTGACAATTTTGTCAGATATTTGCCACTTTTGTGTCAGCTATTTTTGGAAAATGGTAATACAATATAAAGGGCATCAACATTAACTTTGAATGCTTGGGGAACCTTGGCATATTTTGCAAATTTTTCACAAAAAAACATTAATTGCCTGGCTTACATTTCATGCAGGCCCGGCTAGTACAGGCCCTGACTATGTAAACAATGACACAGTTTGTGAATCGGGGGAACCTGTTTCAATTTCCGGTGTCAACTCCTTGTGACCTTGGGCAAGTCACTTTATCTCCCTGTGCCTCAGGCACCAGAAAATAACACGGAAAACCCCGTTCTGAAGGAACGCCATTCACTTTAATAGGTTGTAAGGTGCCTTTCCACGCTGGGAGTCCGAGCTATCCAGGGTCCCTCACTCCAAACCGTGAGAAGGGCCCTCACTCCTGCGTGAGACCCCTTCTCAGCTCCAGAGCAGGAAACCCAGCGTCTGCAGAGGGTGGCGCTGTGACAGGAGGGAGGGCGGGATTTGGGATTCTGTGTCCGGCGTTTCCGGCAGCGTGAGATTGATCTCATCATGCGTGAGGCAGTTTGAAGGGTTTGAGGCCCATTTTCCCTAAGCGGGGCTATTCTATAAGACTCTTTCCCAGCCTTATGGCATAGCGCCAGTTAGTCCAATTTTCACTTCCTCGCGTGTTGTGTTAAAATAAGACCGTTTCTAATATCTTCATTTGAATGTTATTATTAATTTTTTTTTAATCACCGTCCTTCCCCAGTATCTCCTTAAATTAATTACACAGGCGTCATGAGTCAAATAAAACAAAGACAGGAAACGAGGTGAAATGTGCCCGCACATACACACGTTTGCAAACCGTGTTATCACAAAAGAGATTAGGTAAAGATTGTAAAACAAAAACACTGCGGGTGTTTGGTTATCGCAGAGACATTAACAGTTGAAAAGATTATATAAAACTGATGTCAAGCATTCACATTTAACCTGTTAAACGGCTTTAATGGTTCAGACTCTCCAGGGACCAAAGTGAACTAATGGCGGCAGTGGCGTGTTTAAAGAGTTAAATATAGGTGATCAGGCAAGTGTAAGCATCTTTAACCCTTTGCTGTCCGAGAGCTGCAGGTCCCTCTGGCAGACAATCGGTTAATGTGTTCTTTAGATTTGTCGAGGCCTCTGTACGAAGATCATATGTATTTTTTTAATTGCGCGCCCGGATTTTAGCGCCATCCAGTAGTATAAACCTTTATAACTTGTGCGATGTTCGTATGAAGCCTCGTTGTGCGATTTTGTACATAACGATAATTACCTGATTGATGCAACTTAAATTAAAACAGAATCATGTGTATTGTGTATTTCTAGCTAGTATTAGTAAATATAGATCATTAGTGTAATATTATCTATAATAGCCAGACTGGGAAAATACAGTTTGTTACCCTACATCAGGGGTGCTCAACTCTAGCCGCCCCCCCCCCCCCCCAACAGGACAGGTTTTCAGGATATCCCAGCTTCAGCACAGGTGGCTCAGTCAAAGACTGGGCCACCTGTGCTGAAGCAGGGACTGATTGCGCCACCTGTGCTGAAGAAGGAATATCCTGAAAACCTGACCTGTTGGGGGGGCTTGAAGACTGGCGTTGAGCCCCCCTGCCCTACATAATGAAACCTCGGCGCTGCGTCACCTTAATGTTTGCTTATTACCCTGTAACTTAATTCTGCGCTAACAATATAAACAGACTTGTTAGGGTTTACGCCAATTTGAACTCGGGGGACGACTTTGACACTTACTGTCTGTGTATATCTGTGTCTCTTTTCGGAGAAGGCTGCTTGTAACCCGTTGTATATACAGAGAAATAGTTATCTTTACACTAATTAAAACTGCAATCCACGGGTCCTTTTAGTGATCCTGGGGTCATATTTGTAGTTTTATTGTATCAAAACTAGCACACAAAAAACAAATATTTCGGGGACCAGTTTCCCGGACGTTGGAGTGTCTTATGACCGAGCACCGTTTAGTAAATCTGGCCCTATGTATGTTAGCAGCTTTTTAATAAGACTGGACATGCAGATAAGGCATTACTCGCGGTACAGAGACACGTTTAACACGTTTCTTTGGTATATTACAGGGCTCTGGCGGATATCCTAATACAGCAAGGACCGATCCCTATTCCGCATTGCGAGCGAGAAGCCATCTCCGCCGTGAACAACTCCCCCAAGGAGAATACACCAGCTAGGACCTCAAAAAATCACTACACCCCAGTGCGGACGTCCAAAACCAACCATGGCACAGGTGGGATTCCGGGTGTGTGTGTGTGTGTATATGGTATATGTGTGTGTGTGTGTGTGTGTATATGGTATATGTGTGTGTGTGTGTGTCAGCCTCGCGTTAGCACTGTATGCTGACAGATTATTACCAGGTGCACCTGAAAACTGGACTATCAGATATAAATGGCACGGAAGGAGTAGGAGACCCCTTCTTCCGTTCCACCGTCGGTGATGGAGCAGGTCACATGATCGGCAGTGCCGGAGGGGCCGTAAACTATTTATATGGGACAAGTATCTAGCCCAGTTAGAATGTAACAAAGATTGAACTCAATGGACGCGTCTTTTTCTCTATCTAATCCTCCGTGTCACTTATCTGCTGTGTCACTGTATTCAGAGCAGCCGTCGCTGTTACTTACTTTAAAATGGCCATCTAAGGCGGCGGATTTTTTTTGCAACTTATTTTATATATAAATATATATTTGAAGCAGGGGGTCACCGGTGCTGAACCCTGTTAATTTCAGTTCCGGGGACCCCTTGCTTTTGGAGGTACTGACCTGCGAATGAGTTGCCGGTAGCCGCTCTCCTTGGCTACCATGGTTCACAATATGGCCGCTCTTCAAATATTATATAATATATAGAATAAGTGTGTGTGTGTGTATGTGTATATATATATATCTATCTCTCTCTCAAATGGAAATATTACTGTGTGCTCATTTGCATGTCTTAGACAGGTTTACCCACCGTAATTTAACTAATCTCGATCGCCTAATTGACCATTTTCCACCCATTGGGACCCAAATCCATTTGACCATCTTCACATGCGATAGACCTCTGTATATTTCCTTCTGTTTTTAGGATTCTTATGCCGCGTGTAATTATCTTCCTAACCATGTGATTGAAAACATTGTAAGAGCCACAACATGGTGACAATGCTGTGCTGACCGATTTGATACTCAAGGGGTTCCAATGCTGTTTGCATAAAGAGCCAATGGCCAGTGCTAGCCCATGGACCAGGGTCAAAGACCCACCAATCTCAGCCCTGTAAGTGCAGCAGGGGTATGGATTGTAGAATTGGCTGTCACAACCACAAGCTCCACAATCAGACCACTCGCACCCAGTGAGTTCCCGGGAGAGATCACTGATTCTGGATACGTATCGGTCGTATCATGAACATAGGGTGGAATACCATCACCGGTAATCATCTCTCCCACCACAGATGTGAAACGGCAACGTGAGAACTTAAAAGGAAATGTGAGAATAAGTGATATATCTCTAGGTCACTATTCCAAGTCATTCCTGGTAGCAAATGGGCATGATATCTGCATGAAACCGAGCACGATTTAAACACAGCGTCTTCAACATCATCTTAAAGTCAATTAAATATGTGTTCGGGTAAAGATTAAGCAAAGATCTCAGAGTGCTTCATTGATCGTTGTGTATCAGCTTTTACAATGCTCTTGACTAGGATCTGGGAATTTTGCCAAATGGAAGCCCTGGGCTCGATACTTGGCTTGCTCTAAGCTGAGCTGAAAGGGCTGTGCTTGTTACTTGCTACAGTCTGTTGGGAACAGAAAATGGCTATTGCTGTTAGACTTTGGGCTGTTAGCCCCACATCCCCAAAAGAGAAACTCAGTAGATCTGGAGTGGCAAAGTAGCTTCGCACCATTTGGAAGCCATAATATTGCATCCCGCGATGACCAATCGGCAAATATTTGGAGTATCCGTGTATCGTTAGTAAAGGAAAGAGGTGTAAGTGGTTGGTCCCGATGCGCGCTGTACACTTCCACGTGAGCGCGTCTTGAAACATGTTACTCCTCATTCTTGTCGTCTCCACTTTCCCAAAGCGTTGAACACGCAGTATGCCGGGGTACTCGTGTTAACGAGGATCAGCCTGCACAGGAGAACCCGTCTTCTTCCTCACTGTGCATGAACTGTTGGGATATTGATGACATTTAAGCGCCGCGGTAACCATATTGATAAAGACACTAGGGATTTAACTCCAGCGCGACGCCTGAGACCGGGGGGCGAAGCAGATCAGGCTGAATTCCTTTAGTGTCGGTGGAAAGTGACACGCAGAGATGTAGTGGCACCGCACACAAGATCCGGCGCAGCCCGTCACTTAAAGTGGACGAGGACGGCAAACTGTTACAGAGCCGCAGTAGCTGGATGCTGGGAAAGGCATGTTACCGCTCAGAAGCACAGCGCCAAGCTGAACTACACCTAATATAACAACGTCGGGTCAAATATTTGTGCGGTTGACTGAAGCAGGGGTGGCCAACTCCAGTCCTCCAAGGCCACCAATGGGTCAGGTGTTCAGGATATCCCTGCTTCAGCAAATTCGACTGAGCCACTGATTGAGCCACCTATGCTGAAGCAGTGATATCCTTAAAACCTGACCTGTTGGTGGCTCTTCAAGACTGGAGTTGGCCGCCCCGGAATTAAAGTCTTTCTTCCTCACCTCCTGGGCACACAGATATTTACTAAGCAGTGTTATGCCATGGGATACCTTACAGCAGGGGTGCGCAAACGCCCTGCACTGCGGCCCCCCTGCCTGCTCTCCTCCTCGGCCGCGCCCCCCAGTCTGCGCACCCCTGCCTGCTCTCCTCCTCGGCCGCGCCCCCCAGTCTGCGCACCCCTGCTTGCTCTCCTCCTCGCCCGCGCCCCCCAGTCTGCGCACCCCTGCCTTACAGCCTGTTCCCGTGAATGGGGCCAGGTATCCTCCCCTAGAATCTTGTGCGAACTGTAGGAGATTTCAGCTCTTTGCATTTGAACGGAGCTGAGATCTGCTCCAATACAGGGAAGACGGCTTTACAAACCGCATATTAAATGCGGGCCTTCAATATGGTTTTTCGACACAAGTGGCCTGACTTTTCCTCTGTGTGTGTGTGTGTGTGTGTGTGTATATGTATATGTATATAAATATATATATATGTATATATACACACATTTTGAATTTATTTTCTGCTCCAATGCCTCTCTTTCCCAGCGCGCGTTGATTGGGGGTAGTGGGTGGCGGGTGGCAGTAATATTCCACTCAATGTAACATAAAGGTTAACATTTCCAATGACAAGGAGAGCGGGCCAAGGGGGGCACGTGTTCCAAACTCATTGTTCACAGAGCGCGAGTGACATTGCGGCGTTTAAACGGATGAATTAACACCAACGTGTGCTGCGCGTCCAAGACACCCAGCCGCTCCTCCGAAACAATAACATATCTTCTCGTTAGTTTCCACCCTCCTGTGCTGCACCATCTGCCGATCCGGCACCCGACCGGGAGCGAGTCTGTTACACCAGAAGTGCAGGCGTCTCCCTGCAGCAGCGTGGCCCGTCCGCCGCACTCCTTGTCTGCCGGGTAACGCACCCACATGTGTTTTATGGAAGCAGAGAGGCGGATACCAGGCAAGGGCCGGGAACCCACCGAATACTCCCCCGACTTACTCTTACAGGGGAGCGCCACAAGCTGGCAATGGGGGTCTCCGGAGCCGAACCCCGTTAATTTCAGCTCTGGTGACCCTCATGCTTCCCGAGGTACAGACCCGTAGGGGGGGCGCCGGTATCACTCTGCTTTTTAAAACTCCCGCGTCACGCGGGCCTATAGGAAGCCGCGCCGGATGACGTCACGGCTTCCGATTGGCTCGCAGGATGCAGGAGCTTTGAAATGCCGCATTTCCGTGAACCCTGAGAGATAGTCTGGAGCGGCCAACTCCAGTCCTCAAGGGCCACCAACAAGTCAGGTTTTAATGATATCCCTGCTTCAGCACAGATGGCTCATTCATTGTGACTGCACCACCTGTGCTGAAGCAGGGATTTCCTAAATACCTGACCTGTTGGTGGCCCTTGAGGACTGGAGTTGCTCGCTCCCGTGTTATATGGTCTCTTTTCTACAATGTTTTTACCAAAAATCCAATCCTTACACGGAAACCCGAAGGCGGATTGGAAACTAAACATTTTTTGGGCGGATACATCCTAACCCCCCCGCCCCGATTCTGTGAAATCCGGCATGAAGTGTTATCTTACATCCACTTGCGGATTGAGAGAGACACACACACACACAGAGAGAGACACACACACACAGAGAGACACACACACACACACAGAGACACACACACACAGAGAGACACACACATACAGAGAGAGAGAGACACACACATACAGAGAGAGAGAGACACACACATACAGAGAGAGAGAGACACACACACAAAGAGAGAGACACACACAAAGAGAGAGACACACACAAAGAGAGAGACACACACACAAAGAGAGAGAGACACACACAAAGAGAGAGAGACACACACAAAGAGAGAGAGACACACACAAAGAGAGAGAGACACACAGAGAGAGACACACACAGAAAGAGAGAGACACAGAGAGAGAGAGACACAGAGAGAGAGAGACACGCACACACAGAGAGACACACACAGAGATAGAGACACACAGAGAGAGACACACACAGAGAGAGAGAGACACACACAGAGAGAGAGACACACACAGAGAGAGACACCCACACACACACACACACACACACACACACAGAGACATACACACACAGAGACACACACACACACACAGACACTGAGACACAGGCCGTACTGGTGTCAGGTCCAACAGAATCAATGATAGGAGAAAAGGAAATCTGCCTTTTTGGAACTGTTCCACGGATAAAAGGAAGTTGCAAACTCGCAGTGGATTCGAATTTCTTCAGGTTTAGTAAAATGGGCCGGCGAGGCGGGGAAGTGGTCCTTACCTGCTGTCCCAATCTCCCTGTTTCTTTTCAGCCCTGGATCCCTGACTGGGCTGAACCCCCAGCCCTTCTCATCTTGCCCTTGTAGAGGGACTGTGTATTATTATTTGATCAGCCCCGAAGCCCTCCGGTTTCCTCAGTAGCTGTGACCAAGAGGCTGCCATCTGGCAGTTATCTCGCCCGGGCTGCCGAGGGACTTCACAGTTACCGCAGCTCAATCAAGACTTATTTTCTCTAGCTCACACCCCGGGAGTCACCGTGATGGGAACACACAAGACTTAAAGTACGAGCCTTTATTCCTGGATCGTGCTGCTAGTGAAAGCAGCGCCGTATTATAATGCAGGCATATGGCCCTCTGTTCTGAAAAGCTTACAATTACTAAGCTGGAGGGTCTCCGGGGGTGGAAATGTGTCCTACACACGGGCTTAGAATAACAAAATAAATAAGAGAGAGAACTAGTGGGACGGCGAGCGAGTTTGGGCTTTGTCGCTGCACAAAGGTCTAGAGTTATTTCACGTCGCTTTTCCACTCATTTAGTTGCAATAATAAAGAAACTCATTCAACTGAAATATAACCGTGCTAGAAGTTTCATTTCTTCTGGGATTCTGAATGGGGACGTGTTTGTCAATCAAGTGTTTTCTTTCCGCTTATCCCACGCTTTCCGTGCCAGAGAGTCAATAAAGATAAAGGGGGGGGGGGGGGTGGAGGTTTGCCTGTGCAAACTCTTGTTGAACACACAGCGATATCATAGAAGAGGGAGCATCCAGAAGACATCGAAACCCTCCCAAGTCTCACCGTGTTTACAAACGAACTTTAGAAAATAATGATTTAAAAATAGTTATTGGTGTCAGACCTCAGTACTAAAGCATCTTCTGTATCACCCAGATGTAATCCCTTCATCCCCTTGTGGCCCTATGGACATGCAGTGTACGCCAGGAGTGCTGGCACACACGTGGCCCGTGTGACGTGCCCTGCCCATCATGGCACTATGTCCGTTTTCTAAGGGCAGATTGGGGAGGGGGCTCTCTCCTTCCGACAATGTCACCAGAATAACGCTGAGATCCTGTGACCGGTCAGGATCAATCGTATGATCAGGGAGAGGGACATGGCTGGGACCCTCTGGCACTTAACAGGTTAAACATGTCCCTACCCTTGTACACTTTGATCCTTTAGCAGGGTGACAGATAGCTATCCATTTTACACATGGCTATGTGCTGTTACTCCGAATTCTTGTCTGTTGGTTGCTAAGGCAACCAACACTGACTAGGGCTGTGTAAAGCAGGGGGGCGCAAACTTTTTTCCCTGCGCCCCCCTGCCGGCTGTCCCCTCACTCCCGCGCCCCCCCTAACCCCAACTTACCCGCGCTCCGGCGTAATGACGTCACGTTGCCATAGCAACGTGACGTCACATGACCTCGCAGCGTCATTTTGACGCCGCGTTGCCATGGCGACGCAGGGAGGAAGCCGCCGGAGCCACGGTAAGTTAGGTTTACAGAGGCCCTGCAGCTCCCCCGGCACTTAATTTAAGTGCCTTCGGGAAGCGCGCGGGGCATCTGTAAACCCCGCGCCCCCCGTTGGCAGTCTCGCGCCCCCCCTGGGGGTCGCGCCCCACAGTTTGCGCACCGCTGGTGTAAAGGACAAATGTATCAATAATGTTGCCATTTGCACATGCAGCTAGCGGCGGGGACAGGGGAAATTACAGGCGCCTGAGCTAGGGAGACAAATCCTATGAGCTGCAAAGGGGCACAGGGATTAGACCATCCTGTTGCAGGACACAATAAGATCTGATAGATTTTTTTCCCTGAATGGCCACTTCGGGAGATACAGAATAAGTAGGGTGACCATATTTGTCCCAAAAACAAATGTCACGCATGCGCAGTTGGCGATCGCTGCATGCGCGAACGCCACTTGCCGGCTGCATGTGCTCGCCAGGGGGGATTAACAAACCGGGACAGAGCCCTAAAAAGCGACACTGTCCCGGCTAAACCGGGACATCTGGTCACCCTAAGAATAAGGCCTTAATACACATTAAAGCTGTGAGCTGAAAGTGTTCATTTCGGGAAATGTCCGAGTCTAGAGAACTGCATTTGGTGTAAAGCGACTTGTGGACTTATTTTTCATTTCTCTCCTTCATGTATTCAAGCAGAACTTTTTAATTTGCAATACCGCGCGCGCGTCCCCTGAAAAAAATGAATTCCAATATGATGATGGTTTATGACCCTAATGTAATATTTACTGCGGAACAGCCGCGGGATGCGCGGTGTTTCCCTACCTCGCACGCGCTCAGGCCGGGATTTACTCCCAGGGAATACTTTACAAGACTAATTGTACGGTTCCATCCTTGGTTAGAACCACCGGCCCTTACTTGTCATACAGTCCGACTGCCAAGATTCTCGTGCTACTGGTGCTGGAGCGGAGGTGGCCAACTCCAGTCCTCAAGGGCCACAACAGGTCAGCGTTTAAGGATATCCCTGCTTCAGCACAGGTAGCTCAATCAGTGGCTCAGTCCTGGGAGGGGGTGATTTCCTTCTGCCTGATATCACTGTGTGTTCTGCAAGAGTTTGCACAGGCAGAGCCCCCTCTCTCTCCCCTCCCCTTATCTTTATTGGCTTTATTAAGGATGGGGCGGGATAAGTGACAAACACTTCCCCCATTCACAGACAATACTCTCCCTGTGTCAGCGCTGTATCCAATAAACGAACTGTGTATAAGGAATAACACCCCTACCAGTGCTCACTAGCATGGGCTTATCATACATAGCGTTACATTATCGTCACATAATGGGACAACACTTGCACCTGCGTGTGACTCCCATCCAGACACTGAAATCGGGCTTGTGACTACTGCATTGGCCCTATTTCAGTATATAGTATATAGTGTATGCGTATGATAACGGATCTGCTAGGAGTCCTTTAAGTATTGATGGAGCTGGTGAAATAACATTGCAGCCAATTATCTTTTCAAATAAAATACAGCGAAGACCAGCAGCTTTAATTAGTCCCGCTGTGCAATTTCTTAACTGTCTGTTGGCCGAACGAGAGGTCAAAAGATCTTGGTTAAATTTCACCAAACATAAAGCAGCAGAGATGTCCGCGTGACATATGGCAGTTTTTGAATAAATATATATACCGGTATATACATATATACAGAGAACTAAATTATTCGTAAAAGAAAATTACTTGCCATTTTGATCTCTAAACTCCAGTTAAAGTCAAAAGGGAAATAAAAATACCCTTTTCTGGACCAACAATCGTTTGTAGCCGTAACCAACGCATTTCGAAGTAACCAACCCACTTGTATCTAGTCTGCATACACCACGGGCAGCCAACTCCAATCATCAAGGGCCATCAACATGTCAGGTTTTCAGGATATCCCTGCTTCAGCACAGGTGGCGCAGTCATTATGACTGCACCATCTGTGCTGAAGCAGGGATAGACACCACTCATGCCTAAAAACAGGGTGGGTGGGATTTTGCTCCAGTAGATTCTAGAAGAAAATGGAAGCTGGGATCTCCCCCCCCCCCTCCTCACCTTAAGTACCCCTTAACACCTCCCCCTGGTCTCACATCATGGCACCTATGGGGAGGGGTAACGTAAGCGTTGGGAAGCAGAGCAGTGATTGACACCTCTGCTTCCGAAGAAATTCTGCTCCATCACCTTCACACGTCTCGCCAGGACCACGGAGGGGGAAAGGGGGGAGGGAGGGAAAGAGAGACAGGAAACGAGAGGGAGGCAGGGGAGAGGGAGGCAGGGGAGAGGGCATATATTCAAAATAAGAGAGGAGGGAAAGAGAGAGAGGGAGAGAGGAAGGAGAGATGCGGAGAGGCAGGGAAGAGGGAGGCAGGGAAGAGGGAGGCAGGGAAGAGGGAGGCAGGGGAGAGGGAGGCAGGGAAGAGGGAGGCAGGGGAGAGGGAGGCAGGGGAGAGGGAGGCAGGGGAGAGGGAGGCAGGGGAAAGGGCATATATTCAAAATAAGAGAGGAGGGAAGGAGGGAATGAGAGATAGGGGGAGAGAGGTGGAGAGGCAGGAGAGAGGTAGGCAGCAGAGAGAATATATTCAATATAAGAGAGGGGGGAGGGAGGGAAAGAGAGAGATAGGGGGGAGAGACAGGGGAGAGGGAGGCAAGGAAGATGGAGGCAGGGAAGAGGGACGCAGGGGACAGGGAGGCAGGAGAGAGAGAGAATATATTCGATATGAGAGAGCGGGGGGAGGGAGTTAAAGAGAGAGACAGGAAGATATAGGGGAGAAGCAGGAGAGAGAGAATATATGCAATATAATAGAGAGCGGGGAGGGAGGGAAAGAGACAGGAAGAGATAGGGGAGAGGGGCGGAGAGGCAGGGGAGAGGGGCGCAGAGAGTTCACATGCTGAAACACTGATATTCAGCAAACTCTCATCCTCTTATCTCCCAGGGAAGTGGACCTGAGCGCAGGGAGCGGTTACAGATGTAGCATGTTAGTCCATCAGTATTACATTTAATTAACCTCTGACCCCAACACATTGTACATTCACGTTATAAAATGTTAAGTACTGCGCAGGGAGCTGGAGACGGATCTCATTACCTTCACCATTATAGCCCAGTGTATCCTTGGAAAACCGACAAATGCATCTCACCGATGCGCATTACTTGCTGTACCTACATCTACCATCCCACCGCGTAGAGTACTTACCGTATATGTGAGGACATTATGGGCACAAGGACGAGCTACAGAAAATTACATAGATTTTTTTTAAAGTTATTGATTAGTCTTTCTAGCGTTGGGTTACTAGTCCTGGACGTGTTGTGTAATCTGAGTGTCTTTTAACCCTTTCAGTGTTTACGGGGTGAGCAATGCTTATACACAGTGTTCGACAAACCTATACATTTGCACGCCCCGGGCGAGTGGATTTAACATCGTGGCGAGCTCCTATTGGCCCAAGCAGCACACGTGTGGTACTAGGTGGCGAGTAGATTTTTTTGTTAGGCGAGTAGATTTTTTGGTGATTTGTCGACCACTGCTTATACATATACAGTATTTATACGTACACACATACATATAGTGTTAGAAGCAGAGCACACAGTCTCTACCCCGCACAGACTGGGTCATGGGGGAGATTCCGCCAGTCTCATGAGTCAACTCAACATTGTAGGAGTCTCCTGGTCATTCTGAAAGGCTTGGACCATGAAGTCCAACCTAATTCCAGGTCCCACAGACCATTTCCCTGGAAAGATCAGTCGGAGGCTCAGCAGGAATGCTAAAACAAAAGGGCATTCATTTGTTTACTTCCCTTATGTTTGAAAATGACTGTATTAGACTATATTTCATTTACATGTGGTACCATTAATGCAGTTGGTGAGAACAGTAGTTCCCAATCTTTTGAAACCGAGACCCCCTCCTACAAACTTTTGTTTTGCCTTTTTGGACCCCCCTTTCTGTATTCAGGGCACAAAGAAAGACGACCAAGGTTTGGGTCCCCCACAAATCCCATCTTACAGAATAAGGATCCCACATCTTGGAATGTAAACATTGAGTTATTGACACAGGAAAACACATTATTTATATCTTTCACTCTCTTATCCACCTCTCTGTCTATTTGTCATTCTATATCCTCCTTTGTCTGTGCCACTCTCTAAGTCCCGGTGTGTATATGCCGCACTGTGCCCCGCTGGTAAGTCTTCACGCCAGCCGCCCGGGTTGGGTTGCGTTAGAGTAAAAAGGCAAACCCAATAAAAGAAGGACTGGTAAATACTGGCCCTGAAAGTGCTGAACATCCTGCTTCTATTAAGATTCATCTTGTGTACAGATAGAACTGCACTGGGTTATAAGTTAGACAAATAGTTCTCTGCTGTTGCCTTGCTTTCTGTGATCCAGAGATTGGTAATTGGAAGCTGTTCCCTTTGACAGCTGTCATTGGGCATCCGTCAACTCCACTGGTTATTGTAACTCCTCTCATCTCAAAGTAATCAATGCATTTATCACTGCCACCACCTCCATGACCAGTGAGCTAGCGAGCTCATTCACGTAGACTTGTTTTTTCCCCTCCCGGGTAATGTATTAACGCTGTAGATCCATATGGGATTGAAGATGTTTTAGACATAATTAAAATGTAAGGCGTCAGCTTGGCAACACCGAACAAAAGAGAATATTTAAGAAAAAATGGCAATATACTTGAATTATGATATATAGCAGGGATTCAGCTACTAGTAGATAGGAAAACTTGGGGTGTGGCATGAATATGGGATTGGGACGTACTCAATGGCTTAAAAGTAGTGGTACTGTGCCTCATTTAAATAAAGATCTATATTTGTTACATACTGTACTGATGCCAAACTCGTTGAAATGTATTTTATTGGGATTAAAGCAGTAATGGTGCTGTCATCATTGGAAAGGTGCGTTTTCCCAAATAAACCACTTTTCCTTAAAGCAGTAAGTTTGTGTGTGTGTGTGTGTGTTTGTGTGTGTGTGTGTGTGTGTGTGTATATATATATATATATGTATATATGCGCAAGTCCTAGCTACAATTGTGAGTAGCCATTTTTACCCTGTTTTCATTCAAACCCATTTTTATTGATCTGCGCTATGGAGCTTGCACTCTCCTCTTTTGATATACAGTATATGTATGTGACTGGTACTCTGGATTTGAAAACACGGAGTGGTAATGCATACCTCCTGGTACCATCAAACTTACTACTGTTTTTTCCTGCCACCCATCATTTTCCTTGGTAAATTCTGTCCAAAATATGTTAAATAATTCAAATTTAAATGAGGAAATGGGGTTAAAAAGCATGTATTCGCCCCCAGTTAGTATGTCAGTCCAATCTCATAACAAATATATAAATATATATATTTTTTTTTTCTTGTTGATTCCTTAAAAAAAGGTGCAGAAACTCCGTTCTCTTTCCAAAAATAGCCTTACTCTAAAGATACTATATATATATTTTTTAGTTTTGCAAACGCCAGTCTCCAGAACACTTCCTGACTGCAATTCTCAGATTTCTCCTGATTTAAGCCTCTCAGACTCATGATAACGCGTCCTTCCACACTGATCTCCAGCTCATATTATCCCCCAATGACGCACCTCTGGGGTGATTTTTCTTTGGTGAAAGACCGCGGAGGGAAATTAATTCAAACAGCTGATTGATCCCGCCATTGACTGTATCAGAAATAACGTCCAACACATTCACAATTAGATCTGAAGGGTCCTTTGAAATTTCGAGTGTCGCTTCAATGCATTGCGATGGAGTTTTCTGGTGCCCGAGGCGTATTGTGGCATAGCACTGCTTGGCAAACATGGGCCCTACTTACATCACCTAAATGGGAATAACTAGAAGAACCGTCCCAAGTTTCATCTTCTCACGCCGAGAAGTCTTTCTCCCAGGACCGAGGTCCGTGAGATTTTGGAGTCCGGTAAAAGTTTGGATATAGATCAGTGGGCGTTTTTACTAAAGTGGTATTTTAATTTACATAAAACCAGTAAGAATGAACACCTAACGAGTGCAAACTCACTTTAAAACAGATTTTCATACATAAATTATCCATCACTAAATATTTTTTTTTTTAACAATTCTTTAAATAATGATGAGCTGAGACCTGGGAGGGGGCTGATTCCCCCGGGCTGCTCTCTTCTGTCTGATATCACTGTGTGTTCCACAAGCGTTTGCACAGGCAGAACCCTCTCTCTCCCCCTCCCCTTAGCTCTGTCGGCTCTCTGATAAAGACAAGGTGAGTCAAAGGTAAAGAAAACACTTAATTGATCAACTATAAAGCCCCTAAGAAAAGCAACGTGTAATTAATTACCAAGTAATTTAAACAACCACATCTTTGTTTTTAGCATGGGTAGGTACGTTTAAGATTGTTGCATTCTTTACAAGGGGTTGCGGTTTTTTTTGGCCAGTTGTGTGGGATTGCACATTTTAAACAAGAAGACTGGAACATTCTTTTCAGTGGAATTGCACGTCAGGCCTTTGCTAATGTTCCTTTTGTTTAAATGACATCTGGCAATTAAAGGTGTGAATAGTGTTCCCCTCGCGCCATTGTCTGATTCTATTACAGCTTACTGCTTTTAAGTTTAAATTGTTTTTAAATTAGGAACACAGTTTTCACACAACCCGTCAGACTCTGAGCTGAATACATTGTTTGTTTGTTTGGTAAATTGCTTTTACCCGCAGAGCAAATGTTAAGAAGACAATTAAAACGACATGTTCGCAGATGTATGTGTGGTATGTGTGTGTGTGGTATGTGTGTGTGTGGTATGTGTGTGTGTGGTATGTGTATGTGTGGTATGTGTGTGTGTGTGGTATGTGTGTGTGTGGTATGTGTGTGTGTGGTATGTGTGTGTGTGGTCTGGTAGTCGGCTGTGTGGTCTGTGTGGTCTGTGTCTGTGTGGTCTGTGTCTGTGGTGGTCTTGTGTCGTTTGGCTCTCTGTGTGTGTGTGGTCTGTGTCTTGTGTGGTCCTGACTGTCTGTGTTGGTCTGTGGTCTGTGTGGTCCTGTGGTCCTTTGTGGTCTGTGTTGTTGGTCTAGATGTCTGTTTGGTCGATTTCGTGTGGTCTTTGTCCACTGTGTGGTCTGTGGCGTCTGTGTCTGTGTGGTCTGTGTTCGTGTGTCTGTTGTGTGTATGTGGTTCTCGTGTCGTGTGCGTCCCTGTGGTCTGTCGTTGTCTTTGTCTGTGTGGTCTGGTGGTGTTTCGCTACATGTGTCTGTGTAGGGCTCTGTGTCTGTGTGGTCTGGTCTGTGTGGTCATAGCTTTTCTGTGTCTGTGGTGGTCTCGTGTGTCGTGTGGATCTGTTGGTGTGTGGTACTTTGTCCTGTGTGGTCTGTTCTGTGTGTCTTGTCCTGTTTAAGCTGGTGTGTGTTGTGGGTCTGTGTTGTGTGTCTGGTCTGGGGGTGGTATGGTGTGTGATTTGGTCTGTGTCTGTGTGGTGTTGTGTCATGTGTGTCTGTTGCTGTGTGGTCGTTGTGGTTCTGGTCCTGTGTGTGTGTGGGTCTGCTTGTCGGCTTGTTGTACCTGTAGGGGTGTTGTCTGTGCTGTGTGGTAGGTCTGTGTGTGTGTGCTTGTTGGTGATG
Organism: Ascaphus truei; assembly: GCA_036426205.1. NCBI lineage: Eukaryota > Metazoa > Chordata > Amphibia > Anura > Ascaphidae > Ascaphus > Ascaphus truei. The sequence goes on from CM071588.1 coordinate 1,901,247, forward strand.
TGTGGTCATGTCGTGTGTTGTGGTTCTGTGTGTGTGTCGTGGTCTGTGTGTGTGTGGTACTGTGTGTGTGGTGGCAGTGATGTGTGTGGTGTCTGTGTGTGTGTAGGTCCGTGTTGTGTGTGTGGGCTGGTGTGTTGTGTGTGTGTCTTGTGTTGTTGTAGTGTGTGTTGTGATCGGTGTTGAGGTTAGTTGTGTGTTCTGTGTGATGTGGTGTGTGGTTTCTGTGTGTGTCGTGTGTGTTTTGATGTGTGTCGTGTGTGTGTGTGTGTGGTATGTTTGAAGTGTGCGTCTGTCTGTGTCGTTGTGTTGTGTGGTCCTGGTTTGTGTGGGTGTTGTGTATGGTGGTGGTTTTTGTGTGTGGTCTATGTGTTGTTGGTCCACTGTGTGTCCTTGTGTGGTCTAGTGTGTGTTGGTCGTGTGGTGTGGTCTGGTGCTGTGTCGTTGTGGTGTGTGATGTTGGCTGGTGTGGATGTGCTGTTGTCTGTTTGGTGTGTAGGTGCTGTCTGCTTGTCGGTCTGTTTGTGTGTGAGTCTATCGTGTCCGTCGTGTGTCTGTCATGTGGTGGTACTGTGTGTGTGTGGTATGTATGTGTGGTATGTGTGTGTGGTATGTGTGTGTGGTGGTAGTGTGTTGTGTGATAAGGCGTGTGTGTATTTTACCTCTAGAGTTCTAGTATGAAGCTCTCGCGTTATATTGGGTTTATGCAGGAACAGGAGCAGACCAGGTGAGATCTGCTATTAGTTTAAGGAGAAATCCAAGCCATTGATTTAAAAAAAAGCAGGGTGTCTCTGGAGCGGATCCCCGTTAATTTCCGGACCCCTTGCTTCCGCAGATACTTATTTCCGTAGTAGTGCCAGTAGTCTGCTCCGGCGGAGGTTTAAAGCTCCCGCGTTACATGGGCCAATAGGAAGCCGCACCGACATCACATCACGCTTCCTATTGGCCCACAGGACTTTAAACTTAGAACAGCGGCCAATACGTGATTCCTCTGCTCGCGAGCAGCTACCAGCACTCCATATAGGCAAGTATCTCCGTAAGCTAGGGGTCCCACAGACCTGAAACGAATGGGGTTCAGCTCCGGAGAACCCCCTGCATCATTCTGTGTACAAAAATAAAAATAAAAAAATTTTCCAAAAAAAAATCGCCTTCGTGGATTTGCGCTTTAAAACGCGCAGGCAGCAGGGCTCTTCTGTTATGCGCTATTACACGACACTGAGAAGTCTACATTCTTAGGCAATATCGCTGAAACCGTTTAGTCATTTGGAAATTTCGGCTCCAATGAGAAGACATTTGGTTCACAGGTTCTTTTTTTAAAAATATTTTTTGGAAGGGGAGAGTTACAAAAATCTCAAATATTTGAATATTGTTTGGGAATATTCTCTCGTTTTCAACTATTCTTTCCAATTCTTCTCTCTTAATGCGAAAAATTCGGTCGTTTTGTTTGCAAATTTTTCAATATATCGACCATTTTTCACCAACAAAGTCGTATTGCAATGTGTTTTAATATTCTCCATTTTTCTACGTTGACTACCTTTTTTTGTTGTGTGAATTTCAAACATTCTGCAATTTCAAATTCTCAAATATTCAATTTTTTAACACAAAAAATATTGGTGATTTTTTTTTTTTTTTAAGAACGCCAATTTTTTTTTTTTTTTGAATGTTTGAAAATGCAAAGAAAACCCAGAAGTTGTTGATACTCCTTCGCACTTACAATACCTGTCACATAACATAGAATAGTGTTGAGAATAACGGTTGTAACAGTATTTATAACATCTTTATGCCACTGGTGTCATAGATAGAGATGTGTGAAACTTTTGCACGAGGTCGCAAACGTTGCAAAATTTTCACTTATAAGCCGCGAAGAGTTCGTGCGTGAGCGATTCGGCAAGCATTGGCGTTTGCAATTTTGCTTAATTGAATTCTCTAAAATTGGCATAAATACAGAAACACAATCTTCTAACTAATATTTTACTATATATTAGTGCGGAATCCAAACCTCTCTAATAGCGCGTCTGAGATCAGATGCATTGTAAGGAACCCCGACCCTCTCTAATAGCGCGTCTGAGATCAGATGCATTGTAAGGAACCCCAACCCTCTCTAATAGCGTTTCTGAGATCAGTACATTGTAAGGAACCCCAAACTCTCTAATAGCGCGTCGAGATCAGATGCATGGTAAGGAACCCCCAACCCTCTCTAAAAGCACGTCTGAGATCAGATGCATTGTAAGGAACCCCCAACCCTCTCTAATAGCGCGCGTCGAGATCAGATACATTGTAAGGAACCCCCAACCCTCTCTAATAGCGCGTCTGAGATCAGATACATTGTAAGGAACCCCCAACCCTCTTTAATACGCGTCTGAGATCAGATCTGGATTAAGGAACCCCCCAACCCTCTCTAATAGCGCTTCTGAGATCAGATGCATTGTAAGGAACCCCCAACCCCTCTAATAGCGTGTCCGGATCAGATGCATTGTAAGGAACCCCCACCTCTCTAATGGCGTGTCGTGATCAGATGCATTGAAGGAACCCCCAACCCTCTCTAATAGCGGCGTCTGAGATCAGATGCATTGTAAGGAACCCCCAACCCTCTCTAATAGCGTGTCCGTGATCAGATGCATTGTAAGGAACCCCCAACCCTCTCTAATAGCGTGTCGGTGATCCAGATGCATGTAAGGAACCCCCAACCCTCTCTAATATAGCGCGTCTGAGATCAGATGGCATTGTAAGGAACCCCCAACCCTCCTAATAGCGTGTCCGTGATCAGATGCATTGTAAGGAACCCCCAACCAACCCTCTCTAATAGGGTGTCGGTGATCAGATGCATTGTAAGGAACCCCCACCCCTCTAATGCGCGTCTGAGATCAGATACATTATAAATTGATCTGTATTTGGTACAATTTTCAAATGACCTGTAAATTGCAGGGAACCCTTTAAGGATGCCGGTGGAACCAAAGAATTCTTAGGAACCCCTGTTGAAAAAGCGGATCCCAAAGGATGTCCGTCCTGCTCACTCTAGTCCCGAGATAGCAGGTAGATATGGATGTCGCGTATTACAGCGGCTGAGATTTTATTCTGTGTAGAGAGCCAAGCCAGTGAGACACACACAGAGATTATGAGTCACCAATGGTATCTGTACCTTGGCTCGGAGTCTGACACCTGGGAGAGTGGGACAATTGACACTGTCAAAGTGTAAGCTTCAAAGCACTGTCAAATGATACTCACGAATCCCACAGCTCTCTGCGGGAACATTTTAGCAATTCACAGAGGGCGTCCGAAGACAGATACTCTGCTACACATAACAATGCAAATAGATCAGACAAAATCATCTAAGTATCTAAGGCTTCCAAGTTTAACTAATTAACAACACAGAGTCTAATTGTGTTGTCGTTGATTGTGAATGTTTGTCAGGTACCACAGCCACCCTAATAATTATTATGCCTTTTAAATATTTTTCTTGCCAATAAACATTCCTCTTAATTGGTGCCTGTTAATTAATATACATGTTTTTTTTCTACGTGCACAGGAAGCTAAATGTTGCAAATTGACCCTGCCATTACTCGCATCCTTGGCTGCCGTTTTGACGTGACATTGGTCTGTAGGTTTGGGGACCTAGAGGCCCATAAACGCACTTCTGTGCGTCTGCTCTTTGTCAGCCGGTGGGCGCTGAGCGAACAGACTGCCGAAAGATAGCGTATGTGGCTGCGGGAGGGGGGGCGCCGTTGCGCAAGAAATCAGTTCAAACTGATTTCTGGAGCAACAGGCCGGTCAGCGTGAGCGGTTCGCCCAATGAGGGCACCCAGCTCCGTGACGTCACTGGAACGCCCCAACATAACCCACGGACGGCGTGCGTACCATGGCCAGGGAAGCACCGTTATACACAAACATGTTCCAGTATTACCTCTCATTTTTTACTGACAAAGTTTCCAAATAGAGGACAGTGCAGTTCAATACTGGACACCTGGCAACACATTTGTACAAAAAAAAAATAAAACAATTAAAAAAAACTCTCTTGTTTCTAATAAAAATACCATCCTAAAATATAAATAGATTAGGTGATTGGACTGGTATGAGAATTTCCGTGCTACTTGTTTCTGGAACCGCGCGCCTTCCAAGCTACAGCACAGGTACATTTCATTGTGACATAGAAATAATGTCCGAGAGAGAGAAAATGGCAACTGTGGTCAGCCTCACTCTAGCGCCCAATAGAAGCTGCGGTACGCGTGAGATGACATTGCAAGCTTCCGATTGGCTGGTCCCTCCGCAGCTTCCGATTGGCTGGTCCCGCAGCTTCCGATTGGCTGATCCCGCAGCTTCCGATTGGCTGGTCCCGCAGCTTCCAATTGGCTGATCCTGCAGACATCTTTGTTTTTCTTTGCCAGTTCTGGCAAAAGTACAAAATTAAATATCTCGCCAAGTCAGGTTTTACGTCTATCACTGCTTCAGCAGAGGTGGCTCAATCAGTGGCTCAGTGAACGCCTGCATCACTTGTGCTGAAGCAGGGATATCCTGCAAATCTGATCAGTTGGTGGCCCTTGAGGACTGGAGTTGGCCTCCCCTGATATAGTGCATACCTGTATACAGTAACAAAAACACAACTTTATTTTGGAGAAATTGCTGCTTTGACCCTTGTCACGTACCAGCTATGTCCTGCCTGCTTGCTCATTTTTTAGGGAGTGGTCGGGCTGACCCCTCCAAAGGACCGGCCAGTCATTTCCAAGCGGAAGTGGATCCTTCCGGCAATTCCGTTGCCGGCATCCGGGGCCTGGCGCAGTCCTTGTGAGATCACGTGACGCGGAGGTCCGGTGGCCCCAACCCCGGAAACCTTAATGCAGAAGAACGTAACCTAAAATTCACTCTTCTGCCATTCATCGAGGCAGACACACACGGTATTGCACACATCCTTGTTTGCTTCAGTCATTTATATAGGTCAATATATACCTGTACACTGCACCAATATAACATTTAATCTCACTGCTAACTAGCTTCTCGGTACAGATCACAAGGCATCTCTTTCTCGTCTTTGCCAAGCAACCCGAGACAGTCATTGGAGGTCAAAGTGATTCTGTTTGACAGGTCTGTGTGTCCTGACTGCACTCATTTTCACATACACACTTTGATGTCAAGGCTTGGCACAGATACCCGCTGATATATCCCTGTTCTCAGAGATTTTTCACAGCACCTAACGCTCACCTTGAAATTGTTGTTTGTGTATCTTTGAGTGCCTTTAAATTACAGCTTTGCTGTTCTGCAGATTACTTGGGGAAAAAAACGTTTACATTATACTTAGACAAAAAAACTTTGTTCTTTTCTAAAAAAATAAAACAAAAACCACAGGTTGTTCTGCGTGCAAACACGGGGGGCAGAGCCGACACAACTGGGGCAGAGCCGACACAACTGGGGCAGAGCCAAGACACAACTGGGTCATGATTTACAGTATCAAAGAAAACCACATTGGTTTCAAGAACTAAATGTTTTTCCTTCAGAAGGCAAATAAGTTCAAACGCCTACGTGTCGATGGCCCTTATTGATTAGGGTATATACGGAATTATCCCTTATTTCATTGACTTGTCCGTTGTCCCGGAGAGGTCGGTCGGGACGCAGAATTGTCCCGTATTTTAGCGCCTTGATGTGTAATGCCTGAACTTAAAATGACTGTAATGAAATCAGTCCTAAAAAATAATAGATTTGTACATGAGTTCCCTTTTCCGATGGATGTCGCCTTACTGAATTATAACAACAATAAAGTTGGGATTCTGCTTGACCATGTCACAATACCCTGACACCCTCTCTTATAGGCGTTGTTTTCTACGTGTTAGGTCAGCGCACGTCTTTCCCCGCCCGGCCAAGTGCAGCGAGGATAAAACGCAAAGAATATGGCGGTCACGCGGGAGATACCGTTCAGCTCGAAGCGTTTGCAAATCGTCCATCGCTCATTATGACGTCACGCTTTCATACTGGATATCAATGTCCCGAATTCTAAAAACTGAAATGTGGCGACCCTATGATGAATTGATCATTGGTTTCCCCATCAGCTCTCTGCGTTGTGACCGTTCCTGCAGCATGAGGTTAGAAGCGGTCAGCCCGGGGCTCTCCTTCGCCTTCCTGCGTGGTGACTAGGGATGTGCCAAAAAGTCCCTGTGCTGACAAAATGTTTCTTCCAGTTTAAAAAAAATAAATAAGGTCACAGAAAACAGTCTTGGGGGTTGGAGGGGGGGGGGGAGTGGAAGGGTGGGAGAGAGGGTGGGAGAGAGAGGGTGGGAGAGAGAGGGTAGGAGATAGGGTGGGGGAGAGGGAGAAAACAACACGAAACCAAGGGTCCATTTTGCCTGGTTTGTAGACGTCTGCCCATTGCTTCTGGTGACTCAGACTGCTAATTGCAATAACTTGTTTAAGAGGAAATATATGGGTAGTTGATGCCTTTCTTACCCCAATCTGACACATGCGTTTTTGACACATATATAAATATATTATTATTATTTTATTATTTTTAAATGTATGAGTTTAAACCCGGTGGTTTGATTATTTTTTTTCTGACTGCCCCCTTTTCTGCGATGTTCCTGTGTGTTCAGCAAGACTTGGCAATCAAAGCCCCCGCTCTCCTGCCAACAAAGCCCACCAATCTAATTTGCAACAAGTGTATTCTGCCATTCGAAGGCATTGCGAAATTCAGCTCGCCGCCATCTTTAAAAGCTCCCTGAATTTCCGCCCTCACCGCGGTGCACACATGCTAGCAACAACGTGTCCAGAAGTAACACTCTGAAAAGGCAGATAGCATCATTTCTGTTCAGTTGGAATAATCTTCTCTTGCACGCAGTCCTTGATGAAATAGCTATTTGTAACCTGCACCGTGTAACCTGCGTACGCTTGTGATGCTGCGGCAGTATGACCGGGTGCTGGGCCCGGTGAACGATGACTCTCGCATTTGGTCGTTACTTAGATGTGTATTTAGGACGAGATGCTACATGTTTTGATGAAGTCTCCAGAAAACGTGCTATGATGTGAATCACAAGTGAAGGCAGATGTGGCAAGAATATGGAACCGTGATCATGTGTTTAAGCAGAATAATACGGTACATGCTCGAGGGGTCTCACAGCTGCAAACCTGGGTCAAAAATACTGCACCAGGTGTATGAAAGGGGTGGCCAACTCCAGTCCTCAAGGGCCACCAACAGGCCAGATATTAGGGACACCCCTGCTTCAGCACAGGTGGCTCAATCAGTGGCTCAGTCATTATGACTGAGCCCCTGACTGAGCCATCTGTGCTGAAGCAGGGATGTCCTGAAAACCTGGCGTGTTGGTGGCCCTTGACTGGAGTGAGCCACCCCTGCAATAAGACTTTCTAAGTATGAAATATAGTAGTCAAGCATGTGTTAGTGCAGAGGCGCTCAACTGCGGTCCCCAAGCCCCTCCCCCACCCCCAACAGGTCAGGTTTTCAGAATATCCCAGCTTCAGCACAGGTGGCTCAATCAGAGGCTCAGTCAAAGACTGAACCACCTGTGCTGAAGCACGGACTAATTACGGGGGGGGGGTGGACTGGAGTTGAGCCCCCTATTTTAGAGAGAGAAATGCTAGCAGAAGAGGTCAGGCTCTGAGGCTGAGGGGAGAATGCGAGAAAGTACTTATTCAGGAAAGGGGTGGTGGATTCATGCCCTGGCGCCCAGCAGAGGTGGTAGAGTTTAATACAGTAATGGAATTCGAACATGCTTGGGACATAAAGCTATCCTAAATATAAAACAAAGTCACGGATCAAATAGACTCTGTGATTATACAGCAGATGGAGAAATCGGTGGGGTAGGGGGGTAACGTGGTACCTGCCGTGGGATTCTCTAGGGGCCGATGTACTAAACATCGCAAAGGACATCCTAATGCCCATTTAAAGGTGCAACCGTTGTCCGTTCGCAGAAAACCTATTTTACAAACAGCTCGGCCGTGTAATAAGGTTTCTTTCATGGGCCGTGTAATAATGTCTCTATCATCGGCCGTGTAATAATGTCTCTATCATCGGCCGTGTAATAATGTTTCTTTCATCGGCCGTGTAATAATAGTCCGGGGAACTCACGGTCGGCGGAAATGAGACAGCCGGGATATGGACGCGGCCGGGATCTCCTCCCACGCCGTTC
>CM071588.1:1909459-1964459 GCA_036426205.1 Ascaphus truei
GTTTCTTTCATCGGCGTTTTGTAATAATGGTTTTCTTTCATCGGGCCGTGTAATAATGTTCTTCATCGGCCGGTTGTCTTGTATTTGTAATAATGTTCTTTCACGGCCGTGTAAGGTCTAATAATTGTTTCTTTAAGCGGCGTGTATTGTAGTGCTAATAATGTTTCTTTATAGGCCGTGTTGTAATCCTTGTTTTCATCGCCGTGGTTGGTGTGTTGGTGTATAAGTTTTATCATCGCTTGTACTATGTTTCTCTTCAAATCGGTCCGGTGTAATAATGTTTTTTCCTTCATCGCCTTATGTAATATGTTTCTTTCAATCGAGCCGTGTATAAGTTTCTTTTCATCGGCCGTGTAATAATGTTTCTTTCATCGGCCGTGTAATAATGTTCTCCTTTATCGCCATTCGTTTTTTCTTATGCCCTGTAATAAGTGTTCTTTCATCGGACGTAATTGTAATAATGTTTCTATCCATCAGGACGTCTGGTGTATAATGTTCTCTCACGATTAATTCTTTCATCGGCCGTGATCATAAGTTGCTATCTGTTTCAAATGAATCTTTCATCGGCCGGTTGTAATACGGTTTTCTTTCATCGGCAGTTGTAATAATGTTTCTTTCACTCGGCCATTGGTATAATGTTCTTATCATTCGCCAGGAATAAGTTCTTCACGCCCGGTAATGTTTACTTTCAATCGCCGGTTGTAATAATGGTTCTTCATCGGCCGTTTGTGTGTAATAATGTTCTTTCAACGGCCGTTCAAAATTGTTTTATCATCGCCGTTGTATAATTTAATAACTTTGTCTTCTTTCATCGGCCGTGAATAATGTTTCTTCTTTAACACGGACGGTATCTGTTTCACCGGTAATGTTTTTCATTTTCGGGCCGTGTACTAATGTTTCTGTTTTCAATCGGCGTGTAATAGATTTTTCGTCGGGGTTCATAAGTTCCAATCGCCGGCGGTATATTTCATCGTTACATGTTTCTTTCCATGCCCGTGTTAAATAATGTTCTTTCTTTCAATCAGTTTATGGTTCTAATGCAGTTGTAAGGTCTTCATAGCTTTATATGTTTCTATCATGCGTCCGTGTAATCTGTTTGTTTCTTTCATCGGCTCGGTAATGATGTTTCTTTCATCGGCCGTGTAATATGAATTATTTTCTTCATAAGGCCCGTGTATTAATGTTTCTTTATGGCCTGAAAATTTCGCTCTCGGCAGGTAATAATGTTTCACATGGGGGTATTCGTGAATCAATGCGGGCCTGGTTACAATTTCATCGGCCGTGTAAGTAAGTTTTATTATCGGCGTGTAGTATAATGTGCTCTAGCATCAGTGCCAGTGTAATAATGTTCTTTCAATCGCCGTGTAATAATGTTTCTTTCTCGAGCGTGAGCAATCGTCGTCCTTATCGGGCCTTTCATAAGGTTACTTTCATCGGCCGTTGTAATATGTTTCTTTCATCGGCCGTGTAATAATGTTTCTTTCATCGGCCGGGAATAATGTTTCTTTCATCGGCCGTTGTATAAGGTTTCTTTAATCGCCGTGTAATAATTGTTTCTTTCATCGGCCGTGTAATAATTTTCTTTCATCGGTCTGTATTGTAATTAACGTGTATAATGTTTCTTTCATCGGTCCGTGTAATAATGTTTCTTTCATCGGCCGTGTATTAAGTTTTCTTTCATACATTGCGCCGTTGTAATAATGTTTCTTTCATCGGCCGGTGTAATAATGTCTCTTCATCGGCCGTGTTGTAATATGTACTTAATCGTGCACAGCTGTATAAGTTTCTTTCATCGGCCGTGATAATTGTATAATGTTTCTATGCATCGGCCTCTTTTGTAATAATGTTCTCTTCATCGCGTGTTGTATAATCTATTAATCGCAGTGTAATGTTTCTATCAGCGGCCGTGAATAATGTTTCTTTCCATCGGCCGTGTAATATGTTCTTTCATCGGCCGTGGTAATAATGTTCTTTCATCGGCCGTTGTAATAATGTTTCTTTCATCGCCGTGTAATATATGGTTCTTTCATCGGCCGTGTATTGTAATTGTTTCTTTATCGGCCGTGTAATAATGTTTTCTTTCTCGGGCCGTGGATAATAATGTTCTTTTCATCGCGTGAATCGTGTTGTACTAATGTTTCTTTCATCGGCCGGGTGCCTAATATGTCTCTTTCATCGGCCGTGTGTAAATGTTTCTTTCATATGAGCCCGTTGTAATATGTTCTTTCATCGGCCGCTTGTAATAATGTTTCTTCTTTCTTATCGGCCGTGTTGTACAAGTATTTTATCATCGGCCGTGTAAATGTTTCTTTTCACTCGGCCCGTGTTGAATATGTTTATCATCGGCCGTGTAATAATGTTTATTCATTGGCGTGTTAATAATGTTTCTTCTATCAATCGGCCGTGTATAATGTTCTTAATCGGCCGTTTGTTTGTAAAATGTTCTTTCTGTAATAATGTTTCTTTCATCGGGTTGTATAATGTTTCTTTCATCGGCCGTGTAATAGATTTCTTCATCGCCGTGTAATAATGGTTTCTTATCATCGGCCGTGTACAATGTTTCTTTCAGCGGCCAACGTTTGAATAAGTTTCTTTCATCGCCGTGTAATAAGTTTCTTTCATCGGGCCCGTGTATTCGTTGCCGTGTAATAATGTTTCTTTCATCGGCCATGGTAATACTGGTTTCTATCATCGGCCGTGTAATCAGTTTCTTTCATCGGCGTACTTGTTGTCTATCAGGCTGGTATAATGTTTCTTTCATCGGCCGTGTAATAATGTTTTATTCATCGGCCGTGTAATAATGGTTTCTTCATCGGCCGTTCAGTTTCTAGTACTAATGTTTCTTTCATCGGCGTGTAATTTGTTTAATCGTGTTAATGATTGTTTCTTTTCTCGCCGTGTACATAATGTTTCTTTCATCGGCCGTGTAATAATGTTTCTATCATCGGCCGTGTTCATAATGTTTCTTCATCGGCCGGTAATAATGTTTCTATCATCGGCCGTTGTAATAATGTTCTTTCTCGGCCGTTGTAATAATGTTTCTTTCATCGGCCGTGTAATACTGTTTCTTCATACGGCCGTGTATATGTTTATCATCGCCGGGATTTCTATCATCGGCACGTGTATATAATTGTTTATGTTTCATACGGCCGTGTAATATGTTCTTCTCGGCCGGGTAATAATCTCGTCATCGGCATGGTGTAATAATGTTTCTATCATCGGCGCTGTAATAATGTTTCTTTACGCGCCGTGTAAAATGTTTCTATCTTCGGCCGTGTAATAAGGTTTCTATCATGGCGCCGTGTAATAATGTTTCTTTCATCGGCCGTGTATAATGTTCTTTATCGGCCTTTTTGTGTAATAGTTTCTTTCATCGGCCTGTATATGTTCGTTGTGTAATAATGTTCTTTAATCGGCCGTGGTAATAATGTTTTTTCATCGGCCGTGTTTGTTTGTAATAATGTTTCTTTCATCGCCGTGTAATAATGTTTCTTTCATCGCACGTGTAATAATGTTCTTTCATAGGCGTGTTGTAATAATGTTTCTTTCATCGGCCCGTTTGTGTAATAATGTTTCTTTCATCGGCCGTTGTAATAATGTTTCTTTTCGGGCTGTGTAATAAGTTCATCATCGGGGTCTGTGTAATAATGGTTCTTTCATCGGCGTGTAATAATGTTTCTATCATCGGCCGTGTGTAATAATGTTTCTATCATCGGCCGTGTAATAATGTTTCTTTCATCGGCCGTGTAATAATGTTTCTTTCATCGGCCGTGTAAGTAATGTTTCTTTCATCGGCCGTGTAATAATGTTTCTTTCATCGGCCGTGTAATAATGTTCTCTTTCATCGGCCGTGTAATAATGTTTCTTTCATCGGCCGTGTAATATGTTTCTTTCATGGCCGTGTAATAGTTCTTTCACGGCCGTGTAATAATGTCTCTTTCATCGGCGTGTTGTAATAATGTTTCTTTCATCGGCCGTGTTAATTGTAATAATCTCTTTCTCGGCCGTTTTGTGTAATAATGTTTCTATCATCGGCCGGTGTAATAATGTTTCTTTCACGGCGGTGTAATAATGGTTTCTTCATCGGCCGTGTAATAATGTTTCCTTTCATCGGCCGTGTCATATATGTTCTTTCATCGGCCGTGTATTGTAATAATGTTTTCTTTCATCGGCCGTTGTATAATGTTTCTTTCATCGGCGTGTGTAATAATGTTTCTTCATCGTCCGTGTAAGAATTGTTTTCTTTCATGCCGTGTAATATGTTTCTTTCACGGCGGGTTAATAATGTTCTTTCATCGGGGTCTGTAATAATGTTCTTCAATCGGCCGTGTATAATGTCTCTCTTCATCGGATCGTGTATAATGTTTTCTTTCACATCGGCCGTGTAAAAATGGTTCTTTCATCGGCGGGTAATAATGTTTTCTTTCATGTGAATAATGTCTTTCACAAGTCTGACTGAAAGAAAAACATTTGGTTGAGTTTGTTTCCCTTGCAATTAAGAATGTTCGTTCTATCGGATCTTTTAATGGAGACGTGTGTCCAATCAAGGGTTAATAACCTCCTAGCCCACCAATCCATGTTAGAGGCCAGAAAGTCCAGGAGGGAGTGGAGAGGGGCGGGGGCTGCTTGCGCAACTCTGTTCAGCAAAACCACGTCCTCTCTTCACTTTCATTAAACGAATTCACACATCCACTCTGCCAATACTGATTAGTTAGGGTCATATTTACCTAAACCGAGCTATTCGTAAGGCACCTTCAAATGAACGTTGCCTTCCATTGCCAGAGTGTCTCTTGGCATAGCAACCGCTTACAAACATGGGCCTTGCTGTGTACTAGAAGCTGACGCGATTTACTGACTAATTCCCTCTATTTCTTCCAACTTAATGTCCATCGTCTTTCTCTTTGGCTTCTAATTGCTTCGGTTGTCTATATCCCCCTTATCGGTTTCTATATCCCTTATCGATGCATAATGGTTGTCTATCATCCCCCTTATACGGTTGTCTCATATGACCCCCTTTCGGTTCTATATGCCCCCTTATCGGTTGTCTATATGCCCCTTATTTCGGTTGAGTATAGGTTCAGATCGAGCGAGAGCAGAGAAAGAAGCCACACTGTTGCACATACGTAGCCCAATCTCCTCTCCCCTTACACCCACCGCCTTTCGCTCCGGAATCTCCCTGCACTGAATTTTGAGAGAGTTACCAACCATATCATTATTCAGCCACTTGCTGCCAGCTAAGTGACTGACAGCGGCTGTAATAAACTTCACTCCTGGTAGTCGGAGGTTGTAAGACAATCATTAAAAACTTGCAGGCAAAATCAGAGAGCAGAGACATAGGCGCTGAATGCAAATAGGGCCATTTCGTCGGCCCTGACTACGCATTGCTACTGCACGCATATTTTACACTTTCCAGAGAGCGGCGGCCCAGTGTCTGGGCCCGGCGGCCAGGAGGGCCTGTTCGGCCAGTCCCGAAGTGGACACGTCCAACCATGATTGGCCGCTGGGCCTCATCGTTTGCTGGGCCACCACTCCGCCTGCCAGCTCATTAACTTCGCCACCCTTCGACCCTGCTCCTGGACCCCAGGAGAAGAGTTTCTGGTATCAAATGGTCAATCAGAGGTCCACACAAAGGAGAGTAGAGTGGCAGAGAAGAAGGTGATGATGGTTGTTGCCGCTCATGTCTGCTACTCCCTTAAACGACTGCAGGCAGGCATCCAAGTGTGTGAATTGTTTGCGTTTTTTTAACAACGGATTGAGAAGCAGGGGGTCTACGGAGCTGAAACCCCATTAATTTCAGCTCCGGGACCCCCTGCTTCAGAGATACAAACCTCCGTAGGATGTGCCAGTGGCGCGCGGCTGGCAGGGATCATGTACAATACTGGCGGAGTTCAAAGCTCCCACGCTCTGGGGCCAATGGGAGCCAATCCCATGCGGCATCCTATTGGCCCACGGGATGCTGGAGGGTTAAAAAGCAGAGAGGTCTACGGAGGTTCTGTATCTCGGGAGCAGAGGGCTGCCGAGCCCCTACGGAGGTCGTATCTCGGGCAGCAGGGGGTGCCGGCGCCCCCTACGGAGGTCTGTATCTCGGAACAAGGGTTGCCGGCGCCCCTACGGAGGTCTGTATTCGGGAAGCAGAGAGTTGCCGCGCTCCTACGGGGTCTGTATCTGGGGAAGCAGCGGGTTGCCGGCGCCCCTACGGAGGTCTGTATATCGGAAGCAGGAGAGTTGGCGGCGCCCCCTACGGAGGTCTGTATCTGGGAAGCAGAGGTGCTCGGCCGCCCTACGGAGGTCTGTATCTCGGGAAGCAGAGGGCTGCGGCGCCCCTACGGAGGTGTATCTCTGGAAGCAGAGGGTTGCCGGCCCCCTACGGAGGGTCTGTATCTCGGGAAACGCGGGGCTGCGGACGCCCACGGATAGGTCTGTATTCGGAGCAAGGGCTGCCGGGCCGTGGCCCCCTTACGGAGGTCTGATATAGGGGGCAGCCGAGGGCTGCCGGCGCCCTCTACGGAGGTTGTATCTGGGGAAGGCAGGGTTGCGGTGCCCCTACGGAGGTCTGTATCTCGGGAAGCAGAGAGTTGCCGGGGCGCCCCCTACGGGAGGTCTGTATCTCGGGAAGCAGAGAGCTGCCGGCGCCCCCACGGAGGTTGATCTCGGGAGCAGAGGGTGCCGAGCCCCCTACGGAGATCTGTATCTCGGGAAGCAGAGGGCTGCCGGCGCCCCCTCGAGTCTGTATCGCGGAAGCAGAGGGCTGCGGTGCCCCCTACGGAGGTCTGTATCGGGAGAAGCAGAGGGTTGCCGCGCCCCCTACGGAGGTCTGTATCTCGGGAAGCAGAGGGCTGCGGGCCCCCTACGGGAGGTCGTATCTAGGGAAGCAGAGAGTTGCGGCGGCCCCCTACGAGGTCTGTATTCGGAGAAGCAGAGAGTTGCCGGCGCCCCTAAGGAGGTGTTATTTCGGGAAGCAAGAGAGTTGCCGGCGCCCCTAGAGAGGTCTGTATCTGGGAAGCAGAGAGTTGCGGAGCCCTACGGAAGGTCTGTACCTCGGGAAGCAGAGAGCTGCCGGCGCCCCCTAACGGAGGTCTGTATCTGGGAAGCAGAGGCGATGCCGGCGCCCCCTACGGAGGTCTGTATCTCGGGAAGCAGATGGCTGCCGGCGCCCCTACGAGGTCTGTACTCGGGAAGCAGAGAGTTGCCGGCGATCCCTACGGAGGTCTGTATATCGGGAAGGGGGTTGCGCGAGCCCCCTACGGAGGTCTGGAGGGAAGCCGAAGCAGAGGGCTGCGACGCCCCTACGGAGATCTGTTATCGGGAAGCAGAGGGTGCCGGCGCCCCCTACGGAGGTCTGTACTCTAGGGAAGCAGAGAGTTGCGGCGCCCCTACGAGGTCTTATCCGGGAAGCAGAGGGGTTGCCGGTGCCCCTACGGAGGTCTGTATATCGGGAAGCAGAGGCTGCGGTGTCCCGACGGAGGTTGTATCTGGGGAAGACAGAGGGTTCGGCGCCCCTACGGAGGTCTGTATCTCGGGAAGAGAGAGTGCCGGTGCCTACGGACGGTTGTACTGGGGAAGCAGAGAGTTGCCGGGCCCCCTACGGAGGTCTGTATATCGGGAAGCAGAGAGTTGCCGGCGCCCCTACGGAGGTCTGTATCTGAGGAAGCAGAGAGAGTTGCCGGCGCCCCCTACGGAGGTCTGTATCTCGGGAAGCGAAGAGTTGCCGGCCGCCCCTAGGAGGTCTGGTATCTCGGGAAGCAGAGAGTTGCCGGCGCCCCCTACGAGAGGTTGTATCTGGGAAAGCAGAGAGTTGCCGGCGCCCCCTACGGAGGATCCTTACGTATGGATATAGGGAAGCAGAGGGCTGCGCGACCCAGAGACGGCGTACGTATCTCGGGAAGAAGAGAGTTGCGGCGCCCCTACGGAGGTCTGTATCTCGGGAAGCAGAGGTGTTGCCGGCGCCCCCTAGGAGGTCTGTATCTCGGAAGCAGAGGGTGCGGCGCCCCTACGGAGGTCGTATCTCGGGAAGCAGAGGGTGCCGGCGCCCCCTACGGAGGTCTGTATCTCGGGAAGCGAGGGCTGCCGGCGCCCCTCGGAGGTCTGTATCTGGAAGCAGAGGGGTTCCGGCCCCCCTACGGAGGTCGTATTCGGAAACAGAGGGCTGGGCGCCCCTACGGAGGTTGTTATCTCGGGAAGCAGAGAGTTGCCGGCGCCCCCTACGGAAGGTCTGTATATCGGGCAGCAGAGGGCTGTGGCGCCCCTACGGAGGTCTTATAGGGCGCAGAGGGTTGCCGGCCGCCCCTACCGAGGTTGTATCTCGGGAAGCAGAGAGTTGCCGGGCCCCCTACGGAGGTCTGTATCTCGGGAAGAAGAGAGAGTCTGCCGGCGCCCCCTACGGAGGTCTGTATCTCGGGAAGCAGAGGGTTGGGCCCCTACGGAGGTCTGTATCTCGGGAAAGCAGAGGGCTTGCCGGCGCCCATACGGAGGTCTGTTATATGGGGAAGCAGAGAGTTGCCGGGCCCCCTACGGAGGTCTTGTATTCGGGAAGAAGAGGTGCCGGCGCCCCCTACGGAGTCTGTATCTAGGGAAGCAGAGGCTGCCGGCGCCCCCTACGGAGGTCCTGTATCTCGGAAGCAGGAGGTTGCCGGGCCCCCTAGGTCTGTTCTCGGGGGAAGCAGGAGGGTGCCGGCGCACCTACGGAGGTCTGTATCCGGGTGCGGAAGAGGAGTTGCCGGAGCCCTACGGAAGGTCTGTATCTCGGGAAGCAGAGGGCTGCCGGCCCAGCCCTACGGAGGTCTGTATCTCGGGAAGCAGAGAGCTTGCCGGCGCACCCTAGAGAGGTATGTACCGGGAAGCAGAGGGCTGCCTGGCGCCCCCTAGGAGGTCTGTATTCTCGGGAGCAGAGGGATGCCGGCAACCCCTACGGGGTCTGTATCTCCGGGAAGCAGAGGGTTGCCGGCTCCCCTACGGAGGTCTGTATTCGGGGAAGCAGAGGGTGCCGGGCGCCCCTACGGGGTAGGATTTCGGGAAGCAGAGGGTTGCTGGGCCCCTACGGAGGTCTGTATGTTGGGAAGCCAAGAGAGTTGCCGGCGCCCATACGGAGGTCGGTATCCGGAAGCAGAGAGTTGCCGGCGCCCCCCTACGGAGTATTTATCTCGGGAGCAGAGCGTTGCCGGCGCCCCTACGGAGGTCTGTATATCGGGAAGCAGAGAGGTTGCCGGCGCCCCCCCTACGGAGGTGTATCTCGGGAAGCAGGGGTTGCCGGCGCTCACCTACGGAGGTCGTATATCGGGAAGCAGAGGGCTGCCGGCGCCCCATACGGAGGTCTGTATCTCAGGAAGCAGAGGGTGCCGGGCCCCCTACGGACGGTCTGTATCTCGGGAAGAGAGAGTTGCCGGCGCCCGCTACGGAGGTCTGTATCTCGGGAAGCAGAGGGTGCCGGCGCCCCTAGGAGGTCTGTATCTCGGAGGAAGCAGAGGGTGCCGGCGCCCCTACCGGATGGGGTATGTATCTCGGGCAGAGAGGGTTTGCCGGCGCCCCCTACGGAGGTCTGTATCCGGGGAAGACGGGCGTATGCACGTGCGCACCCTACGGAGGTCTGTATTCGGAAGCAGAGCGTTGCCGGCACACCCTACGGAGGTGGTATCTGGAACAACAGAGGGCTGCACGGGAGCACCTACGAGGATGGTTGTATCTCGGGAAAGCAGAGAGTTGCGGCGCCCCCTACGGAGGTCTGTATCTCGGGCAGCAGGAGGGCTGATGGCGCCCTACGGAGGTCTGTATCTCGGGCAAGCAGAGGGTTGCCGGCGCCCCCTACGGAGGTCTGTATCTCGGGAAGCAGAGAGTTGCCGGCCCGCCCCCTACGGAGTCTGTATCTCAGGGCCAGCAGAGATGTTGCCGGCCGCCCCCCGAAGGAGGTCTGTATCTCGGGATGACGCAGAGGCCTGCTGGCGCCCCCTACGGAGGTATGTATACGGAAGCAGAGGGCTGCCGGCGCTCCCTACGGAGGTCTGTATCTCGGGAAAGCAGAGAGTGCCGGTGCCCCTAAAGACAGGAGGCGGTCTGTATCTGGGAAGCAGAGGAGTAGGAGTTGCCGGCGCCCCACTACGGAGGTCTGTATCTCGGGAAGCAGAGGGCTGCGGCGCCCCTACGAGGTCTGTATCTCGGGAAGCAGAGGGTGTGCCGGCGACACCTGGCGTATTCGGAGGAAGCAGAGGGTTGCAGGCGGACCACTACGGAGGTCTGTACTCGGGAAGCAGAGAGTTGCCGGCGCCACCTACGGAGGTCTGTATTCGGGAAGCAGAGGGCGCCGGCGCCCCTACGGAGGTCTGTATCTCGGGAAGCAGAGAGTTGCCGGACGCCCCCTACGGGGTCTGTATCTAGGAGAAGCAGAGGGTGCCGGCCGCCCCCACGGAGGTCTGTATCTCGGGAAAGCAGAGGGAGGCCGCGCCCCTAGAGGGCTGTATGGATCGGGAAAGCAGAGGCGGATTGAGACGAGGCCCACTCCGGAGGTCGTATATCGGGAAGCAGAGGGCTGCCGGCGGCCCCTACGGAACGGTCTGTATCTGGGGAAGCAGAGGGCTGCCGGCGCCCCCTAAGGAGGGTCTGTTATTCTCGGGAAGCAGAGGTTGCCGGCGCCCCTACGGACGGGGTCTGTATCTCGGGAAGCAGAGAGTTGCCGGCCCCCGCCCCCTACGGAGGTCTGTATCTCGGGAAGCAGAGGGCTGCCGCGCCCCTACGGAGGTCTGTATCTCGGGAAGCAGAGGTTGCGGCGCCCCCTACGGAGGTCTGTATCTGGGAAGCGAGGTTGCGCGACCCCTACGGAGGTCTGTATTCGGAAGCAGAAGAGTGCCCAGGCCCCCCTACGGAGGTCTGTATCTGGGAAAGCAGGAGGTTGCCGGGCCCCCTCGGAAGGTCTGTATCTGGGAAGCAGAGAGAGAGTTGCCGGCGCCCCTACGGGAGTCTGTATCTCGGGCCAGCAGAGGGCTTGACGCGCAGCTCCATTACGGAGGTCTGTATCTCGGTGAAGCAAGAGGGACGTATGCGCAGCACCCCAGGAGGCGTGTATCATCGGGAAGCGAGGGCTGGCGGCAGCCAACATACGGATGGTCTGTTTATCGGGAAGCAGAGGGCTGCCGGCGCCCCCTACGGGAGGTCGATTCGGGGAAAGCGGGGCTGCCGGCGCCCCTACGGAGGTCTGTATATCGGGAAGCAAGAGAGTTTGCCGGCGCCCACGAGGTATCTCGACAGATTCCGGCCCTAGGGGTCTGTATTCGGGAAGCAGAGGGTGGAGGCGCAAAAGACGGAGGGGTCTGTTTCTCTGTATCTCGGGAAGCAGAGAGTTGCCGGCGCCCCCTACGGAGGTCTGTATCTCGGGAAGCAGAGGGCTGCCGGCGCCCCCTACGGAGGTCTGTATCTCGGGAAGCAGAGAGTTGCCGGCGCCCCCTACGGAGGTCTGTATCTCAGGAAGCAGAGAGTTGCCGGCGCCCCCTACGGAGGTCTGTATCTCGGGAAGCAGAGAGCTGCCGGCGCCCCCTACGGAGGTCTGTATCTCGGGCAGCAGGGGGTCCTCGGAGCTGAAATTAATGGGGTTCAGCTCCGTAGACCCCCTGCTTCAACCCTATGTAAGAAAAAAAGCGCAAAGAAACGACCCACTTGGATTTCTCCATTAAAGAGAAATATTATAAAATGTTGCCTAATTCATATCACCGAAAGGAACTGATTATTTAAATACTTCTATGTGCCAGGTTTGGATTAAGAAATGTATTGGTTACCCACATAAGACCCCATAAACATGCCACTGGAATTAATTCACTTGGGTAACAGGAGAGATTTCCCCTTTAAAATGCATTGTGTTATTGCATAAACCAAATAACTGACTTTATATGTAAATATACCTTATATCAAGGGCTGCTTTATTTGACATAATTATTAGCCCCTTTATGCAGCAGCTGCAACGCATGTATTCAACATTAACAGCTGGAAAATATTGTATATATATATTTTTGTTTTTTTGTTTTACTTTTAGAAAATGGGAATGTGACAGTTCAATAAAACATTAGCGGATTCCCCGGGGTTATTATGTTACTTTCCACCTGCAGAAGTTACAGAGATGAGGAATGTAAGCCTGGTCTTACTCCCGGCACAGAATACCTGTAATGAATTTCTGCTTCGACAAACTTGGAGACACGGTATATTATTTTGCAGGGGAGTTAGGTCTGTTATTATCGGCGCCCTTGCATTAGGTCCCAGGGTTGCTTGTATTTAATGGACTCTAGTGGAGTGATAAAAATTTGGTTGTTTAATAATATTTTATGCTTTAGACAAATCCGTGAAGAAGTCCTTCATCATATCCTCTCTCCCCCACCGCCACGAGCCTCCCATCCTCCCCCCCCCCAAGCCTCCCGTCCTCCCCCCTAACCCCCCCAAGCCTCCCATTCTCCACCATTAAACCCCCCGAGCCTCACACCCTGGGCCATATCTTCCGTCCTATGTAGGGAGTATGCCCAGTGGCGGAAGTGTAATGGCACTAGTGCAAGGCAACTCCGCTTCTCAAGGGCCACCAGCAGACCAGGTATTAGTGATATCCCTGCTTCAGCACAGGTGGTGCAGTCTTCGACTGAGCCACTGATTGAGCCTCTGAAGCAGGGATATCTCTAAAACCTGACCTGTTGGTGGCCCTTGAGGACCAGAGTTGCCCACACATGCCGTATACTGTATTTTAGAAAGATTGTCACAATGTTTATGTTTTAAAATTGGGCTTCGAGACACTTTCCCCAATAAATCCATGTTTTATAAAGTAAGAATTGAAAACGAGAAAGCGGTGTCGCTGCTGATTGATAAATGTGAAAGTAACGATACTCTGTAAACGCCCTTATTACTGTCACACTGACTGTACCAGAGATACGCACTATAACAAGAACTGTCGGACATGGTTTCCGTAACAAATAATGCCTCTCCTGCCTAATTATTAAAAACGAGTACTCTGGTTTCCTGTGTCCTTTAAAAAAATAAATAAGCTTTTCAGCGAGGGACGTCTTTGTGGGGTTTTCCACGTGGGGGAACACTGAACCAGGCTGTGGGAATGCACATATTCCGTGTAACAATATAAAACTCATTGCACACAGGACTGGTTCAGCAGCGCTACAGGTGGACAAACGTTCCGCCCAGGACTGGCTCAGCAGCGCTACAGATGGACAAACGTCCCGCCCACGTTTGCAAACCTGGCGCCTTTTTAAAGAAAATGAAAAAAAAAAATTTTTTAAAGCTGTTTGCCAAGTAAATATCTCCACAGCCTGAAATCTGGGTTTTGCCGGATAGACAGATGGAGAGAAAGACATAGAGAGAGATACCTGGGAACACAGCTGAGGCTCCTGGGAAAAGACCAAATTTGAATATGCAAAGTATATTCAAATGATTGCAAGTTGTGAAATCTTTTAATGGACCACAATGAGAGGTCGTCATACATGAAATTGTTTTGGACCTCCCAAGACGTGTATGTAGATGCCGTCACAGAACGTTTGTAGACATGTCTAAGAACACCCCATGGATGTAGCTTGTAGATGTCTTCATGACTTCACGTCTCCCCTTCAGTACATCTGAACAATGACCCCAGTAGAGGCATAGTGATCTTCAAAGTTTATATACAACTACTAATGCACATCTATGGATGACTCTCACGTGCCTACAGATGCAGTGAAGAAGAGACCTGCGTGGTCTAAAATAGCTGGTGGTACCACCACATCTGGGAATGTCACTCCGATAAAGCTGCAGGAACACACCTGTGAGGTCTCCAAACCTTGTGTACAGCTAAATCTATAGAGGACTCATGTTGGTCCATTCACCCCACCGCTCTAACAACGGAGCGGGGAAAGGTGGACTTCCGCCTGCATGTTTATCTATTGAAAGATTTCTTTGCCATCCTGTAAAATGTGGTTTCTGCTTTCACTTCACTAGTTTTTCCCCCCATGCGTACTGATTTTTAAACTGTGTTTTAATCCTATGAAACGAGCTGAAAACCAAAACTTCACAGGGGGGCTAAGCCTCTCATACTTTGTGACAACGCTAGACTTCAGAGAAGGTTGGGATAAGGCCGTTTTCCAGATAGGTCTCTGCTTAGTAACAAGATGTCCGATGGAGGAAGGGGGGATAGGCAGCAGAGGTTGTCATGTGAACACTATACTGCAGGCTTTGGGCCTTTTAAACAAAAAATGTGACTTAAAAAACATAGGTTGCGGTCGGCCGAACTTCGGGTTTGATGGGTACACTGTAACGTGCCACGCATTCTCGGGGCCAATACAATTACTAGAACGCCTTCTACTTTCTCTGCTTGCAATCTCATTTCTTGATTCCCTTTCTGGGGCCTGATTTTTCTTTTCCAGCCTCTCGGCGCTTCTCGGATGTGCCGGTGAACATGGAGCCGTCGGGTCACCCGAACACAATAGGTACACCGACTGTGTGTTAAGTCTGCCGGCAAGCTGCCTGTTAATTGTGGGTCTGCTTAATCGTACGCTTACACATGTGTTGCGGTCAATGTGATTGCCTGTCGGAGGCGCCCGATGGCGTCTCCCCCGTGTCATCTCAAACCATTCTTCTATCCGCAGATTAAAAGGCTGCCTGGGCAGCTGGGGAAACCTCTCACTGGTAATGCTCATTCCCCCCCCCCCCTCCGCCCCTGTTATGCAATCGCCTCAATAAGGTTAAAAAAATGTAAGAAAAAAAAGACAAATATTGCCGTTTCCAGGGTAACGAGAGCATTTTCTCCTTCTCATCATGCAGAATGAAAATAACATCTGTTCCCTTTATGTTTCTGGCGATACAACAGGGTGTGCAGTGTGTGAATGTGCCCCTGTTTGTATCGCTTGTGTATCTGCGTTTGTGTCAGTGCGTTTGTGTTGGCTTGTTGTGTAACAGACACACGAGGTGAATGGGATGTTTAATTGCCGGCAATCTCACGTGGAGGGAAATGGAAGGTCCTGGTGTAACCGGCTTCCGTAGAGAGATGTATTCCCGCTCAAGGTGACTGCGTTTGCTTTTCTCTGGGGACACTGATTTCAACAATATCAGTTACTTCAGAAACATAGAACTTGGCGGCCGATAAGGGCCACTCGGCCCAACTAATTTGCCCACGTTCCTATGTGTTGTAAAACCTCAGACCCGATTCGATCCTTGTGGCTATCCCAATAACGCTATAATTCCTTACTGCAGGGTGCTCAACTCCAGGCCTCAAGTCCTCAAGTCCTCCACCCACGTTGGCTTGTAATTTATTAGCGAAATTCTCCATTTTGATCCTAAATTTAATAACAGAGGAGTCATTTTGTTGCATTTTTTGATAAAAAAAATTATTATTACGCCCGCTAACCCCGTCAAGGTAATCTCCATTATGGCCGGTACCCACACTAAATACATAATATTTCTTATTGTCCCGTGGGCAGAACTTGGTGAAATATGTGATGTGAAGATGCCTAAAGGGTTAAATGAATGAGGAATAATGAGGTTTGGGATTCAGTGCAATTGAAACAGGCACACATCTGAAATCAGACTCCCTGGGTATATTGTGAAGGAAAAGTGAAGGAGAGAACCCACATTTCCCCTTCACAATGCGAAGGGAATCTTATTTCTGGCGTTTGCCAGCTGTAATTGCACTGAATCACAGGCGGGATTATGTGTGGGTACCGGATATAGTGGGGTTTCCTTTACGGGGTTAGCGGGCGTAATGTCATCACACAAGATCAAAGTGTACAATCTCACTAATAAATTACAAGCCAATTTGGGAGAAGTGCCAGATTTGGGTACACACACACACACACACACACACACACACACACACACACACACACACACACACTCCTACACACACACACACTCTTCAGCCTTTGACATTCTACTGCTGGATGAATGCCTCCCCAGTGATCTTCCAGGTCTGTGTGTGTGTGTATATATATATATATGTGTGTGTGTGTGTGTGTGTGTGTGTGTGTGTGTATACATATATAATATATATTGGTAGCTAAGCCCTCTTCTTCCCAATATGTTTGCATTATAAAATAACACCCAATAAATAAATAATGCTAACGATATATAGTATGTTTACAATATCTTGCATATATTTTTACATGTATACATTACATATATACAATGCACATATAATGGAGGTATATACATAGCCACTCGGCTCTCTTTTGACGGAATGACTTCTTCAGCTGTAATGCTGCAACCGCCCCATATATCTTATATAAAAAGTCATTAATATAAACCTGCCCTCCCATATACAGCATATGTCTTTTATCCTAAAGAGAGAATTGTACATTACATATTTGTTCAGTGGGTTTCCATGGCAATTTCTATTCATTAAAAGTACATTACTTGTCTGTGACATTCATTTGAAAGAGCTTTTTCTGTTTCCAACAGAGTTAATCTAACGATAAACACACACACACACACACACACACACACACACACACACACACACACACACACACACACACACACACACACACACACACACACACACACACACACACACACACACACACACACACACACACACACACACCCTACGAGGTCTTGTACGCTCGGGAAGCAGAGGGTATGCCGCGCCACCCTATTAGTTCTGTAAATCTCAAGTGAAAGCAGTGCATGGCCGATCTTCCCCCCCTACGGAGGTACTGTATCATACGGGACAAGCAGATGGCTGCCCGAGCGCCCCCTACCGAGGTCTGTATCTCGGGAGTACACCGAAGTGTGCTGTGCCGCGCCCCCTACGTAGTCTGTATCTCGTAAGAAGACAGAAGAGTTGCCGAGCGCCCCCGATACGGAGTTCGGTATCTCGGGAAAGCAGAGGGACTGCCAGCGCCCCACTACGGAGGTCTGTATCACTCGGGAAGCAGAAGGGTATTCTGCGCGCCCCTACGGAGGTCTTTAATTTTGAGGAAGCAGAGAGTTGGACCGAAGCGCCCCCTACGGATGAATCTGTATACTCGAAGGAAAGCAGAGTTGCCGGCAGGACCAACACCTACGGAGTGTCTATATCGCGGGAGCAGAGCGTTCCGCACTCACCCCCTACTGAGGTCTGATATCGTCGTAATACAAGGTGCCGGCAAGCCACCCCAATATCACGATGACTTCTCCATCTCGTGGCCAGCAGAGGGTTGCCGGCGCACTCCCTACGCCATACTTCTGTTACTCTCGGAACGCAGACGGAGCTGCCTCGCACAACAACCCTTACGGCCGGTCTGATATCTCGCGGAAGCAAGGTCGTGTGAGCCGGCGCCCCCCATACGGAGTGATCTGTAATCTCAGGCAACAGAGGGCTGGATAGCACTGCCACGCGCCCCCTAAGGGCGTTCCTGTATCTGGAAGCAGAGGGCTGCCTGGCGCCCACCTACGATTGAGTCTTGTTATCTCGGGGCGAGTCGAGCAGAGGGTTGCCGGCGCCACCCAACGGAGTGTCTGTAATCTGAGGGAAGAGAAGACGTTGCCTGGCGGCGCCCCCTACGCGAAGGTATGATATATCGGGGAAAGCAGAGTCAGCCGGCGCACCCTACGAGAGGTTCGTATCTCGGGAAGCAAGAAGGCACGCCGGCAGAACCGGCGCGAACATAGGCAAGATTCTGTCTCATTTCGGGACACAAGGTTCTGAGGTCATCCCGCCACCGGGCCATGTTTCGGAGACGTGACAGCCGAGATTGCCGCGCCACATACGCAGTGATCTGTATCCAGGTAAGCAAGGAGTTGCCGGACCCACTACGGAGGTCTGTATCATCAGTGAAGGCAGAGGCTAGCCGGGCCCCCTACGGAGGTACTATCATCGCAGCAGGGGGGTCGCGGAAGCTGAAATTAAGTGGGAGTCTCAGCTCCGTAGACCCCCCTGCTTCAAACCCCTATGTTAAGTGAAAAAAAGCAAAGACATAAGAACGACCCCACTTGGATTTCAATCCTTAAAGAGAGAACTATTTTAAAATGCATTGCCCTAATTCATATCACAAGAAGGAACTGATTATTAAATAAGTTCTATGTGCCGGTTGGATGATTTTAAGAAATGTTTGGGTATACCCACATAAGACGCCAATAACACATGCACTGAAAAGTAATTAATTCACTTGGGGTAACAGAGAGATTTCCCCTTTAAATGCATTGTGTGTTATTGCATAAAACAAATCCACTGACATTTATATGTAAATATAACCTTATATCAAGGGCTGCTTTATTTGACATAATTATTACCCTTAATGCAGCAGCTGCTCACGCATGTATTCAACATTAACACTTGGAAAAAAATATTGTATTATATATTTTTGTTTTTTTGTTTTACTTTTAGAAAATGGGAATGTGACAGTTCAATAAAACATTAGCGGATCCCCGGGGTTATTATGTACTTTCCACCTGCAGAATTTACAGAGAATTAGGAATGTAAGCCTGGTCTTACCCCGCACAGAATACCTGTAATGATTTCTGCTTCGACAAACTTGGAGACACGGTATATATTTTTGCAGGGGAGTTTATTCTGTTTTATCGCGCCCTTGCATTAGGTCCCAGGTGCTTGTATTAATGGACTCTATGGAGTGATAAAAATTTGTGTGGTTTTAATAATATTTTATGCTTATAAACAAACGTGAGCGTTCCTTCATCATATCCTCTTCTCATCCCCACCCCGACACCTCCCA
This sequence comes from Ascaphus truei, assembly GCA_036426205.1. NCBI lineage: Eukaryota > Metazoa > Chordata > Amphibia > Anura > Ascaphidae > Ascaphus > Ascaphus truei. The sequence goes on from CM071588.1 coordinate 1,928,110, forward strand.
TCCTCACCCCACCCCCACAACCTCTCCCGTCCTCACCCCCCCTAAACCCCCCCAACACTCCCATTCTCCCACCATTAACCCCCCACCTCCCTCACACACTTGGCCATATCTTCCGTCCTATGTAGGGAAGTATGCCCAGTGGCGGAAGTGTAATGGCACTATATTGCAGATGACTCCGCCTTCTCAAGGCCACCAGCAGACCAGGTATTAGTGATATCCCTGCTTCAGCACACGTGGTTGCAGTCTTTCGACTGAGACACTGATTGATCCTCTGAACAGGATAATCTCTAAACCTGACCTGTTGGTGGCCCTTGAGGACCGAGTATGCCCACACACTGCCGTTATACTATTTTAGAAAGATTGTCACAATGTTTATGTTTTAAAATTGGGCTTCAGAGACCACTTTCCCCAATAATCAATGTTTTATAAAGTAAGATTGAAACAGCAGAAAGCGGTGTCGCTGCTGATTGATAAATGTGAAGTAACGATACTCTGTAAAACGCCCTTATTACTGTACACACTGACTGTACCAGAGATACGCACTATAACAAACTGTCCGGACATGGTTCCGTAACAAATAATGCCCTCCCTGCCTAATTATTAAAAACGAGTACTCTGGTTTCCTGTGGCCTTTAAAAAAACTAAGCTTTTCAGCGAGGGACTGTCTTTGTGGGTTTTCCAGCGGGGGGAACACTGAACCAGGCTGTGGGAAGCACATAGTCCGTGAACAATATAAAACTCATTGCAACACAGGAGCTAGGTTCAGCAGCGCTACAGTGGACAAACGTCTCCCCAGGACTGGCTCAGCAGCGCTACAGATGGACCAACGTCCCGCCCATCAGTTTGCAACCTGGCGCCTATTTTAAAATGAAATTAAAGATAAAAAAATTTTTTAAAAGCTGTTGCCAAGTAAATATCTCCCCAGCCGAAATCTGGGTTTTGCCGGATAGACAGATGGAGAAAGACATTAGGAGAGATACTACCTGGGAACACAGCTTAGGTCCTGGGAAAAGACCAAATTTGAATATGCAAAGTATATTCAAAGATTGCAAGTTGTGAAATCTTTAATGGACCACAACTGCAGAGGTCGTCTACATGAATTGTTTTGGACCTCCAAGACGTGTATGTATTGCGTCACGAACGTTTGTAAGCCATGTCTAAGAACACCCGATGGATGTAGCTTGTAGATTTCTTCATACTTCACGTCTCCCCTTCAGTACATCTGAACCATGACCCCAGTAGAGGCATAGTGATCTTCAAAGTTTATATACAACTACTAATGCACATCTAATGGATACTCTCACGTGCCTACAGATGCAGTGAAGAGAAACCTGCTTGGTCTAAAATAGCTGGTGGTACCACCACATCTGGAATGTCACTCCGATAACGCAGGAACACACCTGTGAGGTCTCAAAACCTTGTGTACACTAAATCTATAGGACTCATGTTTGGTCCATCACCCCACCGCTCCAACCACCTGAGTGCTGGGAAAGTGGACTTCCGCCTGCTGTTTATCTATTGAAAAAGATTTCTTGCACATCTGTAAAATGTTGGTTTCTTTGTTCTGCTTTCCCTTCACTAGTTTTCCCCCCATGGCTGTACTGATTTTTAAACTGTGTGTTTAATCCATATGAAAGAGCTGAAACCAAAACTTCACAAGGGGGGCAAGCTCCTCATACTTTTGACAACGCTAGACTTCAAGAGAAGGTTGGAGATAAGGCCGTTTTTCCATACAAGGTCTCACTGCCTTAGTAACAAAGATAGGTCCATGGAGGAAGGGGGGATAGGCAGCAGAGGTTTGTCATGGAACACTATACTGCGGCTTTGGCCTTTTTAAACAAAAATGTGACTTAAAAAACATAGGTTTTGCGGAGCGGCCAAAAACTTCGGGTTTGATGGGTACACTTAACGTGCCACGCATTTCTCGGGGCCAATACATTTACTAGAACCCTGATTCTACTTCTAATTCCCATTCTATTTCTATTCCCTTTTTGTTTCTTGTTCCCGCCTCTCACACTGCCCATTCTTACTTCTAATACCTGACCCCCTCCACCCCTCCCCCCCCGTTCCACCCACCTTCTGTCGCCTTCTTCTATGCCAATTAAGAACCTCCTGGCATGATTTTCTTTTCCAGCCTCTCGCGCTTCTCGAGTGCCGGACACACATGGAGCCGTCGGGATCACCGAACACACAATAGGTACACACGACTGTGGTTAAGTCTTGCCGGCAAGCATGCTGTTAATGTGGGTCTGCTTAATCGTACGCTACACACATGTGTGCGGTCAATGTGATTGCCTGTCGGAGGCGCCCGATGGCGTCTCCCACGTATGTCCCCAAACCATTCTATCCGCAATTAAAAGGCTGCTCCCTGGGCAGCTGGGGAAACCTCTCACTGGTAATGCTCCATTCCCACCCCCCCCTTCCCCCTGTTATGCAATCGCCTCAATAAGGTTATAAAAAAGTAAGAAAAAAAAAAAATATTGCCGTTCCAGGTAACGAGAGCATTTTCTCTTCTCATCATGCAGATGAAAATAACATCTGTTCCCTTATGTTTCGGCGATACAACAGAGGTGTGCAGTGTGTGAATGTGCCCCTTTTGTATCCTTGTGTATCTGCGTTTGTGTGCAGTGCGTTTGGTGTTGGCTTGTTGTGTAACGACCACGAGGTGAATGGGTGTTTAATTGCCGGCAATCTCACGTGGAGGGAAATGGAAGTCTCCTGGTGTAAACCGGCTTCCGTAGAGACATTATCATCCGCCGTCAGGTGACTGCGTTTGCTTTTCTCTGGGGACAACTGATTTCAACAATATCAGTTACTTTCAGAAACATAGAACTTGGCGGCCGATAAGGGCCACTACGCCCAACTATTTTGCCCACTTCCTGATGTTGTAACCTAAAACCTCAGCCCGATTCGATCCTTGTGGCTATCCCAATAACGCTATAATGCCTTACTGCAGGTGCTCACTCCAGCCCTCAAGTCCTCAAGTCCTCCACCCACGTTGGCTTGTAATTTATTAGCGAAATTCTCCATTTTGATCCTAAATTTAATAACAGAGGAGTCATTTGTTGCTTTATTATAAAAAAACTTATTATAACACCCGCTAACCCCGTCAAGGTAATCTCCATTATGGCCGGTACCCACACTAAATACATAATATTTCTTATTGTCCCGTGGGCAGAATTGGTGAATATGTGTGTGAAGATGCCTAAAGGGTTAAATGAATGAGGAATAATGAGTTGGATTCAGTGCAATTGAACAGGCACACATCTGAAATCAGACTCCCTGGGTATATTGTGAAAGGAAATGAAGGAAGAACCACACCATTTCCCCTTCACAATGCGAAGGGAATCTTATTTCTGGGCGTTTGCCAGCTGTAATTGACTTGAATCACAGGCGGGATTAATGTGGGTACCGGATATATTGGGGTTTCCTTTACGGTTGCTGCGGGCGTAATGTCATCACACCATCAAAGTGTACAATCTCCTAATAAATTACAAGCCATTTTGGGAATGCCAGAGTTGGGTACACACACACACACACACACACACAAAAAAGAACACACACAACACACACACCACACACCAAACACACACACACCACACACACACACCACACCAACAACACACAACACACACACACACATATACCACAACATATACCACATACAAATACACACACTAACACACCACTAACACACACACACAACACACACACAACCACACACGATACAACACACACATATACCCCACACCATATACACACACACACATATACACACACACCACACACCACAACAAACACACAACAAACACACACATAAAGAACCACACACATGACACAACATCCTACAACCCCAACACACACAAAAACACATAAACACAAAACCGGCACACATACCACATACACATTACACAAAACAAAAACCACACATATACACACACATATACCCACCCAAACACACCAACAACACCACAATACTACACACAAAACACCAAACACCCACCACAAACCACAACACACACACACACACCACAGACACACAACACACACACACACACACACACACACCAAAACACACCACACCATACACCACACACAACACACACACCACACACAACTCCCACATCCACACCCACACCACAAACAAACCCACACACACACACACACACACACCAGTGGAATTTCAAAGGCTGAAGATGATAGGCTAATAATTAGATATATAAATATCTGTTCTCTTCAGCCTTTGACATTCTACTGCTGGATGAATGCCTCCCCAGTGATCTTCCAGTTGTGTGTGTGTGTATATATATATCTTATGTGTGTGTGTGGTGTGTGTGTGTGGTGTTGTGTGTATACATATATAATATATATTGGTAGCTAAGCCCTCTTCTTCCCATATTTGTTTGCATTATAAAATAACACACATAAATAAATAATGCTACGATATATAGTATGTTTACATATCTTGCTATATTTTTACATGTATACATTACTATATACAATGCACTATAATGGAGGTATATCATAGCCACTCGGCTCTCTTTTGACGGAATGACTCTTCTTACGCTGTAATGCGCACCGCCCACTATAATCTTATATAAAAACTATTAATATAAACCTGCCCCCATAATCCAGCTATGTCTTTTATCCTAAAGAGAGAATTGTACATTACTATTGTTCAGGGGTTTTCCATGGCAATTTCTATTCATTAAAAGTACATTACTTGTCTGTGACATTCATTTGAAAGAGCTTTTCTGTTTCCAACAGAGTTATCTAACGATAAACACACACACACACACACACACACAAACACACACAACACACCACAACACACACACACCACACACACACACACCACACACACACACACACACACACCACACACACACACACACACACACACACACACAACACACACACACACAACACCCACACACACACAACACACACACACACACACACACACACACACACACACACACACCCCCCCCAACACACACACCAACCACACACACACACCACACACCACACAACACACACCCACATACACCACCACAACACACACAACATATATACATCAAAAGTCAACCTTTATTATATTACAATAATAAATATAGCCGCTCGGAGGAATTAACATGGCACACGAGGTGTAATAATCAGCGTTTCAGTCTTTTAAATCACCTTCATCAGGGGTGGAACAAGGAAACATGATGATTTTGACTACAATATATATATTATTCTTGCACCTCTCTATGCCTCGTGTGCTGGGTTCTTTCATATATATTATATGCACAAAATTAGTACACCTAACAATAGTTAATGATATGTGAATCTGTTAAGTACATTTAAATGCTGCTATAGTGTCTTGGGTCCCAAAAACCAGAAGAACAGATAAGAGTTATAGCACAAGTCAAGAAAAGATACAATTCAGAATTATGGTAACAATGTGTCTCTATACTAGCTCAAATACGTAGCTGTGTGTAGGAAGCTACTATTAGCTAGTTTAAGCACCATTTTAACATAATATGAATTGTATATTTACTTGCTCGTGTGTGTGTGTGTGTAATACACACACACACAATAATATTTGATTTATATTATTTGTATTAGTAGATATAAATAAATATATGTAGGAGTACACAAAGATACTATACAAATACACATGCACACGTACACATGCACAAAGAGATATATAGATGATAGACTGATATCCATCTATATATCACCCCCTTTTATAAATCAGAACCTACAAGAACCTTACATTCCTAAACTTAAATCAAAACTTTCAAATGATTAAGAACCAAAACCAGAACACTGGCCCGTGCTGATCTCTAGGTTTCTCACAGTATTTTCTGCTCATTTTGACCCCCCCCCCGCATATTTGGTAATATCCAAAAAATGAACAATCGGTCGTCTAGCTAAAACCAGAGCCAAACCACGAGTGAAACAGCTCACGCTTAGTGTTCATGTGTCCGGACGCCATGTCTGACTATTATACTGCGCTTAATGTTCATGTGCTCCGGACGCCATGTCGACTATTATCTGCGCTTAGTGTTCAGTGTGGTCCGGACGCCATGTCTGACTATTACACTGCGCGTTGACCAAGATGTTTTTACTCCTAACCTCTGCTTTATTTCTGTAATGTTTCTGGTTATTATAAACTCGCTGTTTCATTAAGGGGGTTATTCATTAACTACAATAGTGCGATTGGGGCTCATGGGAAACTCCAATTCGTTGACTCCAATGGGTATTGACACACAATAGTGCCCCAAGGGCACTATCGCAGTTTAATGGAAACCTCTAAATATCTGTTATTATTTGTGCCAGTCTGTAATGCTCTCCTGTAAAATCCATATACTACTGTGGCCAGTCTGTAGGGTCTCCTGTAAAATCCATACTGTGCCAGTCTGTATGTGTCCCTGTAAATCCATATCTGTGCCATCTGTAGGGTCTCCTGTAAAATCCATAACTGTGCCAGTCGTATGGTCTCCTGTAATCCATATACTGTCCCAGTCTGTATGGTCTCTGTAAATCCAATACTGTGCCAGTCGTATCTCTCTGTAAAATCCATATACTGTGCCAGTCTGTATGGTCTTCTGTAAAATCCATATACTGTGCCAGTCTGTATGGTCTCCTGTAAAATCCATGTACTGTGCCAGTCTGTATGGTCTCCTGTAAAATCCATTTACTGTGCCAGTCTGTATGGTCTTCAATATGATCTATGTACTGTGCCAGTCTGTATGGTCTTCAATATGATCTATGTACTGTGCCAGTCTGTATGGTCTTCAATATGATCTATGTACTGTGAAACCTATGTTCTGTAATGTAATTTTTTCCAATTGATTCTGAAAAATGTTTAACCAGCGCAGTGCCACTAAACAAAATAGCTGTCTGTTATATGGACATCGCAAATCCAGGATGTCTTCATCATGAGAAGGGTGTAGTCTACTTTCAAACATGTTGGTGGCAGACTGAGGACCTTTCCACCAATATGTTACTTGGATGATGGGAAACCAATGCCAAAGTAAAAAGAGCACTTTATTCAGGACTACTTGCACATTGAGAAAGATGCACATTGTATCTCATTGTAGCCCTTTTCTCTGAACATCAGTGATTGCCACAGTTCAGGCCTAGCATGGCTATGTAGCCCAACCGACACCTACCTACTAACTCCAGGTCAACAGTACATCTTCAGATCTTACTCTACTGTAGCAAAGTTACTACCACACATGGGAATGGGAATACAAAGCCAGGACTAAGTTACTAAACCACTGTTGAGCTGGTGTTAGTTAGCACAATATAAGCCACATGTTAACTAACTGGTTATACACCTGTTGAAGACATTCAAGTGAATTATAGAAAGAATCCTCACATATACAACCTGTATTAGACATTGAAAGCATCCTTCTTAGCTGAGGGACCTCGCTCACAAAGAAGTATCTTCCATTTGAGGCCAACAGTTGCTAAGCCATGGAGGTCACCATGTTGTTATGTCTACAGTACCTCATCAATCTAAAATACGGCCCGTTCTTTTTCAACAGGACACTATGGGAAGGATATTTATCGGAGTGGAGGACCTGATCTTCACACTTTTATCTCCTCTGGATTTGTGACTTTGGGACGAGGACACCTTAAGGGTACAGTACAAAACATTTATTTATTTTACGATAACTATGGCGTTATTGTGTCCATATGTATTGAATTGGCTTTCACTGCTCTATTGATTACTACTGTGTCTATTGGCTGCTAATGTTGTAGTGGCTACTGTCTACAATTAAAGAAAGTTACGTCCACTGTTGATCGTGAGGGGTATTTATTGATTAGCTTTGAAATCTATCAACGGAACTGTCTTCATTTCTGTATACAGGTGTGAAGGAGCAGCTAAGGGGAGATCATTAAACTGCATTAGTGCCGATCGGGCCACTATCGTACAGAGACCCTTTGACTTCAAAGGCAAATTGGCCCTAGCTCATTTTAATGAAAGACCCACGAAGTGTCTTGGCCAAGGTGTAAGGATGTTATATTGTTGGGTTAGTTGGTTCTGCTATTACTGCTTACGTTTTGTTTTACGGATCTGGAGATCTTTCAGAGGAAGAGACTGTTACTTGCGGCGCGTTCATTTGCACAGTTGACTTTGTGTCATTGTGTTTGTAAGTACACAGGTCCGTATTTAATGAGATGTGACGCTCCCATGACCTTGCTGGAAGGTTTCAGCTTCACTCATTGGAAGGGAGCTGAAATCTTCCTTCGCAAGGGGAGGATATCTCCACAGCACATGGAACAGGGGCCTCGCCTGCGCAAACTCCACGTAACACTAGGATGGTTAGTTTAAAAAATGATTGGACTTTTAACTTACTTATTTTAAGTTCCCATCGATATCCTGAGCTTGTGGCTGAATAGAATGCATAAGGTACATAAATATCATCATTTTCCATGCAGGTTAAACTTGCCATTAATATGAAAGTCCAATGGATGAACCACCTTGGTATAAAATTACTGATCTTTCATGTTCTCAGGGCTTAAACTGGTATAAAATGTAAATTGGTGTCATTTTGGGTTATATAATGGAGCTATCCCATTATGGGAAATATTTACTAAGCAGTGCTCGGTCTTTAAGCTACTTTCTGGTCCATTAATATTTGTTTGTATTATTTAATGCTGATGGTGTATGCAGAATTTCCCATCTCGTGTTTGGCACAGAAAGATAAAGTGACTTGCCCAAGGTCACCAGGATTTGACCTGGGTTCAGCCACTTCTCCGGTGCTTAATCTCTCCAGACAGTGGGAACATCAATCAGTTGTGTTCCTGTTTACAGCAGCAACACTGATAGAGCTGTCATGGCCACCCACTCTTAAGCAAGAGAAAGGGCCTCACACATGCGTGACATTTGTATGAGACTGCTTCTTACCTCTGGACCAGTGGACCTTGTGTTTGCCTGGGGCAGGGACTGTGATGGTTGGAGGGGGTCCTTGGTGTCGAGGTGCGGTCTGTGAAGTTGGGTGATTGGGGTTTAGGACTCTCTCAGAGTCTCCTGGTAGCATGACATTACCCTGATGCTGTGTGAGACCGTGAGACAGAGACCTCATTGCGTGAGTCTTGTCAGGGTTGCACTCATAGTGATTAACAATGAAGAGTGAACACCTTATATGGTGCAAGAATGGGCAATCGGAAACCTCTCATTACACTGTGACATCTTTTTCTATGTCGTAATATTTTCTAAAAAAAAGTACATGTGTGTAGAATTGGCATTTGGTTATTAAAAATGTTACGACAAAATGAATTGTCATTGGTAAGAGGTGCTATGCTTTAGGGCACTTTTGGAGCAAAATTGACGCAGGGGGAACAATCTTCGTTATCCGTCTCTTAAGGCATCAAGGTCTTGCTACAATTTTTGCCCCATGAGTGTATGACAGACTATGGGAGAGGTTAGGCAGGAGTTACATGACTCCAGACTATAATAATGTATTACAATGTAATCATGAACCGTGGATTTTTATGCCATCTCAGACCTGACAGATACGCTGACAAAGAAAAGAAGTTAAATGGTGCAACGTAGACACAGACGTTGATATATCCCACTATAATGTAACTCCACCTATTGACACTTCCTGACTTGCAAGCTGGTTCACTACGTTGATGACAACAGGTGCAAGGTTGTAATGCAAATATTCTGGATTCAGCCAACAACTTGCACAACCTGAGTCAGTAAAAAGTCTTAGAGATGTAATCAAAAAGGGGTTTTACTTAGCTTCGGTTATGTTCTCAGTTACAGCTTGCACAGCTAAACAGCATACAGCAGGAAAAGCTCTCTGAACACCCAGGGAAGCTCCATCAGTCTAGTCTGATCCTGAGAGTGATGGGAATTCTTGGCCTGGCACATGCACGGCCCATGAAGAAGCTCTGGCACTATCCCGGCCTAGGCTCTTATCTATTGCATATATTTTAGGCTTTCTCCGATCAGTGCTGAGTGTTGTAGCAAAAAAGGCATAATTAAGGAAACTGCTGTGTCACAGTTCCTTTGTATTAAACAACTCTATATATGGCAAACATGTGGTTGATAGAGAGCTCTGCTTAGCCACAGCACGTGTTTTTCTGTGTGTGTTACACCCATACAAAGGTGTAAATGTCTCAAACAAAGTTTGGCTTAAAAATGGCCTTAAAGCAGCAGTTCAAGCTGCCGTTTAAAAAAAAAAATTCCATTCACTATGTGTATCAATATAATCTGCACACTAACACGTGATGAGCTAAGGTGCTGATCGATCCATTCTCCTGTGATCGATCAGCAAAGATTCGGCTCGAAGGTTCACTCAATCACTGTCAGTGCTGCAGAAGAGGACTAAAGACACAAAGTTCTGTGTGGAAGATCATGTGACTAGGCAGTCACTAGATACAATTGGTGCACAGGGCAAATTGGGGTGTGCCAGAGCCTGTCTCAGAAGAGGATGTGACTTTGTTAATGGTTTCTATAGAAACAAAAATGCTTGTTAAATTAAAATACATAAAAAATGTTTTTTGTTTTTTTTAAATGCTACAAGTATTTTCTCATAGTACAGAACTGATTTATTACAATAAAAAAACCACATGTAGGATATTACTTGAACTTCTGCTTTAATACACCGGTTCCTATTTAATATACTGTGATGATGTTTTCCCCTTGCAGGCAGAAAAAGCATTAATATAAACAGACATGTCAGGTGAGGGTGCAATAAACTTCAATGCCGTTGTACTGATAAAAAAAAACCCCAGTACAAATACATTTCCTTTTGTCCAGAATCAACAATTGTGACGGATTTTGGTTTGCATCTCTGTAGTGACAGTGTGGCAGTGTTATCTGTTCCTACCTTAGCATGATTTACAGCAGCATTCAAACTGATTGAAACCAGAGATACGCAGTTTACGTTTACACCTGTGAGAGGGAGACTCACCTGTCAGGCGACAGTACGTAGCAAATAAGCAAACTCAGGTATTTGGCATTTAAGGGTTTCTATTAAGTGGGGAAGTCTTCTCTGAAGATGGCACTTTGCAGAATGATGCCTCGGAGGCTGACATTTAAGTCCATATAACTAGGAGGTACTGTCAGAAATACAGAAAAGGGAAAAGGAAGAAAGGGGGGGGGGGAGAGAAAAAAGTGGAGAAGAAAAAAACTTCACGTTGCAGGAAGTGAAGATTTATTTGGTGTTTATTTAGATCAGCAACAGGACATTTCCTGTGAGTGCGTCTGCTTGTCTTCCACAGGTCCCCAACCCTGCTTTAACAATCCCATTGTCATGTTATAGAGTGGTTAAGATGCAGACAAGGATTCTGGGTAATGGCATGTAAATGTGCACCCTGAGAGTGTCACTTTTAGCTTCCTATCCATTTTTACATGGATTCCCTAAAAAAACAAACAAAGGAAAAAAAACAATTTGCTTGCCGCATTACACAGCTTGTACAACTAAGCCTGGGGCAAAGAAGTGCAGAGTCTGTAGACCCACTCAGAGGCAGGCCTTGTGGACAATTTAAGAGTTGCCCAGTTTTATGCAGTAGAACATTTCTTAATTGCAGGGCCCCAGTAAAGGGCAATCAGAGTTGCATAGACCTCCCAAATCAGGACAGCGGGTAACAAAATAGAATGTTACGTTGGAAGGGGCTGCTGTATTAACCCCTTGGTCACTTCAACAGGCTAAGAGATCCTGTTCCCTCTGTGACTCAAAGCTTTACCACCCTAACATATGGGTATTAAAGGCTCGTATGCTCTCCCAAAAAATGTCGTCGTCCCCCTCGGTGGGGAGCAGGGGGTCTCTGGTGCAGAACCACGTTCATTTCAGCTCCGGGGGCCCTCTGCACCCCGAGATACAGACCTCCGTAGAGGGCGCGGGTAGCAGCTCCAGAGGTATTAAATGCCCCGGTCACGCGGGCCAATGCAAGGTATGACATCACGGATTCGTATTGATCCGCGTGACGTGGAAGCTTTAAATCCGCCATTTCGATAGCCCCACATCGCCCAGCCGTAGCTGCTACCGGCACCTCCTACGGGAGCAAAGTATCTCAGGAAGCAGGGGGTCCCCAAAGCTGAAATTAATGCAGTTCAACTGCGGGGACCCCCCTGCGTCAATCCTACAAATGTAAAAACAAAAAGGGGAATCGGGATGGCTGCTTTAAATGCCCCTTTGGCATATAAGAGGTTTAATTATGCAGGGACTTTGGCAGCGAACTACCGCAGCGCTGCCTAGCAATGAACATGTGAACACAGCAAGCTGAACGCCCATCTGCATCCTTACTGTGTGAGCGCGCCGTGTCGGAAGAAATTACTGCCCTTGAAAGGATAAGACGCTTCATTATACCCTTTATCACCAGCCTCGTTTGTCACATATTCAATTGGACCGCGGCATTTAGGGAAGACGGGGTAAAAAAAAACATACTCTGCGTTTATCGACTCCTCCAAATCTCGCTTATTTTAATTACATTTCGAACACCTGCAGGATAATATTGTCAATGTAAAAAAAAAAAACTTCCTGCTCCCGTTTCCTCCTCTGACACTCGTGCCGCCGAATGCGTCTGTAACAGGATTTGCACTTCTAATCCCTCACAATGATTTGGTATTTGGGACTCGATCAAGAGTCAACTTTGTCAACAGATAAAAGATTAAGAATCCAGACACCTCATTGTTTTGATCATGATGTATAAGCAGCTACATTATTGTATAAACGCTCCCCTTTCTCCCCCCCCCCCCCCCGCTCCCTTTCCCTCCCCCCCCGCTCCCCTTTCTCCCCCCCGCTCCCCCTTTCTCCCCCCCCGCTCCCCCTTTCTCCCCCCCCGCTCCCCTTTCTCTCCCCCCGCTCCCCTTCCTCCCCCCCGCTCCCCTTTCTCCCCCCCCCGCTCCCCTTTCTCCCCCCCCGCTCCCCTTTCTCCCCCCCCCGAAACCTTTACAACAAATACTCACCTATTGTTCCACGAGTTATAAATAATACTACCTATTACGCATTTACATCCCGGGCAACGCCGGGTCTCTCAGCTAGTTATTGTATAAACGTCTCAAACCCAAGGAGCATTTATCACAGGAGCGGGCAACTCCAGTCCTCAAGGGCCCCCAACAGGTCAGGTTTTCAGGATATCCCTGCTTCAGCAAAGGTGGCTCAGCAAAAGATTGAGCCACCTGTGCTGAAGCAGGGATACATCAGTAGGGCATCAGTGGAATAAAGATTTCTTAGGGTTCTTTTTAATTGACTTTAACACATGATAACATTTTGGCACTGTAATAAATCGATAAGAAATAACTTGAATGAAGATGCATATTGTCTGCAGAAAGGACCGAAGATGGCAGGCAGAAATTCGCACTCAGATCTTCGTCGTAGCATTTGGCAACACGGTTTGAATCAATTAATTTTCATTTCTCAAAGCAGGCCGGCGTAAACACGCTTACGGGCTTATGTTTTATTCACATGTGCTTTGAGAATTTTACATTTACAATATCCTTTATGGCAAACGCTCTTAGTAATGTTCTCATATATTCTCATAAGCACAAGCTTAATATTACCTTAACTGGGATAACATATTTATGAGCAAGTTGGGACATAGTACGGAATCGGACGGGTTATACGCCAATGGAATAAACCATAATCGGATCATTGCAGTGCACGTTTTGCAGAATAAGCTTGAATTTAGTGCGACTGTTCTGCTACATTTGCTGAATCTATGGGAAACGGTAACCCCACTCCGCTGCTTTCCTAGATGAGCCCATAATTTATATTATAAATAATGTAGGTATATGTGTGCATGTATATGTTTTTATTTATACAGCAACAAGAAAGTAATAAAGGAACAGCCCAAGCAAATAAAGGCAGAGATGTACTTACATATTTAATGAGAAAACAGACCTTATGATGCGCAAGGGATTCCGAGTCAGTTTTCTCAACAAATATCGCACTTTAATGTAGCGTTTATTTGCCGTTTTGTGCCTTTATCACTCTTTTTGTTATCATTTTTTGGGACGTACTGGTGCATTTCTACTTTTTGCCTTTGTTTCCGGTGTTAATTTTCTTTGTCCTCCAAACTTTGTAAACGTATATGTTTTGTTATTCGAGTGCTACATCTTCAATACGGTCCTGTTTACTAATATAGGACCCAGTGTGTAGGCAGTTGTGTTCTAATGTGGGATGTCTCAGGATAGGGAGGTATAGGGAGGTTTAACACATCACACGCATGATCAAACTCTCTGGAACAGTCTGCCTCGTACCGTTCGAGAGACCCCCTCTAAGGACCTACCTGTTTACCCCGGCATTTAATTAATTAACCATAACCTGTCCGGCATGTAATAGTTACAGCACCGTCCCATCCTGTATTGTCTCTTTCCTTGTGTTTGGTCTCAATTATAACCTGAATTTTTTACTTCCCCCCCCCCCCTTTTTGTAACTGTGAAGAGCTGGGAGTCCCATTGGGATAAAAGCATTATATAAATAAAGTTATTAATATTATTATATTAATATATAGGAATCCCTGCCCCACAGAGCTTACAATCTAAGGCCCAGATCTACAAACCTCTGGGATCCGCGGCTCCTAACGTGACATTACTTAAAACAGAAATGGGCGCTGTGTTCCCTGAGTTAGCATTGTATCCTCAAATGATAAGCAAGGGCATCGTCCGAAGTACATCTCATTGGCACAGGCGGAGAGTCACATTATTGTAGCATAATGTTGTGTTATCATCCAGTAACGTGACATTAGGTGTATATCTTAGTGTTACTCCTATCCAGACCCCGAGATAGGTATTTAACACAGGTTGAGGAAGAGAGGACAAACAACCAAAACCCGCTACCATTAGTGATATACTTGTGCATTAAATCATACAGAGTAAATAATGACCCCAAATTAGGTGCAGCTTACACCTCTCAGCCTTTATAAACCAAAGCAAACAAAGAAAAAGGTACTGGCGCAAACTAATGGTAACATTTAGTGAAATGAGGGTGTTGAATGATATCTCCCAGAAACCATTATCCCTTAAATTGGGGAAACTGCTACATGGATTCTTGATGCTGGTCTTTAGGATGGATCTCCCCATAGAAAGATAGATTAGCTCCACATCGTATGATATGGCTTTACTAAGGTGAGGGGGTAAAATAGATCTCTCTCCTTTCATGCTCCCCCCCCCCCCCCCCCCCCCCCCCCCCCCCTCCCTCCCACCCCCACCCCCCCTTCTCCCTCCCTCCCCCCCCCCCTTCTCCCCCAAAACCCTTATTTCAGGGTCTGGACGTTCTGGGGGAATGCATACAGTGGCGCCGGCGGCATTGCAAGCATTGGAACAAAAGCAGGTGAAGGGGCATTTTCTAGACTGAGCAGCGGATATTCGCGCCTGAAAGAATCTCTACTCACCATGTGTATAAACCAACTTAAAGCAGCAGTCCAAGCTGCGGTTTTTTTGTTTCCCCCTCCCCTTCCCTTTTTATATGTGCATCAATACAATCCACACAATAATAAGTAATTGGCTAAGGTGCCGATCGACCGGCAAAGATTCGCTCGTGGGTTCACTAAATGGCTGTCAGTGCAGCAGAAGAGGACCAAAGATGCAAAGCTCCGTGGGGACGATCATGTGACCAGGCAGTCAATAGATACAATTAGTACACTGCTTGAGAGAGGGCAGGGCTCAAAAAGGGGTGTGCCAGAGCCTGTGTCATAAGAGGAAGGGGTGTGACTTTGTAAATGGTTGCTATAGAAGCAAAAAAATACCTGTTACATTATAATACATTAAAATGTAGTTCAGAGTTGTTGTTTTTTTAAATGCTACAAGTATTGTCTCCTAGTACAGAACTGATTTATTTAAAAAAAAAAAAAAAAAAACACAACATGTAGGATATTGCTTGGTCTGAAGCTTAAAAAAAAAAAAGATATTCAAAAAGACAAATTCAAAAAAATCTCTCCATCGCTCTGATTTGTAGCATCAGTGTCTCAAAAATAAACTGCTAAAAAAAAATAATCAGTGCTTTTTTTTTATAAAGATCAAAAGGGACGAGTGCTGATAATTTTAAACCGGTTTTATGACCGAATTAACTCCTTCAATGCCAGGGACGGCTATGTTTTTGTTATGTGGTATGGCCGACTTTTGAAAATCACACGGTCTCATATTAATATAAAATTGTGTGTAATCAAATATATTTTTAGCCAATATCTCATCCTTATCGGCTCAAACAAAAAAGTATTTTAACCATTTCCTATCCTCCGACCCGGAAATTGATCGTAAACTGTGTTGACCGGTGCAATTGCATGAAGACCAATAATAAGGTCAGACCACAGGTACCCAAAAAGGAGGGGCAGTTTGAAGGTCAAAGCGTGAGCGGAACACTGGAAGAACACCCTCACGCCTCCGTATGACATAGCATCGATAACTATTCCATGCATTGATTTAATCTAACTAGGGGAGATCAATGCTGCACAGGTCTGTTCACACACAAGTCATTTCACATAGTGGATAAGCAAGTGATTGTATTATTATTATTACCAGTAAACTCCCAGTAACCTACTGGGCTATTTTTTCTTTTTTTGCCTTCAAAACATTTCCCGGTGTGATAATGCAGAGGGAAGGTTGTGGAACGGGAACCGTGGGATTCTAATTGAGCTTTGCTACAATTACAGGTCGTTTTTTTTCTATGACTAATTATTATGTTCTGATATGTTGGGGTTTCTATACAGACTGATTTACACATGAATGCAGCAGAACTCAGGACATTGAAGCAGCGGTGTAATCCCACTGAGCCTATTGAGATAAGTGGGTGAGTAGGTAGCACTATAAATATGACTGCAAATTATTTGTGCTTCCAAAAAAGAAACTGTACAAAACTGTATTTTGCATCAATTTGTGCTGGCAACAAATATATGAAACTTGTTATGTGAGTTTCTTATGCCCGGCGGTGATTTCTTAGGCATAGAGATTAATAGGACACATGACATCGTGGATTGAACGGAGACAAAGAAACAATGCACCATTTACGGGCCGAAACTTTGAGAAATATGATTTGCAAAATGTATTTTTCTGTTAAGCAACTCATCCCCTAACTGCTCCTATAACTCC
The DNA here is from genome assembly GCA_036426205.1 of Ascaphus truei. Taxonomy (NCBI): domain Eukaryota; kingdom Metazoa; phylum Chordata; class Amphibia; order Anura; family Ascaphidae; genus Ascaphus; species Ascaphus truei. Next base: position 1,945,151 of record CM071588.1, read on the forward strand.
TCCCCTAACTGCTCCCCTAACTGCTCCTATAACTCCTCCCCTAACTGCTCCTATAACTACTCCCAATAACTCATCCCCTAACTGCTCCTATAACTACTCCCCTAACTGCTCCTATAACTACTCCCAATAACTCCTCCCCTAACTGCTCCTATAACTCCTTCCCTAACTGCTCCTATAACTACTCCCCTAACTGCTCCCCTAACTGCTCCTATAACTCATCCCCTAACTGCTCCTATAACTACTCCCAATAACTCCTTCCCTAACTGCTCCTATAACTCCTCCCCTAACTGCTCCTATAACTCCTCCCCTAACTGCCCCTATAACTCCTCCCCTAACTGCTCCTATAACCGCTCCCTATAACTCCTCCCCTAGCTGCTCCTATCAACTACTGTCTCCAAATAAACCCTGTCCTCACGTAACTGCGTCGCAGATAACTACGTAGGCGGCTACTCTATTAATAACTACTCTCCAGATAAATCTGCCTCCTTTATCCACACACTAAGCTGTGCCCCTATAACTACTCGGACAATCCCCAACATACAGTTCCTCCCTCACTAGTCTGCTTCCTATAGATAGACAACAGCTTCGCCTTATATACTCTCCTACCCCTAACTGCTCCTATAACTACTCCCAATAACTCCTCCCCTAACTGCTCCTATAACTACTACTCCATCCAATAACTCCTCCCCTAAACTGCTTCTCCTTAACCAAACCTCCCTACACTCCTCCCCTAACTGCCTCCTATAACTGCTCCAATAACTCCTCCCCTAACTGCTCCTATAACCGCTCCCTAACTCCTCCCCTAACTGCTCCATAAAATAACGCTCCCTAATAACTCCTCCCCCACTAAACTGCTCTCTCCTACTAACCCCACGCTCCCTATAACCCCAACTCCTCCCCTAACTGCTCCTATACTAGCTACTACTCCCCAATAACTCCTCCCCTAACGGCTCCATAACAAACATAACTTCGCTATCCCTTATAACTCCTCCCCCTAACTGCTCCTATAACCGCTCCCTATAAACTCCTCCCCCTAACTGCTCCTATAACTACTTCCCCATAACTCCTCCCCTAACTGCTCTAACCGCTCCCTAATAACTCCTCCTAACTCTCTGTCCTATAACTCCACCCATAAACTCCTCTCCCTAACTGCTCCTATAACCCTCCCTAAACTCCTCCCCTAACGGCTCCTATAAAACTGCTCCCTCTAACTCCTCCCCTAACGGCCTATACACTACCGCTCCTAAACTCCTCCTCCCCTAACTGCTCCTATAACACTACTCCCAATAACTCCTCCCCTAGATACCGCTCCCTATAACTCCTCCCTCCCCTAACGCCTCCTATTACAACTACCCCAATAACTCCTCCCCTACCCTGCCTTATAAATACCCGCTCTCGCCCTATAATCACCTCCCCTAACTGGCCTCCTCCTATACTACTTACTACTGCCCTATAACTCCTCCCCTAACTGCTTCTCTATAACCTGCTCCCTAACTGCTCCTGTAACACCGCTCCCTATAACTCTACCCTCCTACTGCTCCTATAACTTCTCCTACATAACTCCTCCCCTACTGCTTCCTGTAACTGCTCTCCCATATACCTCTTCCCCCTAACTGCTCCTATAACTTCTTCTCCTAATAACTCCTTCCCTAACTGCTCCTATTACTACTACTCTCTCCCCTAACTGCTCTCCCCTCACTGCTCCTATAACTCTCTCTCCAACTGCTCCTATACTACTCCCAATAACTCCTTCCCTAACTGCTCCTATAACTCCTCCCCTAACTGCTCCTACTAACTCCTCCCCTAACTGCTCCTATACTACTCCTTCCCTAACTGCTCTAAACTATAACTATACTACTCCACTTCCTAACTGCTCCCCTAACTGCTCCTATAACTCATCCCCTAACTGTCTCCCCTAACTGCTCCATAACTACTCTACTCCCTAACTCTGCTTCCCCTAACTGCTCCATAACCTCCTCCCCTAACTGCTCCCCCTAACTGCTCCTATAACTCCCAACTGCTCCTATAAATCCTCCTTCCCTAACTGACTTGCTCCTATAAACTCCTTCCCCTAACTGCTCCATATACACTTTTTCCCCTAACTGCTCATAACTCCTACCTCTACCTACCTGCTCCTATACGCCTTCCCAAAACTGCCTCCTATAACTCATCCACCCTAACTGCTCCTAATCCTCCCCTAACGCTTCCGATAACTACTCCCAATAACTCCCTCCATACTGCTCCTATAGTCCTTCTCTACTGCTCCCTATAACTCCTCCCCCCTAACTGCTCCCTATAACTCCTCCCTCCCCTCATCTCTCCTATAACTCTCCCACCCTCCCCTAACTGCTCCTTATCACTCCTCCCCTAACTGCTCCTATAACTGCTCCTATATCTCCTCCCCTAACTGCTCCTATAACTCCTCCCCTAACTGCTCCTATAACTCCTCCCCTCCTTGCTCCTATAACGCGCTTCCCTAAATTAACTCCTTCTTATGCTCCTCATAACCCTCCCCTAACGTGCTCCTATAACTACCCTCCCCTAGCTGCTCCTATAACTCCTCCTCTCCTACTGCTCCTAATAACCCGCTCCCTATACCCTCCTTCCACTAACTGCCCTATACCGTCCCTAAACTCCTCCCCTAACTGCTCCCTATAACCCTCCCTAACTCCTCCTATTCATCTCCCTCCTCTAACTGCTCCTATAAACCGCTCCCTAAACTCCCCCCTACTCCTCCCCTAACTGCTCCCTATACCTCCTCCCCTAACTCCTCCTATATCTCCTCCTCCCTAACTGCTCATATAACCCCGCTCTCCTAAACTCCTCCCCTAACTGCTCCCTATAACTCCTCCCCTAACTCCTCCTATATCTCCTCCTCTAACTGCTCCTACCGCTTACTAGACAATCTTTAATGCCATAGCCCGCCTTATTGCACTGACACACATGAATCAAAATTGAACAAAAGCAGCCTGACACCCTTACGAAGAACAAATGCTTCTCATTATCGCCCTTTTGTGCTTTATTGTTTCAGTGAGTAATTAATGATCCTTCCTATGAAGGAATACTTTGTGGTTCTACCAAAAATAAGAGAGTATTTCGTAAACATTATCTGGCATAAAACAGCTTTTGGAGAATGACAACAGGCTACTTTATTTTAAAAGTAGCTTCCATGATTTTCGAGCCCTTAGTCTATAGGTTGTGAAAATGCTTTCCAGTGCTGGCGCGACCTCAAATGAATTTTTAAAATCTTCCCCAGCACGGGAAGTGTCCTGCCCAGCATTACTGAATCCAAACTCGCACATTCAGCAGGAATACAAGGATGATGAAGTTGACCACAATCTGCCAAGATGAACAGAAAGACCACCAGGAATAAAGAACTGACCGTCAATCAACGTCTGAAGCTAATATAAGAACGCTTCCTTGCTCACAATGAATGTTGGACTGTCATCGGGACATTAGCCACTTTTAGTAATCAGGTGCTTGTGAGCCATTTTGGTCAATTGTGCAAGTATATAAGGGGCTATCTAGAATTCGACACATTTGTGACCTCCATTTAACTATGTTTGAAAGTTAAATAAAGTCTTTTAAGAGAACGGATAAGAGTGTAGTGTGGTTCCTCCTGAGTGTATGAATCGTCATACTGTACAAAGGGTAAATGACTACTTTTCATCCATTGCAGTTTCATCTTTTGCTGCTGGACATGACCATATAGACATCCAACACCAATATCATGGATCGCTTCACCTACCATGCATCAAATGACCATTGCAAATCTCAAGGGCCACGCGCATCAGTTCTTATTGCCATTGCCCTTTTGGAATGATGCCATGGGGATATATCTAAAGAAACTCGTTTTTTGCTATGATATGTTGTGTTAAATTTCTTTGTCTAAGCCACAAGCGTAATCTGTGTGCCTACTGCCAGGGTTAGGAATAGTCCAATGGTTATGTCACCAACTTGAAATGGGTCACCTGTCTCTGACGGGCACAACCCCTGTCTAAAAGAGCTTCAATAGGAAGCCGGTATTGGTCTGAGGAGTCCAGCCAGGGAGCTAATTGCAGCTACAGACAGTTAACCATCGTCTCACCTGGCTCATCAGACAGATAGAAAAGCTCCTGCTTACACTGCAGGGGATCTCTGTGAGCACAGAAGACTGTGCTGCCTGCAAGCAAGACACCCTGAAACCAGACCCTCTACATCCAGCTGCAGCGGACCCTGGAACCCCCCAAGTGTACCCCCAATGACATAAAGGGTCCCCTGGTTACAGGGTACCGCTTTGGACTCTGGGGCCTAGGTGGTAAGACTCTATCTCCAGCCCGCCCTGCAGGATAGGCCTGGGGGGTGAGTTATCCCTTACACACAGGGATAGGTGGGTCAGGGGCGTATCCTCCCAGCCCTGCAATAGGACAGGGAGAGTGAGTTACCCCTTACACAGGGATAGGTGGGTAAGGGGCGCTATCCTCCCAGCCCTGCAGATAGGGACAGGGAGTGAGTTACCCCTTACACAGGGATAGGTGGGGTAGAGGTTGTATCCTCCCAGCCCTGCAGATAGGGACTGGGAGAGGTGAGTTATCCCTAACACAGGGATAGGTGGGTAGGGGCGTATCCTCCCAGCCCTCAGATAGGGACAGGTGAGAGTGGTTACACCCCTTACCACAGGGATAGGTGGGTAAGGGCCGTATCCTCCCAGCCCTGCAGATAGGGACTGGGAGGTGAGTTTCCTTACACAGGGATAGGTGGGTAAGAGGTATCCTCCCAGCCCTGCAGATAGGACTGGGAGAGTGAGTTATCCCTTACACAGGGATAGGTGGTAAGGGGGCGTATCCTCCTCACAGCCCTGCAGATAGGGACTGGGAGAGTGAGTTATCCTTACACAGGGATAGGTGGGTAAGGGGCGTATCCCCCAGCCCTGCGATAGGGACTGGGGAGTGAGTTTCCCTTACACGAGAGATAGGTGGGTAAGGGCCGTACCCCCCCATCCTGCAGATAGGACTGGGGGAGTGAGTTAATCCCTTACACAGGGATAGGTGGTAAGGGGCGTACCCCTCCCAGCCCGGTAGAGAGGGACTGGGAGAGTGAGTATACTCCTTACACAGGGTAGGTGGTATAGAGCGTATCCTCCCCCAGCCCTGCAGATAGGGACTGGGAGAGTGAGTTATCCCTTCACAGGGATAGGTGGGTACGGGCGCTATCCCCCAGCCCTGCAGATAGGGACAGGGAGAGTGAGTTACCCTCCCTTACACAGGGCCATGGTGGTAGGGGCGTATATCCCCCCCCCCCAGTCCTGCAGATAGGGACGGGGAGTAGTTATCCCTTACACAGAGATGGTGGGTTAGGGCCTATCCCCCCAGTCCTGCAGTAGGACAGGGGGAGTGATTTATCCCTTACCCACCAACACAGGGCACTCAGTGTGTAAGGGGCGTATCCTCCCAGCCCTGCAGATAGGGACTGGGGAAGTGAGTTATCCCTTACACAGGGATAGGATGTTTATTTATTTGATTCCTTACTTAAAGATTTACTGTTTGAAGCTACAAGCTGAATAAAAGCTATGGTTTATTTCCCCAAAATATATAATAATAATAATTATATATTATAATAGCATGTTCTTGTATTGCGCTGATAGTTTTACAGAGACATTTTGCAGGCACAGGTCCCGGCCCCGTGGAGTTTATAATCTATGTTTTTGGTGCCTTAGGCACAGGGAGATAAAGTGACTCGCCCAAGGTCACAAGGAGCCGACACTGGGAATTGAACCGGGTTCCCCTGCCTTACACGCAGTGCCAGTCAGTGTCTTTACTCACTGAGCCACTGCTTCTCCCAGGCTCCCCTGCCTCACACTCAGTGCCAGTCAGTGTCTTTACTCACTGAGCCGCTCCTTCTCCCAGGTTACCTAGATTAGCCATATCTCCCTAGTTACATCACTGCACATCTCCTACACGGATGCACTCCCATTGCCAGCTTCTTGTGAATTTGGGAAAACCACTTTCTCTCGCTGGTCACCTCCCCGAAAGGTCCCGACCTCCCTCATAGAGTGTAAGGAATGATTGTAATTTATTGTTTCAAGTGCTGTATTGTTTCATTTTGTCAACACACGATATGTATATTTTAAAAAAGTTAGGAAAGCAAAAGAGAAAGAAGAAATGGTGAAAGGTGGTGGTCAGTGTTACATCTGGCACAGCTGGACGGTGCGGATGGGTCAGTTTTGCCCACGTGGATAATTTGGAGGAATGTGAGGGGTTCAAAGGATGCACTCTCAGGTCAGAGCCAGGTATGGGGGGCCAGAGTGTGTCCACCTAAAATGGACCCCTGGAGTTATGGACCAAGAGTGCTCCCTGGGACAGGAGCAGCGGTCAGCATTGTCAGGGTCACCAGTTTTGGAGCGACCTGCTGACCAGGGTCAGGGAGGTAAAAGGCAGTGGTCACTTGAACCCAAGTTTAAGGTGTCTGTGTTTATTGCAATTGGTGGGTACACAGAAGGGTCAAGAATAGAGGGCACAAGGGTCATGGTTAAGTAAAGTAACACTTTCTCCTACACTTTGTATCTTATATCTATATATTACTGACCAAGATAGAGTCAGCATGTGTGCTATGATGAAATAGGTTTTGGTTATTTAATATAAAGAAGTGCCAGGGTTTGCAGAAATAGCGAGTCTCCCATTATATTATACACTACAACTACATTACCATTACAACACGGCCTACATTTTATTTGAATAGTTTCCATTCTACATCAGCATCCCAAATATACACCTTTATTGAGCCATTGTACGTTTTCTTTTAAAAATAATAATAATAATAATCTTCCAGCCCTGAAAACATTTGCATGTTAAGTTTCTTTGTCATTATTTGGGAATACAAAGCTAGGTGCTGTGCTCGACTCCTAGCCGCAGATGTGGAAACGCCGTGATTTATTCATTTGTTATTCACAGAACAAAATGAAATTGCATTGTTCCGAGCCCGGCACATGTGGGCAGAGAAAGGAGGGTACGGGAGCGGTGGGCAGAAAGTTTCGCATAGCTGCACTTGCAGAAGGTTTTATTACATAGAGAACAGTTATTCAGCGAAGTAGGAGGAGCAGACACAAGCACACAGCCACGTCCCAAAGATATATTACAAATAAGCGCAACACACAATGGGCTCTGGTGATTAAGTTGTCTTTCTGTGTTATTGAAATCTGACAGGTTGAGAAACCAGTCCGAATGTGATATATATAGGGAGAGGTTATAGGAGCAGTTAGGGGAGGAGTTATAGGGAGAGGTTATAGGAGCAGTTAGGGGGAGGAGTTATAGGAGCGGTTAGGGGAGGAGTTATAGGAGCAGTTGGGGGAAGAGTTATAGGAGCCGTTAGGGGAGGAGTTATAGGAGCAGTTAGGGGAGGAGTTATAGGAGCAGTTGGGGGAAGAGTTATAGGAGCAGTTAGGGGAGGGACGTTACTTTAAATGTTTTTGTTTTTTTACCAGGAGCAATAGCACGTTGTTTAAAGGATAATATAAAAACAAAACTGTACTGAAAATGAAGGGAAAAAATAACACAAAACAGCATAAAAATACTCTGATAAAAGGTTAGATCGGCAACGTGTATTTTTCAAGTCTAGTATCACAGATTTGACCTTTCAAAATATTATCACTTTCACGTACAGTACAGTATACATACACACACAAATGCACAGACACACTCACAGACACACATACACAGTCACGCACATACACACATACACACACACATACACACACACACATACACACACCTATCAGTCGCACACTAAACATGTTCACAGTGGTGTAATAGCAGCTGTAACATCACATCCTCACAGTCATCTAAGGAGTGTTAGGAAAAAGGATTTTGGTGTCAGATTATAAAACGACAATACTACACTGCTTATTTACTGTGAATTACCTCTGTGCATCGTGACTGGGCCTTTACCCCCACTGCTTTGCAGCGTCCTGCAGTAGCCGTAGGGTTAAATGTTACGTTACTTAACCCTTTAGTTGCCAGAGGGGTCAGCGAAGAATTATATGGATCAGATCTTGAGTGTTATGAAATTGTGGAATATTTGCAATATTTGGAAATGGGGGGCGGGGATCCGACTCGAGTCGTGGGTAACGAAGTAAACAATTGATTGATCAACACTTCCCCATTGCGAGGCCCCCTAAGAAATTCAACTGGCCGACCATGTGGGATTGCGCCTTTAAATAGGGGTTAAAGATCAATCCTTTCGGTCAATGTGAAACTTCAAAAGTTCTGGCGTGGGATTTAATTTTTGTTGCAGATCATTCCAATATAAAAAGGTTAATCTGTTGCTCACGACTTCGGCGCGTCTCCGGCGCGGCTTGTCAAACACAACATTGTTGTTATTTTTAAATGTCAGTGAAAATTCATCGTGTGCCACAGATTACCTGCGACGTAGACTAGTAAATGATGAATATGTTTCCATTTTTACCAGAATCCCTGTAAACAAACAAAAACAAAGTGTTTCTCCCGGCACTGAGGGGGTTAAAATCGCGGAGAGCTTGTTAGTGGGGATTGCCGCTTTGAAAGACAATCAGAAACAGCGCAGTAAAAAGGAGGTGCGTTATCTGCTTTAACATGCATCACATTGAGCTCCCTGTCAAGGTCATTTTTGAAGGACAGCATCAGATCCTAGACTGCCTGTGTAAAACCCCACTGTAACACTCAGAGGGGCCAATTCTGTTGTTATAGAGGGGCACTTAATTATATGGCCATTCCCATGTAGCAGTGATATAACAAAAATATATCACTAAGCAATTTATCAATGTAATTAGTTTCCATAGAAAGGCTTAAATGACTGTTAAATTACAACTTTCATTCATTTGTGTCCTAATATGTGCTTTTCCCAAATTAACTTATTTTTACATACAATTATTTTTGCTAGCGCTCTTCTCCCCCTCTCTCCTCTCCCCTCCTCTCCCCTCCTCTCCCCTCCCCTCCCCCCCCCCCTCCCCCCCCCCCCCCCCCCCCCCCTCCCCCCTCCCCTTCTCCCCCCCCTCTCCCCTCCACTTCACCCCTCCCCCTGCAAAAAAATATTTATCCCAGTGGTCAAAATGGCTTTAAAAATAGTACTATAACTATATGTGACTTAAAGATCGACACTTATATAACACTGGGGCGAAGATTTTTGGACTGTATTTTTGAAAGATTTCAGCACGATTTATGCTATAAAAACAATAGGAAAAGGGGGCGGGACTTCTACGGGAAACCTCTTATTCGTTCAAACACAAGATGGACTAGTAAGGCTGTAAAGAAAATAAAAAGTAGCTGTACTGTGGGAGAGAAAATAATAAAGCAGTGGTACTCTGTAACTCCTCTCTGCATCCCCCCTTCGCACCATCCCCCCCTCTCACCATCCCCCCCTCCCACTTCTGGGTTCCACAATTTACGCTGTATGAGACCAGGAATAAAAAAAAAAAGGGGGGTGGGGGGAGCCATTTATATTCATCTCGTGGCCCTGTCAAGTCGGTGAAGGATTAACCCCCCAATGTGAACGTTAGCTCCTCTCCAATGAATAACCTATCCATCCCGGTAAAGCTAATTGGTACTAAAATGAATTGACACGCTGTCAAAGTTGGCGCTCGTGTCTAGACTCGGATTAATTTGTCTGGAATTCACAAGGATGATTTACGGTGTTATGACCGTGTAGTGTCTTGCTGTATGCTATGCGCCACGCTTTCATTAGCAGAGGGTCCTGGGGCGCATGTGAAAGGGGTTAAACTGCTGAGGGCCAGAAGGGTTTACGGTAGGTCTTCTGTCTGTTGGCGGCTTCGAATGATCTATATGTGATGCACAAGGGTCTCGGAGAATTAGTTTGAAGTTGGATCACGTGGAGCGTGTAATCAATCCATTTACCCAGGGGTCCTCAACTTCAGTTCTCAAGACCCCCAACAGGTCAGGTTCTGAGGATATCGCAGCTTCAGCACATGTGGCTCAGTCAGTCCCAGCTTCAGCACAGGTGGCTCAGTCTTGAGGACCGGAGTTGGGAACCACTACACGAACCCTTTGCTTGCCCCACGATGTAGTCACTACGTCATGGGGTCTGGTACACTTGGGGTACCATGACGTAATGGCTCCACCGTGCCCAAACAGGGCTTCCCCTCCCCCCCACCTTAGATTGCATGGGAACGCAGGACGCGATCTGAAGTATAAGGACACGGTCGAGGACTCCGCTTCCGTTCCTGGGTCAGGGCCTCCGCCATCATGTGACCGCGCTCTGCCGGAGAGGCCGTGTCACTCAAAGGGTAAACATGTCTTCATTAGTAGAGATGCGCCAACTGGTTGTGGGTTAATACACCATTGTTTTTTGTTGCTAATTTTGCGTAGATTCGGCCAATTTGCGGAGCTTTTGAGGGGAGGGGAGTTCTGAAATACGTTTTCTGAAGAAGAAAAAAACATTTAGCAAAAAATGGCCAAATTTTGCTATTTTCAGCCAGTTGCACAAAGTAAGGTTTGGCGAGTAAAAAAAAAAGTGATAAAACCACCGTGCATGAAACATCAGAAAACCCCTAAACTTGCCTTTCCCCACAGTCACTCAGCGTACAATGCTTCCATTGCAGCCAGGGAGTCTGGGTAATAACATGCAAATGAGCACACTGCTCATGCTCATTTGCATGTCATTACCCAGACTCCTTGTGCGGATCTGTTTGAGACATGTGTCTTTTTTTTATTATCTTTGCTGAATGCTATTTTTTTACAATTCTTTTTATTTTATTGACCCGATCTTTTGTGAACCTGATCTGCTAAATTTCAAAAGGCCTCGTTTTATCTTCTTTAGGCGACCAACCACACCCAGCTTCTCCTCCCTTCTCCCCCCAACCAACAAACACACTTACACTGTATATTGGGTTAAATGGACCAGAACATTTACTCAACATATACAATACAGCAAGGAATAGACCTGTCCGCTCCCCTAAATCTAACCAAATCATGCCGGCCACTAGCCGTACCATCTCAGTCTCCCCGTTACCACCACACGTCACAGCGGCATGTGCCAACACCACCATGTGACCACCCATGTTTATTGCCCACAGCGAGCTTCCTGCCAACCCAATAACCAATTGCATTTAAGCAAACATCTCGTATCTCGAGAGAAACCAGTGTAACGCCCCCACCACCACTCCTCTCCTTCCCAATTCCCGTCTCGTCCATTTTCTACGTATGTGTTCATATTCTTTTTAAGGTGAATGTTTTATGTACCAGTAGCTATCCCTTTAGGGAGGGAGGGTAAGAAAACGCAACATGTTGCTCCCGCCAAAGAGTGTCATTTTCCTCTCAACTGTCACTCTTAAAGCGATTAGCCCATCCGTTAGCCCCTTCCCCATTCCCAAACCTTCCAATCCAGTCTCTTCTACATTAAAATATAACCCTTAATAACCACCAAAGACCTCTCTCTACAGGTCATGCACCCTCTCTGTCCTAAGGAAATGGGGACTTTGATGTAGGCTCCAAGGGCTTCCTTTTCATGCATCGCCAATCATTAGGTCACTTTGGTCCTTTCTGTTACTATCTATTAGGCATGTCCATTTCATTGGCTGAATTTGGTCCTACATGAACTGCATGGGACTGACCCTTTTAGACATAGAGCTGTCTTTGTCAATTTTGATCCCACATGAGATTAACCTTCATCCATCATGCCATTGTCATTAGGTCACCTTGATCCTATGTGGCACTGATCCATTACCCCATTAAACATGTCACCTTTGTCCTCAATGAAACTGGCCCTTTAGTCCATTAAATAGATATCCGTCATTAGGTCACTTTGGTCATAGATGGGACTGACCCTTTAGCCCATTAAATATATACTTGTCATTTGGTAACTTTGATCTGACCATGGACTGACCCATTAAATAGTCTTACTACTAAACTTTATTTAGTTGGTGTTTATTTGCCTGCTTAACCCTTAATGTTATTGTTTGTAGATTTTCCTAAATAGCCCCAGGGAAGCTGGGTCATAGGTCACCAATACGAATTGTTTGCCGGCAGCTTCCTGTTGGCTGACATTTCTAATTTGTCCAACAGGATGCACTGCTGCTGTAATGTTATCAAAGTACTACATGTATCTGACTTTACAATGCAGATTACATCGCATTCTTTATTGTTTCCAATTTTTTTGCACATAAAAAAACCCTATAAAATAAACAGGTATCAATAAAATTAAATCTCCACCAGCACTTATGGTAATTTGATTCCTCTGGATATGAATATTAAATACACAACGTACGATGAATACTGTACATTAATGAATACTGTACATTATAACCCTGTTTTGATGGGTTCTTGGGTCCACTTCACTTTAACCATATCAAGGGCCGCGTTTTTGATCGAAACGTCGATATATTTTAATAAAAAGAATAAAAATGTTTAACCTACTCGAAGCTGTGTGCAGCGCCCGGTTTATTCTACAATGATATATATATATATATATATATATATATATATATATATATATATATAAGGTGAATGTGCACATCCCTGAGGAAGGCCACATGTAGCTGACCGAAACGTTGGATGTAGTGCCTTGGTTTTTGTTACCTCAATACAATAGTCGTTTCTATCTGGCTGTGTGCTGTCTCTTCTTTCCGGATGAACTTCTGGTAATACCTGCTGTCTATTTATGCATATGGGATAAGCATCAGTACATTGTTGTTTTCAGAGTGCCTGCTGCCCTTGTTTTAGTAATATATATATAATATATATATATATAATATATATATGCAAAAAACTGTATGCTCATCTGCATGTCTTAGGCAGGTTGCAATATATATATATAATATATATATAATATATATATTATATATTATAATATATATTATAATTATATATATTCAAAATCAAAAAATAAATAGATGATACCGTTCTGTGGCTAACGAAATGCTTTTATTTGTGCGAGCTTTCGAGATACACTGATCTCTTCTTCCGGCGATGTTACAATGAATGAAGCAAACGGTATACTTAAAAACAGTGTCTCTTGGAATGTTATCTGTGCTGTTCCTTCCCCCGGTGTGGATGTGTTTTATGGCTAGAGGTGTCAAAAGGTTACTTTCTTCACTTGCTTTCAGTAACCTTATCTGAGATAAAGTGATTTGCCCAAGGAGCTGACACCGGGAATTGAACCAGGCTCCCCTGCTTCAATCTCAGTATCCTTGTATAAAGAGTCAGTGTCTCACTCACTGAGCCGCTCCTTCTCGCTTTTATATTTGGCGAAGCAGCCGGTCGCACCGGTTTCGGGCGAACGTCCCCGTTGACTTTGGCACATATAAAAGCCGCCCCTGGGCGTCGGTACAAGATAAGAACAAAGGACTGTGCTCTGATTATGATGTTATTTTACTGCTTTCAGAAATGCATGACAAAGGGTGGATCAATTGACAGAAGTGTTTGAAAACGAGTGTCGCCAGGAAATTGTATATCACAACGAACGGAGATCAAATCCTTGCAGTCTCCTTTGTTCTCCGTAATAAAGAGCAACAGGTCTTTTTGGAGTTGGGTTGGAGAGGTGATCGTTTCACTTTTATTATACAAAGCACGATGGAGGTAATTTATCTAACAGACATCAGTTTGCTAATTGGATGTAGGAGTACCACAATGTAGAGACTATACACGTATTTAAAATTTTTTTTCTTTATATGCTTAAATAGTGAGTTTAAAACTGAGAAGGATCTAAATGATGTATATTACAATATATTGTGACATTATTATGGACCATAGCACAGATACTGTATGTGCCACCAGCTGAAACTACTCTAGAATTCTAAGAAACCAACCTTATCCCTCCCCCTCTCACCCCTGGTGCCCCCTTCTCTCTCTCCCACCCTCTTCTCCTCCCCTACCCCTCTCCCTTCCATCTTTTACTACCTTATGATGTCCCCAATTCTTTCCGCCTCTCTCTCCCCTTCACCAGCTTTCTTACTTTGTCCTCACGTGCCAACTGACTTCCTCTGTTTCTCTCTGCGTCTGCTTTCTGTGCAAACTTTATAGCTATATGACTCCTTATCTGCCTCCAGGCTGTGTGCATTATGATGTCATTAGATATATAACCTACCAGGTACAACACCCAGTGGATGACTTTGCTTGTCATAGAAATTGTAATAACTCATAGAATTCAAAATAGATTGTATCCAAACCCAGACACAAATCCGCTCCCTGATCTCAGGAACCATCGTGCAAAATGTGGTTACGATATCTTAAGTACATTGATGTTAATTTGAGACGAATGTCACGGGTCTGATCTTGTGGCTTGCTAATAAGGGTGGGCTTGCTATGGGTAAGGAAGCATTTGGAAGCATCTCTCCCCTGTTCAGAGACTCTTAGGAAATGCAATTTGTGAACATATTCCAGAGAAACAATCGGCCCCACACTGAGCTTTCGTGCCATTCTTTGCCGGATTGAAACGGGCTGCCCCAGCGCATTGTAGTAACGCGCGCCTCTGAACTCTCTGCGTTTTGGAGCTGGTAGTCCAGATGATCGCAGCGTTGGAGTGTTTGTTCCAGTTTCATGGGGTTGCAATGAAAGCGCCAATCTTAAGCAAGTCTGGTTTCACGACTCTTATCCCTCAATGAGCGGGACGATCGTGCGTCAACAGCAATGGCATTGCCAAGAGCCAATCAATGAAGAGAATTCTGTTATGGGAGGAGCGTTACCGAATGTCAGGGACAGTGTTATACAGAGGGAAATAACCTATTTAAATCTATTTCTCTACGTTAAGAAGCCCCTTTTTTGAGCGAACGAGGGGGCGGAAGGGCTCGCAGAAAATTGCAGCGTTTTAATGAGATTACAATCCACAGTACAAACAAATCCCAGTTTGAAATGAAGTCGGATGGAATGGAAGTTGAAAAACTAATTAAAGTTTTCAACTCTTCCTAAATAGGTCAGTGCAGAGAGAGTAACAATTTTGCCATCACGGCCTAATCAGATATCTCATGCTATTCAGCGACTCTAATTGCTTCTGTGAGGGGTATAATACTGTGTGTATTTGGTTATTTCTTCCTTTCATAGTCTATGTCAGGGGCGGCCAACTCCAGTCCTCAAGGGCCACCAACAGGTCAGGTTTTCAGGATATCCCTGCTTCAGCACAAACGGCTGAGTCATTATGACTGCACCACCTGTGCTGAAGCATGAATAGCCTGAAAACCTGACCTGTTGGTGGCCATTGAGGACTGGAGTTGCCCATCACCCCCCCCCCCCTTCTTCTCATGGCCCGGAGATTTTACTTGCCTTTGATTCACTCGTTCCCTTTTTGTGTTCCCGTTTTTTATTGTGCCCGTCGGAGACGAAGAGTGAACTTTCCATCACAGTGACTGCTAAATAAAGCCCAGCGCTGAGCATTTCCTACTCTAAAAGGGCTCTAATTAATGTTATTAACGTCAAACAAATTAATTCATATTTATTTCTAAGCGTTGCAAACAAAAGATGTTCCACCTCTGTGCTTTGCATAATTGTGCTTTAAACGGCCATTCGTTACATTATTCATTTACTTTCTGCAACCTCCACGAACCTCATCATTAATTTACAGTGTTATGCAACATGCGTGGTGACCTTCACTCGTCAAGGTCACCTCCATTATATCGGTGCTAATGGGATATTTATTAGTGTGTAATAAGGCGCCTCCTTTCCCTTGAGTGCAAGCACCCTCCTGTTTTAATTAAGGATGTGTCTCACTCACAGATCTGGCATTCTGATTGGCTATTTTCATTCGGAAGATCCTAGCCAGGTAAGATCACAGGTGGTAGAGTTGTGTTGCTGGCTGTTCTTTTTAATGGATCACCGTCAAAATTCTTCATAGGATTCAACAACAAAGGAAAAAGTTGGATACAGTCAAAGCAGTGACAGGGTGGCATTTGTTGCCCATGGAGACTGTGATGGCAGATACAGTAGATACATTTAAGAAAAGGTTGGGCTTATTTGTTTTAGAAACGAAAGGTATACATGCATACATCAAAATAAGTCAACAGTAAGGATGGTGATCTAGGGCAGGGGCGTTCAAAGTGGGGGGCGCGGGGTGCCTCCCCCCCCCACTTTTCTGGGGGGGACGCAGCGGCTGCAAAGGCCCCACGCTCTTCCCCATGGTATTTAAATGACCTGCCAGGGGATCGGTGGGGCCTCTGCAGTGTCTCCAACGATGACGCGTCAAATTACGCCACAGGTGATGTCACGTCGCGTGACCCCGCGCGTCATTTGACGCCGGATTTTTGGTAAGTGGGGGGGGGGAGCGAGCAGCGGGGCAGGCAGGCAGTGGGGGCGCAGTGCACAAAGTTTGTGCACCCCTGATCTAGGGGACATCTGATTATAACTGCAGCCAGGAAGGAACATTTGGTGAATGTGTCACTGGGGTGCGGTCGGCTTCCTCTGAATCAAGAGAACTATAACTATTGGATGCGTATCTCACCCAATTACAATTTAACCAAGGTTGAACGCGATGGATATTTGTCTCTTTTCAACCTACAGCATTTACTATGTTACTAAGCATAATGACAGCGAAGGCAACGTAGCGCTCATTCATGTGAACGATAAGCTGCCTTAAAAGCTTTTGCTGCCACAAGGTGTGCAGTGTTACATCAAGAAGTAAACGGGCTGGGGTGCTCTTGGGAGTATGCCTTTGCTTTTTCCTTACTAACTGTGCTGATCCAAACCTTACCTACAGTACCGCCATCTTTCCTGCTTCCTCTTGGGCTTCCAGTAACAAGAATCCATTTGCAGCAATATGTCCTTGGATGAGTTTGTAGAACACAAGGGGAGGGCGGGGGGGGGGTTCATTTTCAAGCTCCATTCCGGGTCAACGTATCTTTGTGGCTGTGAGGGAGCGTGTGGAATCTGGGGGAGTGTTTGCTATGCATCGCAATCAAAGAAACGTGTTTGTGCGTATCACTACAGGAGAAGGACCAGTAGCTATCTTTGAACTCGTTGAGTGTCCATGACCTCACGGGCTTTGGCACTCCATAAGCTTTGTCTCCTTTCCTAGGGGAAATAACGTCCCTCATTCCTTTGGGGTGCTGATTGCCATCCAGCTTTCAGAAGAACAGAACCGGTGGAGGACTTCTCCTATGGTTGCGCCATCACATGATCGCGAGGTTCCGGACAGGCTGGGCTACTCCTTGATCACCAGAGATCAGATTAATCTATCTGGCTCTGTGGGGCGTTCAGGTGGTTGGAACAAGGTGAGAATCCTGTTCCACATGTGGTATGAATGAGAGTGGTAGATTTCATATACACATTCATGTGCTGCCTCTCGACCTTTGTCCATAGGAATCCTTGGCTTGTTCACTCAAGTTGCAAATTGTATCTCGTTCACTGCACAAGTTCTGCAGCGAACAGATTCCGACTTCAATGCGCGCCCTGCGCTTTCTCACTGTTTAATACCTGAGCAGCCTACGAGACTGAAGAAGCAGACTTCTGAATTACCTTTTTAGATCCCTGATAATAAACGTGCAGTAACATACAACATTGCAGAGTATAAATGTACTATTCCAGCTGGATGAATTAAGACTCGGATATTTACTAAAAGTCATTTTTACTAAGCATCACCAGAAGATGTCTAATGAAGAAGTCATGCTTAGTTCATTTGACCCACTATGGGTTCTCTGTATCAGAGCAGATTTGGTAACCCCATAAACAGAGCGGTGAGCCCAAGCCCGGTTGCACCATCTGTTTAAAAGGCACTCGGCACTCATGCAGAAAATGGCGCATGCCTCTCACATTGAACCGTTACTAAGTGGAGTGCCATCTCTCCCCGGATCTCGTTTCAGCTCGGCCGCGGAAAGCAAATTCCCATAATCCTCTGTTTCTGCCCATGCGCGAACGCCAAAGCAAATGAGCATTATAAAAGGTTGGGCGGCTGCTCTGCTAGATCCGGTGAGACGGTGACGGCTTTATTCCAGATGTTGTCGGCCGACGCAGAGTTCCGTAACGGCGGTTAAACCTCAGCGGTGGGGAGCCAGAAACCTTCGTGAAAAAAAGAGACATTTAGTCCAGGAAATTGACCACGGTTGTAGAGGACACGATTTAAGTTTGTCTCGCTGATAAGGTGGCTCTGTTACAGGATTTATCACAGAGAGCGGCAGTTCTTCGAAGAAGGAAACTCGCGGTGGCGCGATGCATTACAGGCCCGTCTGGCAGTGGAAGTGTTAAAGAATACGCTGCATTGCGTAGTACATCTAAATATAATGTAATTATCGAATCTCCGTGCCCCCATTGTACCGCGCTGCGGCATACGGTGGCGCTTCACAAATAAACATTAGGTATAATAGGGTGGGGCTGTAGGTTTGTGGAGGGTGAACTTTGAACAACATTTCTTTTATTTCAGCACCTTAGTCCTCTGCCAAGTTCAGTATGAGTCGTGGTAAGGATCTCGTAGTCTTCTTAATAAAGTCCGTGTGCTAGAGATATTACTAGAAGTGTATTCCAATGCGCTGAGCACTTACAGGTGGAACACATGATTGTGTCATTGTAATTGAACTGTGCTTTAAAGGCAAACAGTGGATAAGCCCTTTTTGCGTTCGGATAATCCCCATCCTAACACCTGCCTTAAACTGAAGGCAGATTCATTTTATAGAGAAAGATCAACAATGCAGGAAATTTAAAAAGGATATATTTGTTCACAGTCCGACTTCAAGTGCCATTATAACTCAGGGGAAATCTAGTTTTAAGCAAGAATGTTAAGCTGTTTGGGGTATAATAGACATTTTTTTTTTTTTAAAAAAAAGGCATTTTTCCATTTTCCATATGAACTGAAATACATAATAATATTATTGTTTATATTTCTCCAATATAATAAGCCGAGCACACAGCTTTGTATATAGATTTTTTTAAAGTACAATTCCCAATGTCACAGACCATATAATCTAATCTGTGGCGAGGTAAGGACCATATTTAGTAATCGGCTATTCCATAAGACGCCTTGTATCTTAGGCTGCGGCCATGGTGATCGCGACGGTGCGCAGGATGGCGTGCGGTGCGATCACATAGATGTGCCTCTATGAGGCTGTCTATAGAGCGCGCCAACGCGCACGGGAGCAGACGCGCCATTGCTCGCGAATCAGGAGGAACCAGAAAACCTGTTTTCATGTGTGGCGGCCGAGCGGCAGCCGGGTCACTTGAGCAGTTCGCCCAATGAGGGCGAACAAGCTCCGTGACATCACAGCCACGCCCCCTGACATGCCTCCCCATCTCCTCTGCATGCAGGACAAAGATCTCTCCTGCTGCAGGCGGCGGGGAGAACCCGAGTGAACGCTGGCGACCTCTGCAGTGTTTACCATGGCCGCAGCCTTCCAGTGAGCGAGACGGCCGTCCCGTGAGCGAGACGGCCG
>CM071588.1:1966959-2107990 GCA_036426205.1 Ascaphus truei
GAAAAACTTATAATAAATGTTAAATATATTTAAAACAAGAGTATGCAACTTTGTTTAAGAATAATCAGGGCCTAAACTAAATATAAATTGAATAAAGTGGCTGTTAGTTATGTTGATTATAACGTAGAAGTCAAACCGAAAAATAGGAGGCTAACGAGAATGAAAGGTTTTGTTGTAGCTGCCAAGTCTCAATCCAGGCTGTCTTTTAATTGTTTCGCCGTGGTCCAAGAATTGAATTCGACCTTTGCTAAGTAATAATGCATGAGGCTTTTCCTCAAGGTTATTCAGGGCAGCGAAAGACATGGGAAAACTGCCTAACAAAAAGACATCTTTTAGGCTTGGATACTTTAGCAAATAGATGCCTTGCCCTGAGGAATTACTGCGCTTCCTTAACAGTGACGTGTCTTCAGCCCAGACAGCAGATCAATACGCAGGGGCTTATTCTATCAGATGAAGAGTCCAATGGGGCCGTTTGTGTCCGAAAACGGTTCGATCGGCTGCTTTGGCTGATGTAGAATAAGCCCCTAAGGCCCCTATTCTGTATGCAGGAAAGCTGCTTCTCTGGGCTGGAGAAGATCTGTCCATTCATTTGAAAGGCACTGATGTCTTCTCTAGCATGGGGAAGACTGCTTCACAACGTATTCAATACGGGTTTTATAGTGAATAGCGCAGATCCAGCGCCATCATACTGCCATTGGGAGTTTTTCCGTGCGATCGTACTGGATCGGTTCTATCCGCGACTAACAGAAGAAAGGCCAAGGAGTGCTTCGTACAGCAGAGTGCAGAAGGGACTCGGGCAGGGAACGGGGTTAATAGCTGGGGGGCGATCCCACATTTCATGTAGGGGACACTTTCTCCTTTTTTTTTAAATCCAAAATCTGACACCTACTGTATGTAGTTATTTTAAAATAATTTTTAAAGTTAGTTTCTAGGCCTGGGAGCTGGGAGTAAGGAGGGCTTCCATTTTCTCCAGCCGCCCCTTTCTGTCTGATGCTGCTGTGTGCTGAACAGGAGTTTGCACAGGCAAAGCCCCCCTCCTTTTCTCTTTATAGGCCTCTGATAAGGACAAGTAGTTGATTGCCATGTCCCCCCTTCCCCCCCCCCCCCCAAATAAACCAAAACAGACAAATATTTGCTTTAAGTGTGATTACATTTACTTTAAGGAGAACATTACATTATGATATTTTAGAAAGCGTCTGGTTTCTAGAAAAACATTTGCAAATATAAACATTTCCATTCTTTTTGTGGAGGCTGAGAAGGATTGGCCCTTTTTAATGGACCCTTCGGCTGGGAATATCTGGGAACGCTTTTAGCGCCCTGATAACTTGTACTAGAGACAGAGAAAAGATGGGCAATTTTCATTGATGTCAAAATTATACTCTAATACGCCGGCCAAGAACCATTTGCAATTTATGTAACAGATAAATTGCTAGTTCAACAGAACGATGAAAAGAATATGTATGGTTTCATTCAGTTTTGCAAAAGGAATGCAGCATTTCCATTAAAATGAGGTTATAACAAACACGAAGACAGCCAAGATACGGACAATTAGCATAGATAAAACATGTCCATGAAAATGACGGTCATTTGTTGGAAAAGACAGGGCCAGATTTACTAAACGATGCTAAACTATTCAAGGCTCAAGATGTTACAAATTATACTTTTTCATTAGGGCTACTATAGCAAACTGAAATATGAACTATGGGCGCTGGTAGGTTAAAATACTATTTTAAAATGTCTTTGGTTTATCTGATATTTTTTTTTTAACTTAATCACTGCTATTAGATTACTTTGATTCTATATGGGACGGTGCACTGGTGTTTTGGTTCTAAAAAAAAGTCTGTGTTTTGTTTTTGCCAGAACTTTGCTGATTTTCGTTTTGTAAGTAGGATATTTTTTTGCTGGTTTTTCGTTTTCTGAGTAGGATATTTTTTTGCTGGTTTTTCGTTTTGTAAGTAGGATATTTTTTTTCGAGTTATGAACTTTTGTGCCCGAATTCGCAAATCCCAAACTGTGCTCAGTTTCCAAAAAAAAAAAAAAAAAAGCCCCACCTAATCTGAACGTTTTGGGTTTTGGCTCATATTTTGCGTGGATTCTAAAATTCAGATGTTTAACCTACAAACCTGTTCATTGTTATTCTAGTTAAAGCAAACTCTGCGGTTCTTGAGGACCCCGAACATATTACTTTCAGCTTCCTTTCGATGTAAAAATGGAAGCTAAACGTGATATGCCCAGTACACTTATTTGCACTGTCACTTCCCAGAATCCTTGTCTGCATCTTAGCCGCTGTGCGATGGGATCATGGGGAGAATGGAGCAGCTCTGTAGAACACCCCCAGGTGCAGCTAAGGATTCTTTGGTCTGTATTCACTCAATCTCCCTCTTGCTCTGGAAGATTTCTGCCTCATTGCGTTGGAGCTAAAGTCTACATCAGCTTCTTGGTCTGCTGAACCTAACCTACAGCGTGTAACAGATATATTGGCATTTGCTGTAAAATATCCAACAATGTTGTGTTTTGCATTAAATGACATATAATCGGATACTAGAAATCTGATACGACATTATTGGCCCCTTAAGCTGGCGCACTTTTCTTTCATCCCCTGGGGACATTTTATTGGCTGCTTCTGGAAGAATTTGCTGAACCTCATAACAATACAAGCGCTAAATCTTGAATATAAAACCCACAACGTGCTATTGAACGATCTTTAGGTTCTGTGTAAAAATGATTCATCGGTGTAATATGGCAATATTTAGGAGATATTACATTTCAAGCGAAGAAGCACTAAATATATTTTAATCATAGCAAAAGTGTCTCTGTAGAAATTCTGCGTAATGATCGTAACGTTGTTCCCATTCGCTGCCTACAATAGGTATTGGATGTAAAGGAATACTGCAGAAAATTACAGACACATGATGCTATAGAATTGTTCCTTCCGAAGCCATACTCCCAACTAGACCCAACGTAGAGTTACACACGTCATAGGAAACAGCGTCCATTTAACGGGGTAGTTCAATCTAGTGGCTACAAAATGAAAAAGTGATAACTGATCAATGTAGTTAGCTTCCTTAAAATGATGTAATCGCCCTTTAACCCCCTCCGGCACGTAATGATCACGTTATCGCGAGCGTATAATAGCGACGTCACTGATGACGTGAACGGATAAGTAAGCGTCTCCTCACGTTGCGATCTCCCCCAGCAAACAAGCCAGTGACGTAACTACTACATTATGGTGTCGCTGGCGTGCCGGACCTCATGACGTGTCAACTACGCTATGGGACACGCAAAGGGTCAAAGTAACTGTCTTACTTATTTTTCGTTGTGTGAAAACTTCCTAAGAATCCAGTTTTGTCGGGAGCACTGAAACGCAGGCCGCCAGATACTTCTGTTTAGCTGGCTGACTAATGAGGGTTCCATAATTACTTTGTAAACAAAAGAACTGTAAATTAAAAAGCACATTCACACGTCTCAGACAGGTCTGCAGCCCTGGCCTTCCCCATTATCTCTTGGCATGCAGTGCTGCCAGGGATTCTGGGAAACGACATAAAAATGAGCACAGACGGGCACTCTCTGCTTCTTACGGAGACCTGTCTTAGGCATACAAGTGCACCACAAGTGGTATTTGTATTTACTGTGTACTGGACGGCAGAGGGTTTTTGTCACTTTTTTACCCACCATAAGTTTTTAATTGTCTGGTTAAACAGCAGAACAAAGCGCAGCCAGCAATGTTAATGGCTATATAAGGTATTTTAATGATCAGATCATTTGCCGAAACACCGTCACGCCGTTTACTATGGGAACATTGAGTAGAAAAAATATTTTTAAATATTTATACATGGATTTTTTTAAAGGTGCTACAGTAATTTCCAACCCTTTTCTGGTTAAGGAACCCTATGTGAGATTCTGAGGAACCCGACCCTCTCTAATAGCGCGTCTGACATCAGATGCATTGTAAGGGACCCCAACCCTCTCTAATAGCGCGTCTGAGATCAGATGCATTGTAAGAAACCCCGACCCTCTCTAATAGTGCGTCTGAGATCAGATGCATTGTAAGGGACCCCAACCCTCTCTAATAGCGCGTCTGAGATCAGATGCATTGTAAGGAACCCCGACCCTCTCTAATAGCGTGTCTGAGATCAGATGCATTGTAAGGAACCCCGACCCTCTCTAATAGTGCGTCCGAGATCAGATGCATTGTAAGGAACCCCAACCCTCTCTAATAGCACGTCTGAGATCAGATGCATTGTAAGGAACCCCGACCCTCTCTAATAGTGCGTCTGAGATCAGATGCATTGTAAGGAACCCCGACCCTCTCTAATAGTGCGTCTGAGATCAGATGCATTGTAAGGGACCCCAACCCTCTCTAATAGCGCGTCTGAGATAAGATGCATTGTAAGGGACCCCAACCCTCTCTAATAGCGCGTCTGAGATCAGATGCATGTAAGGGACCCCAACCCTCTCTAATAGCGCGTATTAAATCAGATGCATTGTAAGGAACCCCAACCCTCTCTAATAGCGCGTCTGAGATCAGATGCATTGTAAGGAACCCCAACCCTCTCTAATAGCGCGTCTGAGATCAGATGCATTGTAAATTCTTTTATATTTGGTACAATTTTAAAATTACCTGAAAATTACATGGAACCCTTTAGAGATTCCCAGGGAACCCTGGTTGAAAAACACTGGACAACATTTAACCTTTTTAACTTGTCACTGTCCTTGGTTAATTTGTTTCCTAAGATGGACTGCCCTTTTAAAAGTTTTACTTCTATGAGATGAAAATGCTGACACGGAAGCAGGAGAGCCCAGTTCAATTCTCGGTGTCCGCTCCTTGAACGGTCACATTACCCGTGAGGTGCAAGCATGACCAAGACCAATTTGATTACAAGGTCTTCAGGACAAGAGTGTCAGAACAATATCAGTGATTATTATGATCCTATTCTATCTGCTATGCTGTTCTTTCCCAGTCATGGGAATTTTAAGAGGAGGTTCAGTGAATTGAAAGAGTATTGGCTATAAATAAATAGTCCATTGTTCTTCAAGCAATGCCCTCTAAAATGTGCGTGCGTGTGAGCACACTGATCTGCTCTCTTCTTTTAGTTACCTTTCAAAGCCTCTGGTCACCTGCTATAAAGTTGGTTCCCAGTGTTAGAGAAGAGTCCAGCTCCATTCAAAAGAATTGGACGAACATTGTCTCTAGCACAGGGAATAAGTTTCATAGCAAGTTACATAAGGGCCCAGCAAATTACACTCAAAGTCATTATAGCTAGTCATTGGTTTTTGGTTGATAGAATTTGTGGCTCACAGAACTGCTACAAGCAACCTCCAGAACCTCAAATTCTGGAGTTTTCCAAAAAGAGGATATGATTGAAAGGTTGATATTTGATCCCAACTGTGCAATATCTCTGCTTCAGATAGGTAACACTGTCTAATTTCTTCAGTCGTTGCTTGTGGCTTTACAGAAAACATCCCTTCCTTCTCCTTCTTCATCTCTCTTCTTACCCTTCTCATCTACAAGGTCATGTGAGAAAACAGACCGATTGTTGTTAATTGTCTAGTCTGATTACAGTGTCTCTGAGTCCTAGACCATGAGGAACACAAATCTAGATAAATATAATAATAATAATA
The DNA here is from genome assembly GCA_036426205.1 of Ascaphus truei. Lineage (NCBI taxonomy): Eukaryota > Metazoa > Chordata > Amphibia > Anura > Ascaphidae > Ascaphus > Ascaphus truei. The sequence goes on from CM071588.1 coordinate 1,972,582, forward strand.
ATTTGACCTGCAAAAGATAAATCACCATGTTTGTCAACGATTTGATCCCCTGAGAGGTCTTCGTCAGCTATGCACACCCACAATATTACCCAATATACTTTGAAAATAGAGTTCAGTCTGAATTTACCAACATTTACTTCAGTTTCAGAACAAATATACTGGCATAATTTTTAAATATGAACTTGATGATGCGTATTAGCAAAGGATGCGCTAATTGCTTTTTGAGTGCTTTCTTCGTAGAGTTTACGGTTTAGCTGCCATCCATTCACCAAACTTTTTAATACTTCACCTTTCCTACAAGCCATTTACCCTTCTGAGACTTTATATAGCAGGAGGAGGAATATTTAAAGAAACTGCGCAAGCAGGGAACATATATCGGTAAACCGCAATCTAAAAGTTTATGTTAATGGAAAAATAATTGAAAAATAATTAGCCTTTAATATTGGCTTTAGTTTTCCTGCAATTTTCTAAGTGCCTTTCAAATAGCCCTCATTCCTAATTGCTATTTTCAATTAATGTCCTGAGCTGTAAGGGATGCAAACTCGTTAGCATTTAATTATGCAGCAAGTGTATTGTAAGAGCTTGCATTAACCATTTATTTCATAGATGTCACTTCTTCTCCAAATCCATTAATCAAATCCAGATTATTTTGTGGTAATCCCAATGCTTTGAGGATTTCGTTTGTAGTTCCACTTTATCAATGTAAACATGTATTCTCTTCTACACTGCACTGTACATTTGAACTGTGATCTCTTTCTTCAATCTTTCGCTCTGCTCATGGCTGTCTCCTCTCTGCCCCTTTTGTCTCTACTGTTCTCTCACCTGAAACCCCTGTAACCCACTGCTTCCTTCCTATTTACGGCGTAAAACTGCTTAGTAAATATGGCCTTTGACTTGACTGGTCTGTAGGGCGTCTTCCAGCGCAGACGGTATCTTATGGTTAGCACTTCCTAGTAAATATAACCCTTAATCCATTAAATATGCTTTATCACTGTCAATGACCTGCATGGCAGCTTCAGCTTTCATGGCCTTTGATTAGAGCCAACGAAATCAGTGCTTGTGCCTTTTACTTGAACTTCTGAAATCATAGTTTAGCCGGTTTTATTTACATATATAGTTCACTTAACAATTGTTCTCAATAAAAATCTCGGAGACAGATCTGCTTTACCAGAAAGCACCGATCTTTGTGCGGTGCAGGGGTGACCTCACTGGCAGACAGCCGGACATGTTCCAGTAAAAGGATAGTCCTGTGTCACTGTGATTTACTGGAGGGGAGCCGGCTGTTCCAGGTCTAGGTTATTTATCTGTTTCAGTCCAGCTTTCCCATATTGGAGAGATACAAAGACTTAGGCCAATATTTACTAAGCAGACTTCTGCTGGAAGACGCCTTACTAGGTCATTCTGACTGAGCCACCTGTGCTGAAGCAGGAATATCCTTCAAACCTGACCTGTTGGTGGCCCTTCTGGACTGGAGTTGGCCACTCTGGCTCTATAGCATGAAACAAAATGAGGAATGTTAATATACATATCTCTGTTATTATATATGTGACTGCGTTTAGGTTCCTGTTCTGTACTGCAATACCATACTAACTACAGGATAATACAAATACCAAAAGCCTGTAAAAGGAATGACTGCAGACACCTCTCTTTCTCTTTGGGAACCATCTCTAGAAGGACATAACTAAGCTAGAAGTTGTACAAAGGAAAGGTACGACATTGGTGCATGGACTAATAAACATAGCCGCAGAGAGGGCTCCCGTCCTGTTTCTCAGATCGACTGGAGCGGCCAGCCTGATCTGCCGCTAGAAAACATGCATTATATCATGACGTACTTTGTACGCAAAGAGGGCACTGAAAGCGATTAACAAGGAGAGAAGCATATCTCAGAGAGAGAGAAGAGCTAGAACAAGAGGTTATACTCTGACACTGCAGAGTGAGGCCCAGGGGAAATGCGAGGAACTAATTCACAGAAAGCGTGCTGGATTCATGCTGGTCCCTTCTTCCGTGTAGTAACAAAGGCGGGTGGGGGGGGAGGGGGGGGAGTAGGGGGTATGATAGCTTTTATTGGACCAACAAGTAGTTAATGTTACAAGCTTTCCAACCTCAGTCTTTTACCCCATGAAGGACCCTGAGAGATTCAAAAGCTTGCAACATATAAACTACTTGTTGGTCCAATAAATGGCAACGTACCCTTACTCCCTCTCCCTCCTGTGTTACTCCTCCCTCTCCCTCCTGTGTTACTCCTCCCTCTCCCTCCTGTGTTACTACTCCCTCTCCCTCCTGTGTTACTACTCCCTCTCCCTCCTGTGTTACTACACAGACACAGGGCTGAATGAAAACTTAGAATTTAATAGGGTCCGAGGTTTTACAATAGATAGGAAAATGGGCAGACATGGTGGGTCAAATGGTTCTGATCCGCCGTCAATTACTAGGTTGCAACAAATACTGAGAACACAGCACTGGGAATTCCAATCCCATATATTAACCCATACAGTGCATTTAATTCTACTCCAACGGGTTTAACTTAATGAACTGCTAAACCATGACATGTTACTTCCTCTTCATACTGTAAGTTGGTACCGTGCCCTTGTCAATGAGGCATAAACCTGTTTAATGTGCTTTTCATTGACGTTCCTATTGTAATACAGACCTAGTAATCTTTAATGAATACAGTCCAGGGAGAGATGTAGGCAGATTGCTTGGTACTGTTATAAATCACATAAACAGCATTTTTTTTACAATTGGGAAATCAGGATTGCAAAATCAACGTCTAAAAGGACCTAAGAGGGTTTAAGTGGTGAATGCCCCAAGGAAAGTATCTTTATCTGTGGTAATTGCAGGAGAGGGGGAAATGATAAGAATCTTAAATGGGAAACTATTGCGGTTAATATTTCTACTGGCATCTCTCCAAAAAGACATCATCTGGAGCAAAGTTATAGTACCCGATCTACAGAGCAAAATTACTTCAGTCCTTGAGTGGGTTTCCTTGTTTTATTTCCCACAGCACATGAAAACGAGACGTTTTACTAATCCGCAAGCACAGCAACTTGTGATTCGTATCTGCTTGTTTTCCACGTGTCCAAACCCCGTTCAGTTCCCCCCATTGTCATACAGAGATTAGGCTGCAGACGAGGATTCTGGGTAATGACAGGCATTTTTGCTTGTGCCGCCTAGCCTGGTTTATGGAAGAGCACCCAGCACCCAGCACCCAGCACCCAAAGACGACTCTTTCATCCTTTGGAACACATCCGTCTGATCTGGGTCGGTTTGCGTATGTCCTACTAACTCTGGAGATGAACTAAAAACGGGGGACCCTCGTGTGATTCGCTTTGTGAGTTTATTAGTATTTTAGGGGTAAATCTTTTTTTTTTTTTTTCTTCCACTTTCGGACTTAAACTCCGTTTTCTTCACGTGGCTGCACTTTTAATAGACCTATTCTTTATATATACAGTTATACGGTTGTTTCTCAGCTTTCAGAAGAGTCTCCTCCAAATGTTTTGTAATGGATCGAGGCGGATGCAGAGCGCTCCGATCAGCGAAGGGGTTCAGTGATCAGTAGAAGTAGCGGCTCAGCGAGTAAAGGTACCGACTCTGTAAAGGATGGCACTGAGTTAGAAGCAGGGTGTCATCTGGTGTCAGCAGTGATGGATTTCCCACTAGGCCCGATATACAGATACTGTGCTCGATCATAGAGTGTAAGCTCCTCTGGCCAGGGACTGTGTCTGTAACATGGTACGGTAGCCAATCAGAGCATGGGAACTACATCCCAACTCTGATTGGCGTACCTCGCACTATACTGTAATTGTGACGCGCTTTGAGACCCATTGGGAGAAAAGTGCTATGTGAAATAAAGATGTTATCATTATTAATATAACAATTATACAAAGCATAGGCCCATCATTTAACGTGGCGTTAACCTAACTTAATGTCGCGTTAAAGGCTAACCATGTGTCTTCAAAAAGCAATAAAATAACATTAAGCTATGTTTTCTCCCGTAAACAGCGTAGCGTGAACTAGAATGGTCGTTAGTGATAATGACATGCAAATTAGTAATTACCATAACCGCGCGTATTTACTTAACATTATGTTGGATACATCCTACCTAAACTTTGCATTACTGACACCCTGAAATAGGGTTTTTGCCGGGTCTGGAGGGGTCACAGTTAAGCATGAGTTAACTAATAAAGCGATATTTCCAACATTAGTTAAAGACTTATTTAAGGGTCTGGTTCGGAATAAAGCCAAGACACACGTAACATCTCGTTTTCGGAAGATAATGCAAGTTTATGCTACAATAACGTGACATTAAGCGGAATTGTTCAACTAAACCAAGGGCGGCCAACTCCAGTCCTTAAGGGCCCCCAACAGGTCACGTTTTCAGGATATCCCTGCTTCAGCACAGGTAGCACCATCAGTGGCTTGGTCATTTTGACTGAGCCCCCTGTGCTGAAGCAGGGATATCCCTATTACCTGACCTGTTGGTGGCCCTTGAGGACTGGAGTTGACCGCCCCTGTGCTAAAGAATTTAAGTGCTCTTCAGGGGAACAAATGCAAAGATAACTTGGTTTTGAGACCGCAGTATTTTCCTTGCGCTGGTCAAGGTGACGAAATGAGAGGTTTATACGACTCATTTTAACGTGTGCGTCATTTAAATGGCAGCTCACCCAAATGGGTCAAAATAAAAGGTAATCAACAGCAGCATCACTGAATTCTTTAGAAAGATTCATACGTCCTTTAAATAAGTCACTTTTTTACCTATTTGTATGTTGTGAAAAATTAGTGTGTTCCTTGGAAAATGGAAAAATTCCAACAAAAGGGCAAAGCAAAGCATGACACTACTCCCCTCTTCATTATACAATACAACAAAAATGCCCTCCAAATCAGAGCGATGATCTCTAAACATTGGGGTGTGCTAAATGTGGGTGCTGACTTCCAGCCGTTTGCCAATGCAGATCCCACATTGCAGGAAGGCCAGGTTCTATAGAGCGAAGGTAGAAGATTTGTCATCAACGTTTCTAAAGGGATTTTATAAACTCCACAAAGTATCTCAAGATGAAGAAGATGAGATCGAATTTATTATCAACCCCTTGATCCACTGTAACAGGGGTTTTGTTGTGTATTGTTGACGGTGTGGTTCTGGAAAAGGTCATGCGGGGAGGACTATCGGGCCCCTCAAACAGAGGATGTTGGAGCATACTGTATACGGTCCATTAGAAAGGAAAACATCACACACAGTTTCAAGACATTTTCTCCAGTGTCCAAGGGGAGGGCGAAACAATGTCAAATTCATTGGAATTGAGCACGTTAGTTTGCTCATTCGGGGAGGAGAGAGACTAAATGTGTTGAACAAGGGAGAAATGTTTTGGATCTTCTCATTGGACACAGTTGCCCCTTCTGGCATTAACACAGATTGGGAGCTTCAGCACGTTCTGTAAAATCAATGTTACTCTGAGATGTGTTAGCAAATGTGAGGTCGCGTAGGTGCAATGCTTCTAGTATAAGAATATAGAACAAGAAAATGTGATCGCTCAAAGGGTTAAAATGAAATAGTAGGGACAACCAGTATTGGAAAGTGATGCACTGCCTGATAGTACAAAGTGAGAATAATGTGAAGAAATAATTGGAGTGTGTGAACACACACAGGTGTACAAGGCAGTTAGCCTAACAATATCCAGTCATGAATACAAATCCTGGGATAAGGTACTGTAACTGCACGTGTGCTGCTCATCAAAGGCATGGGATACACATCGCAGAGCTGTATACACAGAGCGCACAACCATTCATAGTGTAGTAATATTAAAGTATAATTGGCAGTTCATATGAAAGGGGTAAGTATTGCACGTACAAAAAGTATAAAAATACAAGCATAGATCAATCGCACTTTGCCCGTCCTCCGTGGCGTCCGATTCAGTCAGAGGGCGTCTGGCATCAGGTTTCCACTCGTCACAGGAATAGCCAGACAAGGTGAAAGATAGATACAATGGTATCACAAATTAAAACAGTGAGTCAATAAACAATCCTACGCGTTTCGTGGTGTACCGCCCTGATGAAGTGGCACGAGGTACGCCACAAAATGCGTAGGATTGTAAGTATAATTGTCCTATTTTTTAAAAACTTTACAATCATCTACAGTACAAGTAACCTATTAAATATGCCCCTGTTCTGAGTTCACTTTCTTCCTAGGCAATAATGACCATTTAACACCTCCCTATTTTCTCCCATTGACCAAAATCTCAAGCTGATATGCTCAGAATAATAATATGGCAAAGTACAGATGTAGGAGACATTATTACCCACCGTGATACTATGTGTGGCGTTAAAGCTGGGGTGTTATGCTACGGTAGTGCTATTGAAAACATTGGTTAAGGAGATAACGTGTTATTATTAGACACTTCATTTGGGGTGTTCCCACAGGGTAACGGGGATAATAACATCTGTAACTTAATTCATTAACCCTGAAACACAAAATTCAAATCAATTACCCTCTGAGTCCGGGCTCTTCCTCTGGTTCGCTTGGACGCTCTGCTCCGGGTAATTCCATACTAAGTGCTTACGTTCTGGTAATGTAAAATTACATCTAAAATGACATTGCAATAAGCTTTGTGTCCCTGCTGCTTCTCAGTGTTTTGGGATCTCGCCCCTTTGCAGAAGTATTCGGAGATCCCTGTTCTCAGCGTTATAGCACGTTCCATCTCCGCGCTGAACTGTACTCTCCGATCGGCTTTATTCCAGACGTCCCGACAATGGCTTTGCTGCTCATTAGAAGAAAAACCATTGACCTTCCCACCTATAAATCCTTGTTACCGTTTAGCCTGTAGCGATTAAGGAAACTGCATTGGTGTTGTAAGCTTATGTTTTAATCTTAAACCTGCCCTCTTGGGTTTAGCAGTTTTGCATAAACAGAGGGAAAAGAGCGATCCGTAAAGGTAGAATCCAATCTCTCATAGGTGGACGTAAACTTCCATTGATTGGGCAGACAGTAGAGTATTGGTTTCCAATGGTGGGAAGATCTTAGGGGCCTATACACTAAACCAGGGCTGGCCAACTCCAGTCCTCAAGGGCCACCGACAGGCCAGGTATTAGGGATATCCCTGCTTCAGCACAGGTGACTAAATTAGACTGAGACATTGAGCCACCTTTGCTGAAGCATGGATATCCTTAAAAACTGGCCTGTTGCTGGCCCTTGAGGACTGGAGTTGGCCACTCCTTCACTAAGCGTTGAAAACGCCATTTCTGGCGTAACATTGGCGCACAGAAATCTCACATGTAATTGCGCTTGCGTGTGCCTTGAACTAACAATACATCACGTTTGAAGTCACGTAACAACCTTCGTACATACAACGCACATTGTAGGAAAGTTTGTACTACCTACAGTATTAGCACTAAACGTTTGACGCACAAATATTTTTCAATATGATCTTAGTACACAGGTCCTATACTGCAGCAATACTACGTCCCCCGTTGTTTCCTTATTTTTATATGTAAAGCACGTGACAATATATAATTCTAGATTGTTACCTGAGCTGGTAATCGTTTGGGGCTCCTGTTATAAATCTGTAAAAATCCTGATTGTGTGCCTAACATAATGGCCGCTTTTCAGTTTCAATCAATTCTTCAGTCAGCGTAACTCAGCAGCTACAATGTATCATTATATAACTACGGTAACATTATCTATTGTTACAGTTTGAAGCTCAAACTGCTGGGAACATTGGCAACAAATTACAGACAGTCCTCGGTTATCCAGCGGGATCTATTCTGGAAGTAGCGTTGGATAGTGAAACCGTGGTAACGTGAGTCCCATGTTAATCAGTGGCGGTGAGCGTCGGATAACGCATTCCGGGGTCGAAGAACAGTCTTTAGACTGTCCTTATCACCAGAAGACATTAGATACGGATCGTGAAAATGCTCCCAAACTTTTGGTTGCTAAATTGAAAAACTGACGTAAAAATACTTCTATTCGGCAAATAACTTTTGAAAAATGTTGGCCACCTGCCACATTAAACGTGCCACGCCTGTCGGTCAATTTTTCCTACGAGGGTTTCTTCCTTTATAAGATCCGTTTCCCGGGATTGTATTTATAGTATACTAGCTGAGAGACCCGGCGTTGCCCGGGATGTAAATGCGTAATAGGTAGTATTATTTATAAATCGTGGAACAATAGGTGAGTATTTGTTGTAAAGGTTGGATAATAATGTTGAAAAGAAAGATGGAAGAAAATGTAATACGATGTTGTTTAAAAATGGTTTATTGTAAAGACTGAGCCACTGATTGAGCCACCTGTGCTGAAGCAGGGATATCCTTAATACATGACCTGTTGGTGACACTTGAGGACTGGAGTTGGCCTCCCATCTTACACGTGTCTTTTGTCCCCAAAGATGGGGACCGACTCGCTATAACCCCAATCTCAAATCTGTAAGTGAATCAACAGGTTAAAACGTTTTTAAAAATATCTGGATTTGGCCTCTTTACAAATCTTATTATTCTGAATGAATCCTACATACGGATATTCAGATTTAAATCAGCAGCACAACCTTTTCCCTGTTAAAGCCACAACCCCTTCTATGAGAAAAGTGACAGTGACACGTTTAATACATGTTAACACAACGCGTTAACAATGGCAATAACCACTGCTACATCGGTCAGTCTTGTTGTTCCTCATCTTTATATCTTTGGCTGTGGATGGCGGAATCACTGGTTCAAACACAGCTACAAAAGGAGACAAGCTCTGCATCAACATTTCACCTGTCCACGCAACTAGAGACGGGCGAATATGCCCAAACGCGTTTCCCAGACCTTGTCGCATTTTCCCCCCAAAATCTGTTTTGCGGTGTAAAATTCTGCAAGCGGATCTGGGCGGTTTCAATCCGTGCAGATTCATGAAAAACCGCCATTCGGTACAACCCGCGGATTCAGTAATCCGTTCTTTAAGAATCCGCCACCGGATCGCTGAATCCACGGATATTGTTCACCAAAGCCATCCACGGGCTACAGAATCCACGGAGTGTACTGGTAAGAACAGTAAAAGAAATTAGCAAAACGCAAATCGCCCTTTTTCAGATTGATCCGTGCACCCCAAAACTGGAACAACCTACCAGAGACTCTCATATCCACCACCAGCTTAAGTTCTTTCAAATCTAAGACTGTCTCACACTTTAATCTGGTCTGTAACTGTTTCATACGCTCATAATATATATTTTCTGTAACTGTGCATGCAATGTCTTGTATATAATGTATACCCTGTTCATTTATGTAACTGTACTTGTAACCATGTATTATTTGTCATCACACCTCTGTGTCCAGGACATACTTGAAAACGAGAGGTAACTCTCAATGTATTTCTTCCTGGTAAAATATGTTATAAATAAATAAATAAAATAAATAAATAAAAGCCGCGGATCCAGATCCGCCCGTCTCTACATACACTCGCTTACAAACAGCCACATCGCCAAACAATAAGAAAAAAATCGTAATAAACACCCCAAAGCATTTGTTTTATTCCAAAATATATTAGTAAAAGGAAAAATATATGTGCGGTACAGCACTTGTCTGGTTTTCTTTAAATAGTGTAAGTCCGCTATATTTAGTGCATTAAACATGCCCTCTGCCATTCGTTCCCAGCAGGAATTATCCTTTTAATGTCAACTTTTTTGATTCACTTCATAATAAACCATATTACCCCATGTTTGCTGCAGTCGCTGGCTCTGCTCTGCCATATGTATTTGTGGCTGGGGCAATGATTTCTCTAACATAATGTCCATGACGGGAGCCTCCTACACACGCACGTCAGCTGCCATGCTTAAAAATCGCCATTCGATCCGGCTAAGTGTCGCCTTCACAGAAGCGCAGGGTATAATCTGACTAAACAGGCATTTAGAGAGTGTTCAGAATCCGCTGCGCCAGTGTACTGTAGCTATTTGGGAAATGTTTCAACCAGAGCAAATTGCATGTTATTACTGAATTTGAATTCGTGCTATCAAATGGCAATGCAATCTAAAATTGTTATATGAAATGATTCATCGCTCCCTAGCACAATTATTTATCTGGGTGTATGCCCTTCTCGCCCTGCGGCATAAAGTATAATAATGTCCTATTTGGACTCCTTGATGCTGAAAGCCTTGTTGGGTAGCAGAGAAGGTGGGGCGAGGGCAAATCCCTAAGGTTCAGATCCCCAGAGATCCGATAACCCGGGGTTTGTAACATGCTGTTATCAAAAATTGGTAACGGCATTTTTCCGGGAGAGACCTATTTTTTCTAAAGAACCACGTGACAAATATACGTCTCTGAACCCTCCTTTATGTAACACGTGGAGAGACTCCTGTAAAGGAAGTGATCCTGAGATACAGTACCTGGGAGATATGCTCATTTCAATCTACTTTACATATCCATCTCTCCCTCTCCCCATATATTTCAGGGTCTGGGTGGGAATAACGCCCCACTTAGGTAATGACATACCTAAAGTCAGGTTAAATCCCTGCGTTAACTTTAACCGTTTGGGTGCCCTTTAGACGTAGCGGCGACGTCATGGCGTCTGGCGCTCCATGATGTCGTAGCGACGTTTTTGTAGGGGGAAGATCGCGTCCTGCGCTTCTGTGGATCTATCGCTAAATGGAATGGGAAGGGTGGTCATCAGTGACGCAGCGGTCACGTCATCGCGAGTACCAGCACTCAGGGGGTTAATGGATTTTTGTGGATATTCGTTGCTGGGGGAACGCCTCTTTTGCATCTCATTAGCCCTAACGGCCGTTAACGCAAAATCCTTTCTGGAAGAAACACAGCACATACCCCAACATTATTGAGGTTAGCGCCTGGCTAAGTCACTTAAAGAATTCCATGGTAACCCCATCTTGGAATTCAGGGTCACTGTTACAGAGACTGAACGGTGTTACCTCTTCACCTTTAACACACTGCACGCCCCCTACACGCCCCCTACACGCCATCTACACGCACCCGTACATCTCTGTTTTGTTTTTTTTCTGTATAACTCTGCTCATCTCCAAACCCTCTGATCATAACGGTTTTCCATCCACCCCTTTTATCTCTGCCCCTCCCTCTCGCCTAAAACCTTTTCCCCTCATTGGCCCTTACCTGTGGAACTTCCTCACACTCGGTATAAGCCGAGCATCCTCTCTCCCCACCGTCACATCTGAAAGAAGTATTTCAATAGCCCACTGACCGCTGCTCCCCACTCCCACATCCTATCAACACCCGGTACTGGCATTCACTGCACTTACTCTCCCAACGGTCCGTGCCAGTCTCCCAACGGTCCGTGCCAGTCTCCCAACGGTCCGTGCCAGTCTCCCAGCGGTCCGTGCCAGTCTCCCAGCGGTCCGTGCCAGTCTCCCAGCGGTCCGTGCCAGTCTCCCAACGGTCCGTGCCAGTCTCCCAACGGTCCGTGCCAGTCTCCCAACGGTCCGTGCCAGTCTCCCAACGGTCCGTGCCAGTCTCCCAACGGTCCGTGCCAGGTCTCCCAACGGTCCGTGCAAGTCCTCCCACCGGTCCGTGCCAGTCTCCCAACGGTCCGTGCCATGCTCCCCAACTGGCGTGGGTCCGTGCCAGTCTCCCAACGGTCCGTGCCAGTCTCCCAACGGTCCGTGCCAGGCTCCCAACGGTCCGTGCCAGGCTCCCAACGTACCACTTAGACTGAATATTACTTAAATTCATATATTTTTTTTGCCTCTCAGACGCTGGGAGACTTGGTTTTAGCCATTAATGTGGCTTTAATTATATCCCTGTCCAAATAGTTTTTCTATCAGTGGCTAATAGCAGACATTTTATGTCATTTATAATTATAAGTTTGTTCATCTGTTTGAACTCATGTATTCTTTAGGTAATCCTTCACAGCAGTCTATCTGTATTAATTATTATCATTAATACCCCTTTTATTTTATTTTCAAAATCATACAGAAGGACTCGTCCCTTTTAGCGTACTCAGTTTGTTTTTGTGTTTGTTATCCCACTTAGATTGTAAGCTCTTTGGGTCAAGGATACATTTTTCTACCCTGCACATTTGTGTTATATTTGTGTTATTGTAGTATATGTTCCTGTATTCTAACGTTTATTCTGTAAAGTGCTGCATATACAGTATGTCATGATGCTATATAAATACAAGTATACATACCCTCTTTAACATATCGCCCCCTCACACACATCGGCTGACCCTCGCTGAAGTAATATTCATCCTGTCTCCTTAGTATAATTACAACATTTTTCATACTGAATTATTTTTTCACAATGTTAACTTTTACAGCATTATCAGGTATTCAGGATACCCCTGCTTCAGCGCAGATGTTCAGGATACCCCTGCATTAGCATAGGTGGTTCAGTCAAAATCACTGGGCCTCCAATTGAGCCACCTGTGCTGAAGCTGGGATATCCTGAAAACCTGACAAGTTGGGGGGCTTGAGGACTGGAGTTGAGCCCCCCTGTCTATATACAACCATCAACAACTCATTGTATCCAGTTTAATTTATTTTCTGGTACATCCAAGAATAAAAATGAGTCATTCAATGAAAAGGCCACCTCGTTTTTAATTCTGGCAAAGGTTAGGTTTTAGTAGAATGGGAGCTCACCTCCCGACATTATGTTCTTTACTTGATTTAGAGAGCATTAACATAACGCTTTGAGACAGAATGATTCAGAAGAATTGGGACGTCTCCCATCGGCCATTAGTAAGTGCAGGTAATAGCCTAGATTAAATTTAGCAATGATTTACACAAAGCTTTTAGGAAACCAATTCATACACACAGCCCTTTTTCTTTGCTAAAACCAGCCAGCTATTGAAATAAATTAAATAATACATCCTGTGTGATAACAGTTTACATCCCACGATCAAACAAACATAAATGGCTTGTCTACCTATATAGAGTGGGCTGAGTGTGGATGTTTTTCATGCGTGGGGGGGGGGGGGGGGGATGTGGAGACGGGATTTCCATGTTGCACATTTGGTGGAAGCGTCCGATAATTCCCCAGACCTGGGATCAAATATCCACGATCATTTAGGATATCTTTAAAAAAAAATAAACAATTCCTCCTGTGTGGTCCTAAATGTAAGTATGGGTATTCCAAACATGGAGAACAATGATACAATATTAATATCTCCCATTCTTACGGCGACCACATGTTCTATAGCCAGACACTGGAAACTGACAAAACCCCCACCAATACTCTATTATAATTATTACACAGCGTCATGCTCATGGCAAAGCGCTCTACGTACCTCTCAGGAACTCACAGTATGATACGTTTGTTAAGGCCCCTTGGAATAACTCCATCTACTCATAACTACCTATATATTTATTTTATTTATCTATAAAAATGTGTTACCAGGAAGTAATACATTGAGAGTTACCTCTCGTTTTTTTTGGGTACAGAGTCATGACAATACATGGTTACATTAAAAAAAGAAGAGAGGTTAAACATTCAATTCACAGACATTTCATGGACAGATAAAGTGGGACAATTGGGTACAGGGGATGAAGGGGCTGGCGAGTTTCAGATTGAAATAGAGCAGCTTTACCATCACCAAACATCAGCGAATGGCAGCAAATGGCTCACATGCTTTAGATGCCCTTCGGCTGTGCCAAAGTCTGTCCGCCTTTAGGGCAACGCAGATGTACACTGGGGTGTTGAGATTCAATGCAGCTGTGAACACAAAGTTCTTTGTCTTGGCTCATTAACATTCCAGTGGGTGGGGTTGACGTTCCACAAAGTACAAGCAAATGTTAACCCATAGAACGCTGGTCCTGTGCAGAGGGGAGCAGCTCTTGGGGAGCCCCACCAGGCTCTGCACCTTTGGGGAAACACAGATGTACACTGGGGGAGTTGAGATGCAATGCAGCATACTGTATACAAATAATTGTGTGTTTTTCCTTTGACCTACAAGTTGTGAAGTTACATTTAACTTGGTGGATCTTACTATTTGAAATTAAATATAATTTTTTAACATAACTGGATGAAATGATTGCATTGTGTTACTTGTACCAATGTACAGAACCCCCTCCCATCCCCTTTTTTTGTTTCTCTACCCCATCCCTATTTCTTTAACATTGTTTGAGTAAAATGCATGAAATAAAAAGTGTTACAAAAAAAAAAGAAAACCCATCACCCTGTGGACCATATAATCTGTTCTGTTTCCTGGTTTGGTTGGCAGGTGTGTAAGATTGCCAGTCATAATATGGCCGTCTTTCGGGAAGGCTGCATTTAACATGCACTCCCAGGACAATGTATTATTAATACAGTCCCTGGAAGAATCTTTGCATTGAACTCTTTATTAGCAGCATGGGATTCTGGGAGTTGTAGTTCTATTCCTGATATTAACCTTTTCAAGCAAAGGCAACACAGCACGGGTTGCAGCGTTCATTAACACCTTCGCTGCCAGAGGGATCGCAAAGACAGCAAATTCATGAGTGTCCCCCAAAATAATTAAGCTGCAGATGAGGTTTCTAGGTAAATGACATGCAAATGAGCATATAAAGTGTCACTTTTAACTTCCTATCCATTTTGAACATGCATATTTTCTTAGACCCAGTTGTGTGACCTATTACACAGCTTGTACAATATAATTAATATTACATTATACGAGGTAGGCTATTTAACAGATTACTTTGAGGTATTACAGCCTATAGTGTTCATTTAAAAATAAATTATAGTCGTTTTAAAAATGATCTAGCAAAATCATCAATATTGAGTACATATACAGATATAGCGCCTGTTATTTTGAACTAAACCTGCATTATCACTTTAACCCATTACTACAGGGTTTCTTACACATTGTAAAGTAATTTGTATCACATACACAGAAAAAAAGAGAGAAAAGTAACTGACCCCGAACCCCAAATTATATATGTGTACCCCGCAGTGCGGACAGAGAAAAATGTCGCCCCTCCTCCTGCAGTGTTGCGGCGTCATTTGATGCGTTTCCACCATGACAACGTGACGCCACACGTCGTCGGCTAATAAATATGGGCCATTAACGCTGGCATAAGATGCACGAACGTTTGGGATTCCAGCAGATCTCTGTACAGTATATTTAAAAACCTCACCGCACTCATTTTTTGTAAACCAAAAAAAAACTAAATTCAGTCAATAAAATCTGTAAAAAGCTAAAAGATGAGAGCGAGAATGACACCAAAATATTGTATGTCAGCAACAAACGTGTCGTTCCAAACGGAATACAGCTGTGATGAATGATCTCTGCGGCTTTTGAAGGGCAAAGTTTAGGAACGGTGATTTTGAAATACTATAATGCGTTTAAATGTCATGCCCTTTTCCATAGAGAATTAGTGACCTCTCTTGGGGGGCTGCCCGGTACCCCCTCTTATTGTTCTCCCAGCCCATCAATAATTGTCAGATAACACGATGCATCTTCAGATGCCCCATTAAGCCCTCCGATGCTTAGGTATCTGTAATGGAATCAGAATGATATTGAATATGCCCGTGGGGGAAACACCTGCCTCCCAGCGCGGACCCTACACAGCGCGGACCCTACACAGCGCGGACCCTACACAGCGCGGACCCTACACAGCGCGGACCCTACACAGCGCGGACCCTACACAGCGCCGGGAGCACAAAGCTGTTCACTTGGGAATTTTTGCAAAATCTACTTGTTTGGTAAAACCAGTGACAGAAGCAAAAAAAAATAAAGGGAGACTCAGATAGGCATTGAAACATGCGGAAAGCGGCGTGCTGAAATACGCGGGCAGCAATGCGCTGAAACCGGCGGGAACCCAGCGCACTGAAACCGGCAGGAACCCAGCATGCTGAAACGCGCAGGCACCCAGCACGCTGAAACGCGCGGGCACCCAGCACGCTGAAACACACGGGCACCCAGCACGCTGAAACACGCGGGCACCCAGCACGCTGAAACACGCAGGCACCCAGCACGCTGAAACACGCAGGCACCCAGCACGCTGAAATACGCAGGCACCCAGCACGCTGAAACGAGCGGGCACCCAGCACGCTGAAACACGCAGGCACCCAGCACGCTGAAACGCGCGGGCACCCAGCACGCTGAAACACACGAGCAGTGGCGTGCTAAAATACGCGGGCAGCCGTGCGCTGAAACATGCGGGCACCCAGCACACTGAAACATGCAGGCAGCTGCGTGCTGAAATACGCGGCCAGCTGTGCACTGAATCACACAGGCACCCAGCACGCTGAAATACGCGGGTAACCAGCGCACTGAAACACGACGTGCCGAAACATGTAGGAATTTGTTATTGACACAGCCCCTGCCCAGAGGAGCTTACAATCTATGATTTTGGTGCTTGAGGCACAGGGAGATAAAGTGATTTGCCCAAGGTCACAAGGAGCTGGTATTGGGAATTGAGCCTAACTATATCTATATATCTGCCTTTGGGACTTTGTTGTCGGAGCGTGAATGGGGCATGAGCTGGTCTCTTAAAACGCACTTTTTCTACGGATCTTTGTGAGCTTGTTATTTTATCCTGTCCAGAAAATCAAATGGTTCAACTGATTTTACACACGGAGCGGGCGCTTTTTCTTCTTTAGGTTTCGTTCAAGGAGGTGGTTGTTCCCACGAAGACAGCTGCCGGGATCCAGAGGACGCCAGTATGGGTTCCTTAATCAGGACTATTTACAACAACAACTAATGCTACATTTCTGGACTTTTAAAAGGATTGTGGTTGGCTTAGCAGTCTGTTTTTAGTGTTTATTTGTGTCATTGTACAGTTATATGTATGCTGGCCTATGATTTGTTTCACATGCATTCATAGGCTTAAGCCACGCATTATTTAAACGGCTCATACTAATTGGTTGCTATACTATATTTCAATATATGTGTGGTTAAATCAGCCTACAAAACTAAATAATTGGTTAAATATAGGCCCATATCTATCTATTAATATCTATATATTTCTGTGTGTATATATTGAGTAGTTGTGAGCACACATTTGCTCACACGTGTGATTATACTGTATGCCCTTCTGTTTAGATAAAGCTGATTTGATCTGTGTATTGTAATTGTGTCTGTTGCCATTATTAGGGCAAAGAACTGAAAATAGAAGATACAAACCATACAGAAACATACAGGCCCCTATTCAACAACCTGAGAACTGGGGTGAAGGGCAGCGGATGATGAATAATGTCCCTTCAATCAAATAGAAGCGACTCTATCCATAACTGTGCATTACTGCGCTTGCCACAATATATAGAAAAGGATCCTTCGAACGCACAGAGAAGACGCGAACTTCTGGAGTATAAACTGCAGCGGGGCTGGGGCGCGGGGCGTATTATAAC
Source organism: Ascaphus truei (assembly GCA_036426205.1). Classification (NCBI taxonomy): domain Eukaryota; kingdom Metazoa; phylum Chordata; class Amphibia; order Anura; family Ascaphidae; genus Ascaphus; species Ascaphus truei. The sequence goes on from CM071588.1 coordinate 1,989,838, forward strand.
AAATCTGGAGCAAGATTGACGCAAATTGCATCATTTTCATCTGGCGTCTCTTTGCGTCAATGTAGCAAGCCCTTTGCTCCGTTTGCATCAGCTTGTGGTTGGGGGAGTTAGGGAGGAGTTACATGACGCACAGATTATAACGAGATGTACCAAACTCTGCGTCTCCGCGCGTCACTTTTACATCTTCTATTGGTGTCATCAAAAATCCGCCAGGTCCGAGTTGGCGTAAACTTTTCTGGCCAACAATTTGTGTAAAGTGTAAGAAATGCGACCGAAAAATAGAGCAATGTGTCAAAACCAAACGTCTTTGTGCACTTTCTTTCCGTGGATACATCTCCTCCGATGAATTACACATCCGATATAATAGATTACGTGGACCGTGATTGGAAGTATAATCATTTATACGCATTGGCAGTTCCAGATTCAATGACTGCTCTGTTTTAACTACGAGCATCGATTCTGGAAGATATCTGGAGTCCAGCCCACCCATTCATCACACCCCATCCCATCTATCAACTCCCCTCACATCAGGTGCTGAGCTCACAATATGCCCACATGAGGGGCAGTACATGGATAATGTTACATACAGCACATTATAGGTTTGGTTATCAGAGTCTCCGGGGTGAAACGGCCTCGGATTTATTACAGGCTGCTTTTAACGTGACCTTTTTCCTACCTTTGGTAAATCTGGTACTTTTTTTGCTTTATATTTTCAGTCAAGAAACTTAAATAAATCAAAATGGTATATTGTTTAGGCAAAAGTACTGTACCTTACAGCAAGTAAAGGACAGTAAGTATATACAGTGGTGACACATCTTAATCGAACATTTCCCGCACGGCAGGATGCGTGCGGGCCGCGTGGTGACGCGGCATGTCCGCGCGTCACTGTGACATCACTGCCACATGGCGCGCCCGGCTTTCCCGGCTTCCCCCGACATCCTCAGAAGGTAAGCGGGGGTACGGGGAAGCAGAAGGGGCACAGCAGGAGCAGCCAGGGGGTCGGGAAGGGGCTGAAAAATGCGCGCGAGTGGAGGGGGTGCACGGAGGAGATGAGGCTGGTGCCCGGTCTAGTTTCAGCGCCAGCCGGAGTAAAGACCCGGTCAATTGGCGGCAAATGTAAGAATAAGTAGATATGGGAAATGAATCCCCGATAGGTGCTATTAATGTCTGGGTGATATTTTGCAATATAGCATAAAAGTCCAGGAGAGAGTTTAACTTCAAGAGAATGCATGTGCAGTAAAAGGCTTGAATGCTCACTTCATGGCCATAGTGTGGGATATCAATATAATGGTACAGAAGCCCCACAGTGAGTGTGTGAAATGGGCACTCAATGAAGAGAGCACACCCCACACCCACTAATGGGACAGCACACCTCAATCCCTAGGCATGAGCAAGTATATCGCCATACACAATATAAACTGCAGTAGAAACATATTCAATAAACTCACGAATCATCAAGTCCTGGATAGATGCAGCGAGCCTCCTTCCGGTATAGGTAAATCCAAGTTGAGAAGAATGGTGGAGCACTGCTAGTAAAAATGAAGGGCTGGAGGCTTGTGGCAAACCTCAGATGAACAACAACACATGACATATTACACACTAAAAGAAGCCCCCTTATGAGTTTGTAGTATTTTGAATACACAGTTGGTAGTATTGAGAATATACTGTATCTGATCGCTTGTTAGAATGGTGTCACTCAAAATGATGTTTTTTTTTACGACGGTCCATGCGTCTTTTAGTGTGGACACCCTGTACAAACTGTATGCTGCTCATTCAAAATTTGTATCACTAGTGGTCGACTTGCATTACATCCCGAACATGTGCACGGGCAACAAAAGTGTGTGTAGGTTTGTTATTTTTGCCCCAAGTCCAGAAGACCTCGAGCAACAAATCAGAGATCTCGCCAAAGCCCATAAGAAGGTGGGCCGCCATATGAATCTCAGCGAGACAAAATGTGTCAACAGTACAAAGGTCAAAATAAATGGAATAGAACTAGAAGTCGAAGACTATGTCTACCGTGGGTGTCAAATAACAATGGAACCTTTTGAATGAAATCAATATGAGAATGATGATGGGACGGGGCATCTGGAAGAAACAAGACAATCTTTTAAGGGAACCTTGCACTGATTGGAAAGTGCTCCACCGTGTATTCTGCCCGTTCTCACATATGGGCGTGAAACTTGGACTCTAAATGCAAATTCATAAGCTTCAGACAACGCAAAGAAGTATGAAGAGATGCATGCTGGGTATTATGTATAGTACGTCCCAGGTGGCTGAACGGCAGCAGCGGAGACGAAAGATTCCATTCCGCCCTGTCATTCATGGCTGATGAGAACTAATGCTCTTTAACCCCTTGCATACAGTGACTGATACACACAGCACACACACAGAAGGGGGTGGGGGGGCATCCATATCACTGGCATATGAAACAGATATCCTTAGCACTTCTGTGTGCTCCCAGACTGGCCGTCAGTACTAATTACATGGCAGTTGCCAATTATTGCAGATTCGGTGGCATTAAGCATTTGCATCTTATACATAACAAGCCTTCAGCGCGCTCCTCCTCCTCGCGATCATTGTTTGGGAATCTTTAGCGGTGACAATTTACATTATTGTCGGTTACATCGCTGCTGAGTTTGAATAGGTAGATTATAGGGTGGGGACCTCGCTCCATCACTGTTTGAAAGGCACGTTACTGATGAAGCCTGAGAAATGACACTTGCTAATCGTGCATTATAAAACAGTTGCAGTTTTAAGAGATTATACTGCACAAGTCTTTATAGAATGTCAATGTTTGCTAACGACATGACACAAAGGGACCTCTGACGTCACACACAGTCTGCCCATGTCTTGGTATGCTGCAAAGAAATGTAATTGTAACGGGTATTCCCCCACCCAATCGCATATATGGCGTATGTAAGGGGAACCTAATGTTACCAGGTGTGGTGCGTTACCTGTCAGGCTCACAGGAGGGCTGAGCTTTTGCCACTGGGAACCTGGGGCAAGTATAATATGAGTAACCTCATACTCGGTGCAGCGCCTCCACCTGCGATGGCTCCCACCAGAGGGGGAGTGGTTCCTCGCAGGACAATATATATCACTCAACACACAGTATGGGTAACAACTAATGCCTTTACTATCGTGACCGTACTCATGCATAACAATCAATAAATCAACAGGTGTCCCTCCCTTGAGGAGACACTAACTAATGCGTCTCGCAGGACGCTACCTCCACCTGCACCTCCACCGGTTGATCCCACCCAATGTCCAGTAACCCCACACAGTATAACCCCACACAGTATCACCCCACCCTCAAGTGAGATAGTTATGTGTGACTGCGCAGCCACTCTGTCCCGTGTGAATGTGATATGACTCGTTGGTGCACTTGTTGATTGTCACTCCCGGGCACTCCGGTGCCCGGGCCTGCCACGGAACTTCACAAAGGATCCTGATATCTGCTGAACACAGGAACTGCCGTCCGGGCCGATCCCACCCGGATGACTGCTGCAGCAACAACGAAGGTCTGCGCCCAAACCTCTGGACGGACGCGCAGCATCTGCTGAGTCCCCAACTGGCTCTGAATAGTAAGTGACAGGGTCCCTAACCTGGGGCCTGTCCCTGACACAACTCACTCTACTGTGTGGCTCAGGGCTATCTCGGGCCTCGGGGGCTGCTGGCCTAGTGCAGGGAGTCCCTGACTCCTGCACCCTACCTCCTTCCCCTGGCTGCTCCTGGCACTGACTGACTAGCGTGCTCCAAGCCCGCGAAATGTATCTATTCTCCCTTGCAGGGAGATGCTGCAGCCCTATTGGCTCCCTGGGGTCACGTGTGGCACGGCTGAGGCTCATGGGACTTGTAGTCCCTTCCAAGAGCCTTCCCTGGTAGGCTAGCGTTCGCGCGCTTATCACTGCGCATGCGCGAGCTGTTTGTGGGCCTCCCGGCGCTTGGCTCTCACTGCGCATGCGCGAGGCAATGCGCAATGGCGGCGCCCTGCTTCGGGAACCGCCGGGAGCCTCGCAACGCAATCGCGTCCCCGGCAACCGCCCACACGCATCCCCAGCAACCGGCCGCGTCGGAGGATAGCGCGCTGCTCGCGCACATGCCCCCACACCTCCCTGTGAACGGCTGCAGTGAGTACGAGGATGGGGGGGTCCGCAACGGAAGGGGGGACCTGTCTACATCATCATAGAGCCACATGGCTCACCCAGTCTGCCCATTCTCTTATCTGCTGTGAAACCTCACACATTGTTACATCCTTGGGGCTCACGTTCATATTTAGGATTTACCCTTATGTCTATGCCAAGCAATGTTTCATTCCTTTCCTATATTCGCCCCTGCCACCTCTGCTGGGAGTCTATTCCATGTATCCACCACACATTTCCATGAAGAAGTCCTTCCTCACATTTCCCCTGAGCCTCCCACCCTCCAGCTCCACGGGGGGAGTAGATTCTTCCGATGCCACGTTCAGGATTACGTGGATCCCTCCGGGAACGCAAACATATTGTGGGTCTATGGCCATAGCATACAGAATAAGGACACACAGGTATCTATGTACATGCGAGTCTGTTTGTGTAAAGCTGTGTAAATCATTGTGTATGAGTGCACCAGTGTTATGATTGTATCCTTCAGCCTCTGTGTGTCTGCAGTGTGTTAGTGAATTTGAACAGTGTGTTAGTGAATTTGTGCAGTGTGTTAGTGAATTTGTGCAGTGTGTTAGTGAATTTGTGCAGGTGTGTAGTGAATTGAGCAGTGTGTTAGTGAATTTGTGCAGTGTGTTAGTGAATTTGTGCAGTGTGTTAGTGAATTTGGCAGTGTTAGTGAATTTGGCAGTGTGTTAGTGAATTTGAGCAGTGTGTTTAGTGAATGTTGTGCAGTAGGTGTTAGGGAATTTGTGCAGTGTGTAGTGAATTTGTGCAGTGTTAGTGAATTTGTGCAGTGGTGTTAGTGAGTTGTGCAGTGTGTTGTGAATTGTGCAGGTGTTAGTGAATTGATCGTGTGTTAGTGAATTTTGAACAGTGTGTTAGGAATTTGTGCAGTGTGTTAGTGAATTTGTGCAGTGTGTTAGTGAATTTGTGCAGTGTGTTAGTGAATTTGTGCAGTGTATTAGTGAATTTGTGCAGTGTGTTAGTGAATTTGTGCTGTGTGTTTAAAGAGCATTAAGTTCCGTCATCATCCGCTATCATTGAAAGCGGGCATTAACCAGTTCAGTGCCGCTTGCCCATTTTGTTTGGTTTCTGGGGGCGTTGGTGTTCACCGCCTCTTGTAATCGTGTCACTTCTGAAGAGCGCCAGGTAATTCCCAGTCAATCGCTTCGCCAAACCTCAAAGGGTTAATAATGTCACCAAACAATTAAGCTTGTCGCCAAATATCGTCGGGCAGAGAAACATGGCGCCTGCCCCATGTATAGTGTCAGCGTTAAGCGAATCTAGAGCGTTTAGAGAAATTAGCAAATTAGCATATTCCATAAAACTGCGCCAGACATTGACTAGTTACAGATATCATTTCTGGGATTTTAAAGGGTATTTACAGTAAATAGCTGCCCTATGGGATCCCACAACCGATGATGTTGCGACCCTCTCTTGGCCCGAGATTTGGTAACCTGAGGGAGATTTAAATACGGTAACTTCCCCGGTAAGTACCTTGGTAACCATGCCGGTAACTTCCCCGGTACGTACCTTGGTAACCAGGCCAGTAACTTCCCCGGTGAGTACCTTGGGAACCAGGCCGGTAACTTCCCCTGTAAGTACCTTAAAGGGAACCGTTGACTGGTACCGACCTGGAGCAGTTCAAATGACATGATCACGATTCACGTTCTGTCAGAATTGCTGGCCTCTTTGGCCACGCAGGGGTTAAAATGTGTGGTTGCCCTGCCTGAGACCTTCGTGTTTTACAGTGGATTGGCACTTTTACACTAAAGACTATTCAGAGTGAATGCAGCTGATCACTGAGCCTCGATCAAGAAGCTTGCAGTCAAACCAACTGAAATGATCAAATCACTGGATCACCTTAAGACCTCGGAAGTCTCTTTCCCGCCCTGCAGATTGCATTGTTATTATTCAAGGACATGGTTTCTCCCTTGTGTTATTTTTTTTTTAATGTTCCTTAAAATCAGCAAAGAAATTATCTTGAACAATTCATCAATATGCCACGGCGTGGCTCTAAAAATAGCCGGATTTCTGTATTTTGCATGGATCGGGTTTTGATCAATTTCATTGACTTTGCAAAGGCTTTAGCTTCTGATGGAGAGGCATTTCCTAAAGTATTATGCATGATAAACTCATCATTGCTGCAAGTCAGGTTGAATTACAAATATTCTTCTTCCATTAAATGTGTCAGAATGTTCTCGTTTTAAGGATGGGGTTAAATCGGGGCCCCTTTACCCAATGGGCAAATAGGGTAGTTGCTCGGGGCCTACAACTGAAAGGGGCCTACCAAGGGCTGCCACAGGGGGGACAGCCAAGCCTGATGTCCAGGGCCTGATGTTGTGCCAGATCCACAGGGCTGCCTGTCAGAGGGGGCCTGTTGGTGGGAATCTGCGGAGGTGCCTGTCAGAGGTGGCCTGCTGGTGGGTATCTGAAGTGGTGCCTGTCAGAGGGGGCCTGCTGGTGGGTATCTGAAGAGGTGCCTGTCAGAGGAGGCCTGCTGGTGGGAATCTGCAGAGGCGCCTGTCAGAGGTGGCCTGCTGGTGGGTATCTGCGTAGGTGCCGGTCAGAGGGAGCCTGCTGGTGGGTATCTGCAGAGGTGCCGGTCAGAGGGAGCCTGCTGGTGGGAATCTGCGGAGGCGCCTGTCAGAGGAGGCCTGCTGGTGGGTATCTGCGGAGGCGCCTGTCAGAGGGAGCCTGCTGGTGGGCATCTTAATTAGCGACGTGGAGAAGAGACTGTAACGCAGGACCTGGGGAGATCACTGGGGAGGCTTCATCCAGCAGTGGGGAGAACGGGCTGGAGAGGAGGGATGAGGGAATGTGTGGGAGCACGTGGAGAAGAGGCTGTAACCGCAGGACCTTGGGAGATCACTCGGGGGCACTGGGGAGGCTTCATCCAGCAGTGGGGAGACACGGGCTGGAGAGGGTGGGATGAGGGAATGTGTGGGAGCGACGTGGAGAAGAGGCTGTAACTGCAGGACCTGGGGGATCACTGGGGAGACTTCATCCAGCAGTGGGGAGACACGGGCTGGAGAGGATGGGATGAGGGAATGTGTGGGAGCGACGTGGAGAAGAGCGGCTGTAACCGCAGGACCTGGGAGATCTCTGGAGAGACTTCATCCAGCAGTGGGGAGACGAGGGACGAAGACGACAACGAAGAAAACGACGAAGACATATATGTTATTAAACAGCAATATCTGCCCCGTATATATCTTACAATACAGTTTTTGGTGCCCCGAGACATAGGCCGGGATTCCCTGAGCTGCAATGCGGGGCGCCCCATTTCATCCATTGGTAACTGCCCTTCACATGAATGGTAGATCACACTAGATCAGGGTGTGAGAACCTCCATCGCGGCTTACTGGATCCCGGCGATAAAGTGATTATTATTCTCGTTTATTTGTAGCTAACATATTCCGCAGCCCGGTACAATGGGGGGCACAGTTCTGTATATTACATAAACAGAATATCCAAGGTGACAAATTCCTATCACTGGGAATTTAACTGGGTTCCCCACCACTAAACGTTTCTGGTTAACAATTTGCGCCACGTGGGAAACTCAATTGATGCAAATGCAAGCAGAAAATTGAGCAATGAGTCAAAACACACTTCTATTTGGACTTTCATTAAATGGATACGTATCCCCCTAAGTGTATTCTGCTCGATCAGTGATCTATGGCACCTCAGTGTATGGCTACCTCATAACATTGATCAGGAAAGACTAAAGGACAGCAACATATTGAGCTCGGAGCAGAGAAGGGAGCATTTATTTAGCCTTGCAAAACATGCAACATAAAAAGAGCTTATTTTCAGCATAATATAACGACCAAACAAAAAATGCCTAGCTCCTACCTGAAGCACTAACTATTGCATAGGTAAGTCCCTGACTACTGGTTGGAGGGCTAAGCCCCTTACGAACTACAATAAACTAAGTCAGTGGCAGGTAAGTGTCCCTGCAGCCTCCCAGTGTTCTCCTGGCTGGGGTAAGAGGGGAGAGTCCAAGTCCAGTGGAGAGTAGCAGCGTTCCATGGGGTGTACCTCCTGGGATCAGAGAGAGCGTCCACGCCTTGTCCCAGGGCTTCCGTGGCTCCTCTGCAGAGATCCAGGCCGTGTGTCACCCTGGTGTACAGAATCCAGAGTACTGAGAGTTTCGGTCTTTTAAAGCTCCCTAATGAGCCAGCTGAGCGGGCTAATTAAGTCAGCCTGTCCTCAGACAGAGATTAAGCTACTCCGTGCCCGGGCTCAACCTCTATACATAGGTCTCCCACACGTAACTATCAGACAGGGAATCCGCCCTGTCACAGGGATATGATTGAAACTTTCAAATGTATCAAGGGTTTCCAGGTGCCGGACACACTGTGAGAGCTCATTTGCATGTCATTACCCAGAATCCCTGGCTGCAGGGGAAGCACGGTATGCTAAGAGATAATGGGGAAGGGCAGGGTTGCAGTCCAGTCTGAGATGTGTGAATGTGCGCACACGTGGGGTTTTTATTTGGTGTACGATGGAGGGTTTGTGTCACTCTCTGTTTTAATGTCAAGGTGCAGGAGGGAAGACAAAGAAAGAGAAGCGCGGGAGCAGGAGGGTGTGCGCAGCAGCTGGAGGCGTAGGGGAAATGTAAGTAGGTACTTCTTCCTGGAAAGGGTGATAGATTCACGGAACATCCGCCCAACAGCAGTGGTAGAACATCAAATAGGGTCTGAGGTTTAACAAAAATAGGCAGACGGGATGGATCAAGTAGCTCATAAATCATGATCTGTTTATATCTATAGGTAGGGAGTGCTATATATATATAGCTATATATATATATATATATATATATATATATATATATATATATATATACATAGTATATTTCTCATCATAATCCCTTGTCCAACCACTGCTGGATAAAGACCTCCCTAAAATGTGTAAGCTCTTCGGGGCAGGGACTCCCTTTTCCTAATTTTACTTTAACGTCTGGCATGCTCATTCCCATTATGTGTTATATTATTATTATTATTATTATGTGACGTGCGTTACTGCTGTGAAACGCTACGTACATAAATGGTGCTATATAAATAAAGACATACAGACATATATAGTAATTTAGGCTTTGGAGATTTGCTAGACTTTCGGTCTGCTGCAGAGCTTACATGATTCATATCTTATTGATCGAGGTTTATCTCTTTTCCGTATTGATTTCTCCTGTTCCTCTGTTTTCTCATGTTAAGTTATTGCCTTTATATATTTTGCCCTGAGGGAGGGCTTTTCATCCAGCAAGAAAAGTAGCAAAGTAACTACTTTATCTAGAGACTACGTCTCAAACGGTCTCCTCCCTGTTCTGCAGCCTGAATACATATGTGCATTTAAACAACGGTTACATGGATTGACTAGTTAAGTAGAGGCAATAACCCCTCCCTCCTCATACACTCCTGAAGAAGGGACATCCGTCGCAAACCGCGTAAGGTCATAGGTCACGTTACCAATACACAGTAGACGTCCGTATGTCTGCACTCGGGACTGATGTAGCATACTCCTAACATTTTACCATACTCCTGATACAATGAGACTTGGGATTTTCAACAAGAGACGCACACGTGCGGATGCGCCCGAGACGCCATCTCTGTTTGCCAGCAGTTCCAGAGACGCCTATTGTAGGAGACACTCTATCTCAAAGACACACTGCGCCATCTGACAGCGACGCCATCAGCCATGAGAGACCGGAGCAGAGCCAGCAGTATCACGCTACCCTCCACGTGATACCCGCCTGCTTTTTTCCTACTTGTCGTAGTTAGGATTCCAAATTTTCCCGGGATGATGGACTAACCATTCATTTTGTGACATTTTTTTTTAGAATTATTGTTTTTAATAAATTCATATTTTTTCATCACCTGTCTACATCATCTTGGCAGATTTCGACTTGACCATGTTCTCTCTTTCTGTCGGTATCTCATTCTCTTTAACCGGTAGGATTATTTTGAGATGTGTGCTTTAGTCACACAATATCACACTATATGTGCATTTTTTTCCTTTTTCCACATTACCTGACTTCCTACTGATTACATAACCTGCAGAGTCCTCTAGTTCCAGGACATTGGTTCTATGAATATGGATGGCTTCATCGTTTGATTTGATCCTTTATCCATTTTTTCTCGATAGTCTCTTCAGTAGTTATTTAACTACACATAAATAGTAACACCGCCCCAGCCATCTTTTCCTGCACATTTAAACAAAGTATATAAAATATACATGTATGCACAAAAGTATATAACATGAGTCAAGAATGGAATTGACAATATCCTGGCTAACAAGAAACAGGTGATTGAAGACGGTACAGTTCTTAACCGGCACAAGTGATCACGGATTGGTTTGCATCAAATTACAACTTAATGCGAAGATGGAAATAAGAAAACATAAAAAAACACGACAAAAAACAAATCAACGTTAAGAACCTCAAGAATAACAGAAAAACATTTCAACTAGAAAAAACGGTCGGAATCGCTAACATGATAAAGTATCAGACAAATTAGTTACCGGGGAAACAACAAGCAACCCCAAGACGCAAAAAAAATAAATAGAATGATATACAAAGATTTGCAAGTGATTAACGGAGGCTGTATTAACGGAGGCTGTATTAACGGAGGCTGTATTAACGGAGGCTGTATTAACAGAGGCTGTATTAACAGAGGCTGTATTAACCGAGGCTGTATTAACCGAGGCTGTATTAACCGAGGCTGTATTAACCGAGGCTGTATTAACCGAGGCTGTAGGAAAATGTAACTGGGATATGGTGAGGAAGACTACCGAAGGTAACACAAGTTTAAGGAATATGAGGCAGCGACTTATTATTGGGAAGGCGCAAATGATTGAACTCAAACAAGGCAACGGATCAAGAGGAAAAGACTTTGCACTTATCATAAAGAGAGTTGGGGACGTCTGAAAGATATAGTACAAGATACACAGATTTGCTTCCGCACACTCAATCGGTCCCTGCTTCAGCACTGGTGGCTCAATCGGTCCCTGCTTCAGCACAGGTGGCTCAATCGGTCCATGCTTCCGCACAGGTTGCTCAATCAGCAGTCATCAATTTCAGTGCGTATTTTACTAGTAATTTAAAACGTTTCTCCCCCCCCCCCCCCAAGGCAGGGCAGGCGTTAAGCCTGTGCGAATGAGATCACTAATGACCATTAGTTTTGCGTGTATTTAGCTCTGTGGATACCAGTTTAACTCAGGGAAACTAACGGACGTTATCTATTTAGGTAACGTCACGTTAGTAACTCAGATTTAACGGACTTCTGAGGATCTAATACACAGAGAATGTTTTCTAAGCACACATCATGTATAAATCTGTACAGAATATGGCTCAAATAACCTCCCCCCACAGTGTTTTGTGAGGTCGCGCACAGTACCACTATGTACTGAAGCCCCCTTGATGGCTGTATTTATCTATGTAGTACCATGTCACCTCTGTACATGAAAATTCGCGTCTTGGGCTATAGAAAAACCTGGACGTGTAACGGGGGAATTTCTAATGATTCCGCAGGGGGAAAAAAAGCATATTTCCTGGAAAGAAGAGGACAGAGGCTGATTTGGGAGGTAAGCAGTAATCACATCAAAGCCGCTTGTTTTAGACATGAAAACGCCATCCTTCCTGCCCCCTGACGCACCAGGAGATGGATTGAAGCTGTCCCCACTCCCAACATAACACGAGGGAAATCAGACGCAGCTGAAAGTGGCTTAAAAAACAAATAGCTTCCTCCGGCTTTGTGTTTCTAAGGCTGTGTAATCCTGCAGAGCAGAATCCGGCTTGGCAGCAAAAACCTCTTTCAGTCTGAGTGCGTTTTACTTTGTAGCAGCTTCGCCGGCAGCAAGGAGTACAAGAAAGCCCGGCTGCTGGGCCCACCCAGTGCGAGAGCGTTCTGCGCCCACGGGGAAAGGGTTTTGTGCCATCTCTGCACCTTTTTCTTTTGTCTTTGAGGTTATCTGCTGAAGAGGATTCACGCATCTCACATTTGCAGCAATATTAGCATTTAAAGAGACTTGTATTGTCTTGTTTGTATGATTCTGCACTTCTTTTTAAAATCTACATATATATATATACTGTATATATTGCTTTTTTCTAGAAAAAAACAGGTGATGTGAGGATGGGACTGGGGGAGGGAGAATCATTTTTGGACGTGCGCAGTCATATAAACATTGATTTACATTTCAAGATTGTTATTATTGTTGTGAATAATAAAGATTACATGCTAATTGCTTTCTAAAACATATAGAAAAATGTTTTACATTATCACAATAATGCTATAAAATTTATCACATGGTCGATGAAAAAAGACACAGCGTTCCACTTGACAAAAAGTCGTGTGTGTGTGTGTATGTGTGTATTTCCAAACTTTTTTGGGTGAAGGAACCCTATGTGAAATTCTGAGGATCCCCAACCCTCTCTAATAGCGCGTCTGAGATCAGAAACATTGTAAGGAACCCCGACCCTCTCTAATAGCGCGTCTGAGATCCGATACATTGTAAGGAACCCCAACCCTCTCTAATAGCGCGTCTGAGATCCGATACATTGTAAGGAACCCCAACCCTCTCTAATAGCACGTCTGTGATCAGATACATTGTAAGGAACCCCAACCCTCTCTAATAGCGCGTCTGAGATCAGATACATTGTAAGGTACCCCGACCCTCTCTAATAGCACGTCTGAGATCAGAAGCATTGTAAGGAACCCCAACCCTCTCTAATAGCGCGTCTGAGATCAGATGTATTGTAAATTCTTCTGTATTTGGTACAATTTTCAAATTACCTAAAAATTTCAGGGAATCCTTTATTGATGCCCAAGGAACCCGAGGGTTCTTAGGAACCCCTGTTGAAAAACACTGGCCTAACTCCTCACTAACATCTCCTATTGACATCAACCAAATCACCGGATGACACACACCGGGCAAAAGTTTACAGAAAGAACCTTTGATACATTGATGCTGAGAGAAATGTAGAAATTTCACGCCAACATTGACTTGATACTGTACATACTGTGCATTATATACATTATTGTATATAATGTATACCCTGTTCATTTATGTAACTGTATTTGTAACCATGTATTATTTGTCATATTAACTATGTCCAGGACATACTTGAAAACGAGAGGTAACTCTCACTGTATTACTTCCTGGTAACACATTTTATAAATAAATAAATAAAAATAAATATACAGTAGAACATCCATATGTTCTTCAGTACCACGGACAGCACCTTTTCACTGATAGAGAAGCCAGCTCGTCTCATTGCAGGCATGCTGTGTCAGAGAATGTGTCAGGCCACCCGGTGAGGGCACACTCCCACCGCACTGGTTATATGCTCAGTAAATACTGTTATTATCTAACTGCGTGTGGTTACTGTGTATGGTGGTACCGGTGAGGGCTCACTCCGTGTGTAAGTATATACTAAGGAAAACATCAATTACAATGAGTAATAAGAGGTGAGTATAAAACCCAAGGAAGGTACGGGCATGAGGAGAAACGCGTAGGGCGTGTGACTGCAGAGAGAGATTGAATTCTAGACCTGACCCCGGTACTGAGGTGGGGAGGACAGCGCCGCGCACACAGCAGCGGGGGCGAGCCCACAATCTGACCCCGGTACTGAGGTGGGGAGGACAGCGCCGCGCACACAGCAGCGGGGGCGAGCCCACAATCTGACCCCGGTACTGAGGTGGGGAGGGCGGGAGCCCCCCCGCTGCCCTCCGGCTCGAGGTGAGGCCTCTTGCAGGGCGGGAGCCCCCCCCGCTGCCCCCCGGCTCGAGGGGAGGCCTCCTGCAGGGCGGGAGCCCCCCCGCTGCCACAATGGGGAAAGACAGGGTTGCAGACCTGTCTAAGACATGCAAATGAACATACAGTAATATTTACAGTTGCTATATATATATATATATATATATATATATATATATATATATATATATTATTTTTACTGTTGACATGAAAGTGTTTGTACATTTAGACTAGGGCGTCGTTTTATTTCCCTTAATGCCTACTTTCAGAAGCCCCGTTGGAGATGAATGAGTTGGGAAGTGCCTGCTCCATGAATGCGACACTTAATCCATTAAACCTGTGACATCCTTTAGTTCACTTTTGTCCTAAGGGGGATTACAACTTTAGCATTACTCATATGTAGTGTCTCTTCGCATTCACTTATTGAGAAGTAATATTTAGTTACCATCTCAGTCCTTTCTTTATAATGGTGCCTAAGAGCCATTACTGTGCATAGCTATCTCTGCTCTGTATTGCAACGGTTGTGGAACTACTGTAGCTTTTTACAACATGATTTCATAAAAAGCCCAAATCAGTGGCCTCTACTGAGCGCTGTGAAACCACTGGTGGCCCATGCTTACTAAACAGTGCTACTCGATTAGACACGTTCCAGCAGGGCATAGTAACTATGGCCTTTTACAGTCCGTGTGAAAGAGCGCTAAGGTGTCTTCTGTCATAGAAGGTATCTTATATGAGATGTTTTCACAGCATATTGTATAGGGGACTTAAGGAGAGGGGGGGAGGGAGGTGGACTTTCATGGTTGCAGGGTGGTATATTAGTATGTTTTATTAGTGGCTCCCAGAGGGAACCTACAGAGGTGCCTGTCAGATGGGGCCTCCATTTCCACTGGCCTCCAGCTGGCTACCTCTGACAGGCGCCTCCGCATATACCCACCAGCAGGCTCCTTCTGATAGGCACCTCGCAGATACCAACCAGCAGAATCCCTCTGATAGGCACCTCGCAGATACCCACCAGCAGGCCCTCTCTGTTAGGCGCCTCCAGCAGATTCCCACCAGCAGGCTCCCTCTGACAGGCGCCTCCGCAGATACCCTCCAGCAGGCCCCCTCTGAAAGGTGCTTCTTCAGATACCCACCAGCAGGCTCCCTCTGATAGGCCAAAAATAGAACAAAGAGGCGGTGCACTGCTGCCGTCAGGGTATGAAAAATAGGAAATCCACACGATAAAAATAAAAGGTTGTTTTTAATGTGCATATACTCTGGGAGAAATGTTGCTACAGAGCGAACTCTGAAGCGTTTGTTTGTCCCTGCCTGGGACCTTTGTCAAAGACTCTTTGTTCTATTTTTGTCCGATTTCCCGCGGGCTGGAGCAGCTCGCTACTCTTCACTCTCGGTTCAGAGGTGCACTGACAGTCATCGCTGGATGTTGAACGCACGAACGCTGAGAGCGGATCAGAGACCCGTGAGTTCAAGAAGTGTGAGTTGATTCGCTCTTATTCTATCCCCTATCTCACCCCGCTGTGAGGGTACCTTGACCGCTGTGTGGCAGGGCGGGTTATGAGGGCAGTGGCGTGAGGGTGGCGGACATACTAGCTGTTTATGGTTCCTCTCTTGGGGACACGGCGGTATTGTTGCTTCACGGTCCTCCTGACCACATTTAGCCCCTACCCGTGTGACGGCTTACAGTACGACGGTTCAAGTGGGGTGAATGGTGATTATCTATTAAATATTCCATTCTCAAGGGACTCTGGACGGAAGTTTGCTTATTAATTTATTATGCAGTATATTTTCTGGACTTTTTGTAGGATTATTGATCCGATTATAGCATCAGTAATTCCTTGGAGCCAATTCTAGGATTTCCATTACCCTCTGACAGGCACCTCTTGCGATACCCCCAGCAGGCGCCGTCCTCTGACAGGCGGCCTTGCAGATTACCACCAGCAGGCTCCCTCGACAGGCGCTCGAATCCACGAAAAGGCCTCCATCACCAGCAGGCACCTCTGACCAGGCGGGCCTCTGCAGATTCCCACCAGCAGGCCATCCTCATGAAGTCGCACTCTCAGGATAACCGCAAGGCTCCTCGCAGGCACCTCCTACCCCAGGCCGACAGGGCACCTCTTCAGATGCCCACACAGCAGGGGGGGCTCCCTACTGTACAGGCGCTCCGCAGATACCCTCAGCCAAGGCCCCTCTATGAAAGGTGCTTCTGCCGATACCACCAGAAGGCCCACTTGATAGGACAAAATTAGAACAAAGAGGCGGTGCCACTGCTTGCCGTCAGGGTATGAAAAATAGGAAATCCACACGCAATAAAATAAAAGGTGTTTTAAATACGTGCTATACTGGAAATGTGAGTACAGAGCGACACTTGCGAGCGTTTCGTCCATGCGGGACTTTGTCAAAACTCTTTGTTCTATTTTTGTTCCGATTTACCGGGTGGAGCACGCTAATCTTCACTTCGGTTTTCAGAGGTGCCTGAGTCATCGTGGACTGTGTGAACAGCCGAAGCGAGGCGCGCGGATCAGAGACCCGTAGTGTCAAGAATGTGAGTGATTGTCGCTTCCTGATGATTCTAACCCCATCCACCTCGGTGAGGTTAACTGTGAACCCATGTGTGGCGCCGGTGGATGAGGGCAGTGCGCGAGAGGGGGCGCATTACTTAGCTGTTTATGGTTCCTTCTCTGGGACAACCGGGCGTGGTTTATTGTTGGCTTCACGCGGTGCTCCTTACCACATTCTTAGCCCCTACCCGTGTGAGCTACAGTAACACGGTTCTAAGTGGGGTGATTAATATCTATACAATATTTCATCTATCAATGGGGGACATCTTGAAACGGAAGTTTGCTTTATATGTATTATTGCAGTATATTTTTTCTGGACTTTTTGTAGTATGATCTGCATACGATTTGAGCATAACGTTTCCTTGGGAGCAATTCTAGGATTTCCATGATCCCTCTGACAGGCCTGCTCTCAGATACCCACAGCAGGCCTCCTCGACCGCACCTGCAGATCCACTACTTAGCAGGCCTCCTTCTGGACAGGCGCCGTCTTTGCAGAGTCCACCAGCAGGACCCTCTGACCAGGCACCTACCGCAGATACCCACCAGAGGCCCCTCTGAAAGGTGCCTCTTCAGATACCCACCCCCCCCAGCGGAGGCTTACTCTGACAGGCATCTCCGCAGATTTCCCACCAGCAGGCTCACTCTGACAGGCACCTCGCAGATTACCCAGCAGCAGGATCTGCCTCCCTGACAGCGCCTCCGCAAATGCCACCAGCCAGGCTTCCTCTGGACCAGGCCCTCGTGCAGATTCCACAGCAGGCCTCCTCTGACAGGGCGCTCTGCAGATTCCCACCAGCAGGCTCCCTCGTGACAGGCGGCATCAGAAAATCCCCACCCAGCAGGGCCAACCTTCTGACCAGGTGCCTCTGCAGATTCCCACCAGCAGGCCACCTCGGACAGGCGCTCTGGCCGATTCCCACCAAGCAGGCCTCCTCTGACAGGCACCCTCTTCAGATACCCAGCAGCAGGCCCCCTCTGACAAGCACCTCTTCAGATGCCCACCAGCAGGCTCCCGCCGACCAGGCGCCTGGCTAGATACCTCAGCGGCCCCCTCTGAAAGGTGTCTTCTTCAGTATTACCACCAGCAGGCCTGCCTCTGTAGGGCCAAAACTAGCACAAGAGGCGGTGCACTGCTGCCGTCAGGTATGAAAATAAAAATGGAAAATCCACACCGCAATTAAAACTAAAAGGTTTTGTTTGTTAATAGTGATATTACTCTTTGGAAAATGTGATAAGAAGCGAACTCTGACGCGTTCGTCCCTGCTCGGGGACTTTTGTCAAAGACTCTTGTGTTCTATTTTTGTCCGAGTCCCTGGGCTGGAGCACTGTACTCTTCACTTCGGTTGTCAGAGGTGCCTGACGTCATCGCTGGATGTTGAACCGACGATGAGCGCGATCAGAGGACCGTCGTTGTCAAAAGAAGTGAGTGATTTCGCTCCTTTTCTATTCCCCCTATCTCACCTCCGTGTGAGGTTACCTGACCCTGTTTGGCGCAGGGTGTATGAGGGCAGTGGCGGAGGGTGGCGGCCATACTTAGCTGTTTATGGTTCTTCTCTGGGGACACGGCGGTATTGTGCTTCACGGTCATCTTACCACATCTTAGCCCCTACCCGTGTGGACGTACAGTACACGGGTCAAGTGGGGTGGATTTATATCTATACAATATCATTCATCAAGGGGATCTGAACGGAAGTTGCTTTATTATTTATTATGCAGTATATTTTTTCTGGACTTTTTGTAGTATTATCTGCATACGATTTGAAGCATCAGTAATTCCTTGGAGCAATTCTAGGATTTCCATTATCCCTCTGACAGGCACCTCTTCAGATACCCACCAGCAGGCCTCCTCTACAGGCCAAATCTCAGAACCCACCAGCAGGCCTCCTCGACCGGCACCTTCTGCAGATTCCACCAGCAGGCCTCCTCTGACAGGCGCCTCTGCAGATTCCCACCAGCAGGCTCCCTCTGACAGGCACCTCCGCAGATACCCACCAGCAGGCCTCCTCTGAAAGGTGCCTCTTCAGATACCCACCAGCAGGCCTCCTCTGACAGGCACCTCCGCAGATTCCCACCAGCAGGCTCCCTCTGACAGGCACCTCCGCAGATAGATACCCACCAGCAGGCCTCCTCTGACAGGCGCCTCCGCAAATTCCCACCAGCAGGCTCCCTCTGACAGGCACCTCTGCAGATTCCCACCAGCAGGCCTCCTCTGACAGGCGCCTCTGCAGATTCCCACCAGCAGGCTCCCTCTGACAGGCGCCTCAGAAAATACCCACCAGCAGGCCACCTCTGACAGGCGCCTCTGCAGATTCCCACCAGCAGGCCACCTCTGACAGGCACCTCTTCAGATACCCACCAGCAGGCCCCTCTGACAGGCACTTTAGATGCCACAGCAGGCTCCCTTGGACAGGCGCCTCCGCAGAGACCCACAAGCAGGCCTCCTCTGACAGGCGCCTCCGCAGATTCCCACCAGCAGGTCCCCTCTGAAGGCACCTCTGCGATACCCACCAGCAGGTCCCTCTGAACGGCACTACGCAGAACCCACCAGGCAGGACCACCTCCTGACAGGCGCCTTGCAGATTCCCACCAGCAGGCCTCCTCTGACAGGCACCTCTTCAGATACCACCAGCAGGCACCCTCTGACAGGCACCACTTCAAGATACCCACCAGAGGCCACCTCTGACAGGCCACCTCCGCAGATTACCAACAGGCCCCCTCTGAAAGGCGCCCTGTGGATCTGGCACAACATCAGGCCCTTGGAAATCAGGCTTGGCTGTCCCCCTGTGGCAGCCTTGGTAGGCCCTTTCAGTTGTAGGAAGGCCGAGCAACTACCCTATTTGCCCATTGGGTTAAAGGGGCCCCGATTTAACCCATCCTGTAAAACGAGAACATTCTGACACATTTAATGGAAGAAGAATATTGTAATGCAAACAGACTTGCAGGCAATGATGAGTTTATCTGCATAAGTACTTTAGGAATGCCTCCCATCAGAAGCTAAGCCTTTGCAAAGTCAATGAAATGATCAAAACCCGATCCATGCAAAACATACAGAAATCCGGATTGTTTTAGAGCCACGCCGTGTGGCTTGATTGAATTGTCAAGATAATTTCTTTGCTGATTTTAAGGAACATTAAAAAAAAATAACACAAGGGAGAAACCATGTCCTTGAATAATAAACAATGCAATCTGCAGGGCGGGAGGGAAAGAGACTTCCGAGGTCTTAAGGGTGATCAGTGATTTGATCATTCAGTTGGTTTGACTGCAAGCTTCTTGATCGAGGCTTCAGTGATCAGCTCATTCACTCTGAATAGTCTTTAGTGTAAAATGCCAATCCAATTGTAAAACACGAAGGTCTCAGGCAGGGCAACCACACATTTAACCCCTGCGTGGCCAAAGAGGCCAGCAATTCTGCCAGAAACGTGAATCGTGATCATGTATTTGAACTGCTCAGGTCCGGTACCAGTCAACGGTTCCCTTTAGGTATTACAGGGGAAGTACCGGGCCTGGTTCCCAGGGGTTCAGGAACGGGGAAGTACAGCTGGTCCCAAGGGTACTCACCGGGGGAGGGGAGTATACATGGCGGACTGGTTCCCAAGGTACTCACCGCGGGAAGTACCGGCCTGGTCCCAAGGTACTTCCGGGGAACAGTTAGGCCTGGTTCCAAGGACTCACCGGGGAAGTTACCGGCCTGGTGTCCCAGGTACTCACCGGGGAAAGTAATTGTGCCTGGTTTCCAAGGTACTACCGGGGAAGTTACAGCCTGGTTCCCAAAGTACTTACCGGGGAAGTTAGTGGCCTGGTTCCAAGGTACTTAGCGGGACCATTACCGGCCTGGTTCCCAAGGTACTTACGGGTGAAGTTATGGCCTGGTTCCTAAGGGTACTCACCGGGGAAGTTAAGTTACCAGCTGTTACCAATGGTACATCTTACGGGGAATTTAGGCCCCGGTTCCAAATGAATTACCGTTTACGGGTATAATTTACCGGCCTGTTAAGGTACTACCGGGGAGCGAAGTTCACCGGCGCCGTGGTTACCAAGTATAAGGCTACCAGGAGTAAGGTACCGGCTTGCGTTACCAAGGTAGATGACCGGGGAAGTACCCTAAGTTACGGCCGTACCAAGGACGTTAACGGGGAAGTTACTGGCTGGGTATCAAGGGTACGTACCGGGGAAGTTTACGGCCTGGTTACCAAGGTTACCGTACCGGGGAGGAAGTTACCGGCCCTGGTTACCAAGGTACTCACCGGGGAAGTTACCGGCCTGGTTCCCAAGGTACTTACCGGGGAAGTTACCAGCCTGGTTCCCAAAGTACTTACCGGGGAAGTTAGCGGCCTGGTTACAAAGGTACATACCGGGGAAGTTACCGGCCTGGTTACCAAGGTACTTACCGGGGAATTTACCGGCCCGGTTCTCAATGTACTTACCGGGGACATTACCGGCCTGGTTCCCAAGGTACGTACCGGGGAAGTTACCGGCCTGGTTACCAAGGTATGTACCGGGGAAGTAACCGGCCTGGTTACCAAGGTACTTACCGGAGAAGTTACCGGCCTGGTTACCAAGGTACGTACGGGGAAGTTACCGGCTGTTACTAAGGTACGTACCGGGGGAGGGGAAAGTTACCGCCTGCCTGGGTACCAAGGTACGTACGGGGAAGTTACCGGCCGGTTACCAAGGACGTACGGGAAGTTACCGACATGGTACAAGGTACTTACCGGGGAAGTTACCGTATTTAAATCTCCCTCAGGTTACCAAATCTGGGCCAAGAGAGGGTCGCACATCATCGGTTGTGGGATCCCATAGGGCAGCTATTTACGTAAATACCTTTAAAATCCCAAAATGATATCTGTAACTAGTCAATGTCTGGCCAGTTTATGGAATATGAAATTGCTAAGTTCTCTAAACGCTAGATTCGCTTAACGCTGACCACTATACATGGGGCAGGCGCCATGTTTCTCTGCCCGAGATATTTGGCGACAAGCTTAATTGTTTTGTGACATTATAACCCTTTGGGTTTGGCGAAAGCGATTGGACTGGGAATTACTGGCGCTCTTCAGAAGTGACACGATTACAAGAGGCGGTGAACACAACGCCCCCCAGAAAACCAAACAAAATGGGCAAGCGGCACTGAACTGGTTAATGCCCGCTTTCAATTGATAGCGGATGATGAGTGACGGAACTTAATGCTCTTAAACACACAGCACAAATTCACTAACACTGCACAAATCACAATACACTGCACAAATGTCACTAACACACTGCACAAATTCACTAACACACTGGAAAAATTTCACTTAACACCACTGCACAAATTCACTAACAAACTGCACAAATTCACAACACACTGCCCTAACAATGACCTTACACACTGTTCAAAATCACTAAACACATTTCAAATTCACTAACACACTGCACAAATTCACTAAACACATGACAAATTCACTAACCAACTGCACCAAATTACACAACACCTGCACAAATTCCTATACCACACTGCACAAATTCCTAACACACTGCCAAATCACTAAACACTGCTCAAATTCACTAACACACTGCTAAAATTCACTAACATGCCAATCACTACAACTGCACAAATTCACTAACAGATCTGCACAAATTCACGAACACACTGCTCAAATTCACTAACACACTTGTACCACAAAATCATAACCACATGCACAAATTCACTAACACCACTGCACAACATTACCACTGAAACATCTTAACACTGCACCAAATTCACTAACAACATGTCAAAAATTCATCACATTTCAAATCACAACACATGCAGACTATCACAGAGGCCTGAAGGATACAATATAACACTGGTGCATCTCATACACAATGATTTACACAGCTTTACACAGAACAGACCTGCATGTACATAGATTACCTGGTGGTCCTATTCGTATGTATGGCCAAGACCGTCACAATAGTGTTGCGGTTCCCGGGGGATCCCCAACGTTAATATGAACGTGCCTCGGAAGAATTCTTATCCCCCCGTGGAGCTGGAGGGTGGGAGGCTCAGGGAGAAATGTTGAGGAAGGAGACTTGCTCTGGAATGTGTGGTGGATTACATGGAATAGACTCCCAGCAGAGGTGTGGCAGGGGCGGAATATAGGAAAGGGAAATATGAAACTGCTTGGCATAGACATAAGGGTAAATCCTAAATATGAAGTGAAGCCAAAGATTCCTCTGTGAACAATGTGTGAGGTTTCACAGAAGGATAAGAGAATGGGGCAGACTGGGGGTTTGAGCGCATGTGGCTCTATGATGATGTTAGACAGGTTACCCTTCCGTTCGGGACGCCCCAATCACTCGTATCACTGCATCAGTCCGACGGGAGGTGTGGGGGGCATGGTGCGCGAGCAGCGCGCTATCCTCCGACGCTTGGTCTTCCTGGTTTGCTGGGGGTGCGTGTGGTCGGTTGCCGGGGGACGCGATTGGCGTGCGAGGCTCCAGGCGGTTCCCGAAGCAGGGCCCGAGTCAATTGAATTGCTCGCGCCTTTTTTTTAGGCGCAGTGAGGCAAGCGCGGGAGGCCACAAAACAGGCTCGCGCATGCGCAGCATGGTGGATAAGCGCTGCGAACGCATAGCCTACCAGGGAAGGCTTTGGAGGGACTACACTCCCAGAGCCTCGCCGTGCACAACGTGGAACCCAGGGAGCCAATAGGGTTTTGCTGCAGCATCTCCCTGCAAGGGAGATAGATATTCATTTCGCGGGCTGTGGAGCCCAGCTAGTAGTCAGCTGCCAGGAGTCAGCCAGGAGAAGGAGAGGGTAGGGTGCAGGAGTCAGGGACTCCCTGCACTAGGCCAGCAGCACCGCCCGAGGCCCGAGATATGAGCCTGATTGCTAACAGTAGGAGTAGTTGTGTAGGGGACAGCTCTCCCAGGTTAGGGACCCTGTCAACTTACTATTCAGAGCCCAGTTGGGGACTCATTCGAGCGATGGCTGCGCGTCCGTCAAGAGAGTGTGGGCGATAGACTTCGTTGTTGTGCGCAGAATCCGGGTGGGGGGGATCGGTTTCCGGACGGGGCGAGTTCTGGTTGTCAGCAGATATCAGGACCTTGTGAGTTGAAGGTTCCGGTGGGCAGGGGTGGGCCGGGGCAACGGGGTGCAGGGAGTGGTGGGGGGCGAGGGGGAGGGAGGGTGTGACAATCAACAAGTTTGTGCACCAAGGGCGAGGTTCATATCACATCACCGGGAGGCAAGAGTGGCTGCGCGTACCACATAACATATCCTCACTTGGGGGGTGGACGGGTGATATGGTGATTGTGTGGGGTGTGTACTGTTGTGAGGGTTATCGGCATGGGTGGGATCAGAGGCGCGGTTGGAGTGTGCAGGTGTGGGGGTAGGTCTGCGAGACCATTAGTTATGTCCACTAAGGGAGGGACACCTGTTGATATATTGATTGTTATGACATGAGTACGGTAAGATAGTAAAGGCATTAGCTTGTGACCACACTGTCTGTGTTGGAGTGATATTATATATGTCCTGCGAGGAGACCACTCTCCCCTTGGTGGAGCAGGGGCCATACGCGGTGGAGGGCTTGCATCAGAGTACTGAGGTTACTCATAGTTGACCGTTGCACCCAGGTTCCCAGTGGCAAAAGCTCAGCCTCTCCGGTGGAGTGACATGTGTAACGGCAACACCTTTTCGGGTAACTATTAGGTTCCCGCGTTACAACGCGCATATATGCGGGGATTGGGGGTAGGGAGGAGATACCAGTTACAATTACAATTTTCGGTTTGCAGATACAAAGACATGGGCCCGGCAGAATCGTGGGTGAGCGTCAGAGGTTCCTGTCTTTGTGTCAGGTGGGTCGGTAGCAAGGAGGCATGACATCTCATAGAGACTTGTGCGAGTATTAATCTCTTAAACGTGCAATGTTGTTATAATGAACGTTAGCAAGTGTCATTTCTCAGGTATCGTCATCAGTAACGTGCCTTTTCAAACAGTGGATGGAGGCGATTGGCCGCCACCCCTATTAACCTATTTAAAACTCAGCAGCGATTTTGTAAACAGACATATTTAATGTCGCTTAAGATTCACACGCAAATCCGGCAATCATGGACGCGAGGAGGAGGGATGCAGCGTGAAGGAGTGTCTATGTATCACAGATGCTAATTGCTTAATGCCACACAGAATCTGTGAATATTGGCAATAGTGCCAGTGTATTAGTAACTGGTAAGGGCCAGTTGGGGAGCGCACAACGAAGGTGGGGCTAAGGAATCTGTTGGTATATGCTCAGTGTTATGGAGCCCCCCCACCCCCTCGGTGGTGTGCTGTGTGTTATTCAGTCATGTATGCAAGGGAGTTTATTTGTTGAAACAGAGCATATTGTTTCATCAGCCATGAATGACAGGGCGGAACGGGAGGACGTTTCGTCTCTCGCCGCGCTTTGGACGCGGTTCCAGCCATAGGGGACGATAATTACGAATGTAATAGCCAGCATGCTATCTTCTTTCAATTCTTTGCGTTGTCTGAGCTTTGAATTTGGCACTTAGAGATACAAGGTTACGCCGCATATGGGGAACGGGCAGGGGTACTACAGCCGGTGGTAGCACTTTCAATCAGGCACAGGTTCCCTTAGAAGAGATGTGTTTGTTCTTCCGAGCGCCGCGCGTCCATCAATGATCATTCTCATATTATTTCAATTCAAAAAGGTTGTCCATTGTTATTAATGACACCGGATAGACAGGTCTCGGACTCTGTAGTTCTATTCCATTGTGTATTTGACCTTTGTACTGTTGACACATTTTAGTATCGTGGTGCTGAGAGTTCATATGCGGCCCGGACTGTCTTATGGGCTTTGGCGGGATCTCTGATTTGTTGCATCGGGGTCTTCTGGACTTGGGTGCCAAAAATAACAAACCTACAGCACATATTTTGTGCCCGGTGCACTGTTGGGATGATGTTGAATGACAAGTCGACCATCAGTGATACAAATTGTTGAGATGAGGCAGCATACAGTTTGCTCGGGTGTCCACACTAAAGACGCATGGACCCGTCGTAAAAAAGAACATCATTGTTGAGTTGACACAATTTAACAACATATTGAATGGGCAGTATATATCTCAAATTATAACCAAGTGGGTATTCAAAATGCTACAAACTCAATAGGGGGCTTCTTTTCGGTTTTGTAAATGTCATGGTTGTTGTTCATCTGAGGTTATGCGGACAAGCCTCCAGCCCTTCATTTTTATAGCAGGTGCTCCACCATTCTTCTCTACAGTTGGGATTTATGCCTATGACCGGAAGGAGGATCGCGTGAATCTATCCAGGGACTTGATGATTCGTGAGGGTTAGTGATAGTTTCACTTGCAGTTATATTGGATGTATGCGATATACTTGCTCATGAGACTAGGGATTGAGGTGTGCTGTCCCATTAGGGGTGTGAGGGTGCTGCTTTATGAGTTGACACTTTCACACACTCACTGTGGGGGCTATGTACCAGATATTGGAGTATCCCACACTATGCCATGGAAGTGACATCTCAAGCCTTTACTGGCAGGCATTAGCGATTCTCTGTGGAAGTTAAGGTCCTACTCCTGGAGCTTTATTTGCTATTTGCAGAATATCCTCGCAAAAATGTTCAATAGTGTTTAAGTCTCTGGGAGCAATTCCAGATACTGCGGAGCGGAAGCGACTCATGAGTGATGTTTCAGCCAAGAAAACCCCCACAACTGCATTTTATCATGGTATATCTGAATAGGTGTGGGATCTTCAATTCTAGTCAATCTGCTGGGGAGACTTGGGTAGGGCGAAAACCAGCCACAACATCCATTTTCACCGGATTTTTTAGACCAAAATCCGCCTGCAGATTGAGCACTAAAAAAATCCCTGCGGATTACTCCACATCTGCCATTGATACAATTCGGTCGGGTTTTTAATAATCCGCGGATTCCCACAGTCCATTGAAGGATTGTTAAAAATCCACAAAACGGATAATCCGTGGAGGAGGAGAGAAATATCCCCCCCCCCACCAACCGATCCCGTGCCGGATATTTAACAATCGGCCACAGGCTGAAAAAAATAATCCGACACTGCAGATTTGCTTGTATTGAGAACTGATCCGTTGATCAAAAGAAACCGCCCGATCCGAGGGGACCAGTCATCAGGTAGGTGTAACCGAAGCAAAGCACGTAGGCCTTGAAACGTCCTGTTAAACAGCAAGAATTTGGGGGTTTTTAATAAATCAGTTACATAGTTACATAGTTACACAGTAGATGAGGTTGAAAAAGACGTACGTCCATCAAGTTCACCCTATGCTAAATTTAGACGACAGATACTTTATCCTATATCTATATCTTACTTATTGATCCAGGGAAGGCAAACAAAAAACCCCAGTGTCATTCATCCAATGATATCTCATAAGGGGAAAATACATCCCTTCCTGACTCCAGAATTGGCAATCGGATTAATTCCTGGATCAACATCCCTCCCATGTATACTTATTTGGTAGTGTGCAGTATTAAATACTTACTGTGTTTTTTAAACATTTTTTTTCCACTGTTTAATGCCTTTTTTTAATGAGTTTAATAATGTACTGAGCATGATTTGGCTGCTTGGCAACCCTTTAGAAAGTCACATCAACTTCCTCTTTTGAAACAGGCTCTCACCCACCTTTTTGAGCTCTGCACCTTTGGCAACAAAGTATACAAACAGATCAGTTGCATTGTCCCAGAGCAGACGTCTAATGCTGAGCTGGAAAGTTGTAACATTAATGTGTTACAGTTAGTAATAAATATTACATTGCAGCTGTAGCATTTCACTGACTGCATCAAGACACTGACAGGCGGCATTTCAATAGCCCCGAGATCAGGAATTTGACAACCGATCACAGGAGAATGGATCGATCAGCAGCATAGGTAATTATTTTTTATTAAAGCCACTCACATGCTGCATATAGTAAAACAAAAAAATAAGGGGAAGCCTGGGCTGCTGCTTTAGCTGCAGGCAAGGATTCTGGGTAATGCCAGCAAATGAACACTCCTGTGGGTATGTCCGTTTTATCCCTTGTTCATTTTATTACATGGATCCTTAGCGGTTTTCCCTGCTGCATTAAACGGGTGATCCAGCCTAACCTGGGACAAGGAAGATACAGAATCAGTGGGCCCTGTTAAAGCAGGTTCTTCATTAATGTGCAATAGTGCCAATCTGACACTTTAATAAACAACTCTCCAAATCTTTGGGATCTACCAGCATCTTGGGATTTCACCAGCTGGAGCTTGGGATTCACCAGTTGGGTCTTTGGATTCCCGTTGCATCTTGGGATTTACCAGTTTGGACTTGGGATTCACAGTGCATCTTGGGATTCACCAGTTGCATACTTGGGTTCACCAGTGCATCTTGGGATCAGCACAGTTGCATCTTGGGATTCACCAGTGGAGCTTGGGGTTCAGCAGTTGCATCTTGGGATTCACCAGTTGGAGCTTGGGATTCACCAGTTGAGGCTTGGTCACTGATCTGCATTGTCAAACTGGTAGCGTTTGGAAAACAGACATTAATTGGGTGGTAATGATGGGTCAAAAAGTGATGAACCCCCCACTGTACAAATAAGTGGGTTTGGGGGCATGAAGACATGCAGATACCCATCCGCGTTCGATCATCGGTGGTCGCTTCCAAGTTTTCTACCCCAGGACAAAATGACATTTCCGATGTGATCAATAACAAAAAAACAATTTCTCATTCCTCCCGACGCGCCCTATCTCTGAAAAGCACAAGACTACTCCCAGCTTGTATTTATCACTGTCAGCGTGAGCCACTGATAAGTGGTTGTTACATATGTATGAATGAATAATAAGAACATTTAATGTCCTGTGACGTATATAAGTCTGGCATTAGGGACTGATGCAAGTAAATCACTTCAATGAATTTTCAGCTGCAGTATAAACAGAAGTCAGGGTAATTTGTTTTTTGATTCGCAAAGGTTTGGAAGGAAACAATGTTACCCACCCCCTTCCCAACAATCAGTGAATTAAGCTGTGTATTACAGAGGGTGTCTGTATTGGTTGCAGTCGGTAGGAGGGCGTCTGTAAGGGGTTGCAGTCGGTAGGAGGGCGTCTGTAGGGGGTACAGTCGGTAGGAGGGCGTCTGTATTGGTTGCAGTCGGTAGGAGGGGCGTCTGTAAGGGGTTGCAGTCGGTAGGAGGGCGGTCTGTAAGGGGTTACAGTTGGTAGGAGGGTTGTCGTGTAAGGGGTTCAGTCGGTTAGGGGTTAGGATGGTGTCTGTAAGGGTTTACCGTCGGGTACGGGGTGTCGTAAGGGGTTACAGTCGGTAGGTGGGTGTCTGTAGGGAGTTGGCGGGTTTGTAGGATGGTGTCTGTAGGGGTTAGAGTCGGTAGGAATGGTCTGTAAGGGGTTACAGCGGTAGGAGGCGCTGTCAGGCAGTCGGTAGAATGGGTTGTCTGTAAGGGGTTACAGTCGGTAGGAGGCGTTTATATTGGTTACAGTCAGGAGGGGTGTCTGTAAGGGGTTACAGTGTAGGAGGGGTCTGTAAGGGTTACAGTTGGTAGGAGGTGTCTGTAAGGGGTTACAGTCAGGGTGGAGGGTGTCTGTAAGGGGTTACAGTCGGTAGGAGGGCGTCTGTAAGGGGTTTTGCAGTCGGTAGGAGGGGCGTCATGTAATGGGTTACAGTCGGTAGGAGGGCGTCTGTAAGGGGTTTACAGTCGTTTAGGAGGGTGTCTGTAAGGGGTTACAGTTGGTAGGAGGGTGTCGTAAGGGGTTACGTCGGTAGGAGGGCGTCTGTAGGGGTTACAGTCGTAGGAGGTGTCTGTAAGGGGTTACAGTCGGTAGGGGGGGGGTCTGTAAGGGGTATGTGGGAGGGGGTCTGTAAGGGGTTACAGTTGGTAGGATGGTGTCTGTAGGGTTGAAGGGCGGATGGATCAGTCGGTAGGAGTCGTCTTGTAAGGGGTTACAGTCGGTAGGAGGGCGTCGTAAGGGGGGTTACAGTCGGAGTCGGTAGGAGGGCGTCTGTAAGGGGTTACAGTCGGTAGGAGGGTGTCTGTAAGGGGTTACAGTCGGTAGGAGGGCGTCTGTAAGGGGTTACAGTCGGTAGGAGGGTGTCTGTAAGGGGTTACAGTCAGTAGGAGGGCGTCTGTAAGGGGTTACAGTCGGTAGGAGGGCGTCTGTAAGGGGTTACAGTCGGTAGGAGGGCGTCTGTAAGGGGTTACTGTCGGTAGGAGGGCGTCTGTAAGGGGTTACAGTCGGTAAGAGGGTGTCTGTAAGGGGTTACAGTCAGTGCCTATGAGATGTATAGTAACTGCCAAACCGAGCTACACGTGTATATAATGTATTTGAACACGTCTGTTTGCACGACCCCCACAGGAACATTTAATTTTTTACAAACATTGAATCCTCCTTGACAGACTTTGGTAGTATCTTCTGTCATTCAAGGGTACCCCCATAAATATAACAGTACAACTCTGTTTGGGGGGGGAGGGCTGTAACCAATCAACGCACCCCACCTTAGCACAGAAGAATTAAAGCACATTTTCATTGTGCGTGATAATACGGAATCTGCCGCGTCCCTGTCTCTACCTGAGTTCAAAGTGACTCATCCCAGGAATTCCTGCGATTTGTCTACTTTCAGGAAATATAACTTGTGTTTGGGTGAATCACTGTTTATTTACTGTAATTACATGAGGAGATAGCAGTGTGTCAAAGCCTGTCTAATGCTACTTTGGAAACATCCGCCTTTTCTCACGTAAAAACATTAACAGAGAAATCCAATCAATATGCTACATGTGATTTATTTTATTTAGTTCTGTAATATTAGATAACAGTGACCTGTTTTAATTTGGGGGGGGGGGGTTAAATTAATTAGTTTTAACATACTGAGAATCCTTTGATTTCTATCGCTGGTTTAGCCACTTCCCCAGCAGTGCAAGATCTTTGCAACACTTTCCTGTTTGTTGCCAATGTTCCCAGTAGTTTGAGCTGCAAAACTGTAGCAATAGATAATGTTACCGTAGTAATACAAGGTTACATTGTAAAACAAATATCTATACACTCACCAGGCTGGTGAACAATATACATAGTGAAATTCTTTTTTTAGCGTTGCGGTCGTTAGTGTACAGAAGCAGGCACGTTTACACAGGGAATCTGATCAAATCCATTAACTGGAACCATTTCCCAAGAACATTTAATAAAATATGAGGGGAAGAATAGTGAGGCGAAAACAAAAAGGGGAGCAGAAAAATACACAAAAATAGACATTATTAGAGAAGGATATGAAAGCCATAAGAGGCTCTGTCGTAATATTAATCGTACTTCCAAAACCTGAATTGTATATTTTATAAAATTACATTGTTATATATCAGGGGTGGTCAGGTTTTAAGGATATCCCTGCGTCAGCACAGGTGGCTCAATCGATCCCTGCTTCAGCACAAGTGGCTCAATCAGTGGCTTAGTCTTTGACTGAGCCACTGATTGAGCCACTTGTGCTGAAGCAGGGATATCCTGAAAACTTGACCTGATGGTGGCTCTTGAGGCTGGAGTGTGCCCCTCTGGATTTCCGGTGATAAATGGATTTATTGACACAATGCACGTGTTTGCAAATAACAATTCTTTATATACAGGTGTTAATTCTAGATCTGCCACTTCGGCTGAAATAGTAATTGCGGTTAAATGATGTCGCTCTCCAATGAGTGTGAAACAAACAGGGGATTCTGGGAAAAAAATAATAGCAACCATTGAGTCTTCCTAATATACTGACCATTCTTAAATACACACACACACACACACACACACACACACACACACACACACACTGACAGACACTCACACACTCACACACTCACACACAGATATTATAATACGGATGCTTGTTCCATATAATCCTATTATACACCGCGATGTAAAGTTGCAGCATTATTACACAGAAACTGAATTATTATTAGACACGCCGCAGAGACAGACCTTATTATAATTATGAGGATAAAATGCCCTTTAGCCCTATTCAAAAACGTGTGCTACTTCCCACTCACCGCTTATTCACCCGTCATTTATTCTGCATTGTAATGACCGCGTCCGGGAAAAGAAAAAATGAATGGATCATTATAAACTCTTAAGTCTTAAATATCCACCTGCTGTTAAGTTCGTCGTCTTCTCTCGGCTTAAAGTCATGTTAATTTATTTTTTTATTTGCATTGCAAAGGGAAGTGGATTCAGCGAGCTGGAAAATATTATTAGATTCAGTAAACAACAGCTTGAACTCTTTGATTCTCAAATGCACTGAAGACAATTCTCAGCTTTCCCGGCCGCGTGGGAGAGTGGGCGTGAGAACGGCGGGGTGAGAGCGGCGGGGTGAGAGCGGCGGGGTGAGAACGGCGGAGTGTAACCGTTCAGGTGCTGCTGGAAAAATACCCGAAAAATATCAGGTCTTCAAACTCCTTGTACATGTGGACATCATCTTTATCCGAATGATTGCCGCTCGCAGTCCTCAGGCATTCAACGCCTCCGGGTACCGTGACAAGCAGAACATTTTGTTTCTTTGATAGCGCACAGGCCCCACGACGCATCGAGAAAACGTTTCCATGGCAGAAAAAATGGTTTCGAGCCGGGCTTCTCCGGTCCAGTCCTCAAGACACCACAACAGGTCAGGTGTTAAGGATATCCCAGCTTCAGCACAGGTGGCTGAATCAGTCCCTGCTTCAGCACAGGTGGCTCAATCAGAGGCTCAGTCTTTGGGGTGGTCTTGAGGACTGGAGTAGAAAATACACAAAAATAGACTTTATTAGAGAAGGATATGGAAGCCACTAGAGGCTCTGTGTATAAAATGTATTGTACTTCCAATACCTCAATTGTAATTTTTTTTAAATAAAATTATATTATATTGTATATGAGGGGTGGCCAACTCCAATCCCCAAGGGCCACTAACAGGAAGGATATCCCTGCTTCAGCACAGGTGGCTCAATCAGTCTCTGCTTCAGCACAGGTTTGTTAAAGCCTGGAGTTGAGCGCCCTCGGTTTAGTGGTACTCCACTGTTGGTTAGAATCCTCGTGTCCATTGGCCCATGTTCCCTAAGCAGTGCTATTCCACAAGACACATTAAGACATTGGAAAAACACTTTGCAGCCGATTTATGTGAACTGGCCAAGAGGCGCCTTCCACCTCTGGGAGGGTTCCTGTGGGAAAGCATAGTTTAGTCAATATAGCCCCTTTATCTTCCTGCGCCACAGCAAAGAAAATTGAATTGTAAGTCCTACCTGGAAGGTAATGAATTTGTGTCTGACTGATATATTGTATTGCTATATATATAGCGTGTGTGTGTGTGTGTGTGTGTGTGTGTGTGTGTGTGTGTGTGTGTGTGTGTGTGTGTGTGTGTGTGTGTGTGTGTGTAAGCACTTCGGGGCAGGGACTCCTTTTCCTAGTGTTACTTTTATGCCTGTAGCGCTTATTCCCAGTATGTGTTATATTATTATGTCCCGCGTGTTACTGGTGTGGCGCGCTGTGGGCATGGATGGCGCTATATAAATAACGATAATAGTACAAGATACAGTATATATACACGCGCACACACACGCACATTTATATCTCCCTGCCTAAAAAGTGTCGGGAAGGTTACATTAGGGGTTTAACAAGAGGTATTGTGCACGTGTGTTGGTTCATCCATCCATATGATGAAAGCCTGAACAATATACCTGACTAAAGTGGGAAAGGGATTTGTCAACGTGCAGCTGAGGCTGCCATGGCGAGTAAGGCCAGAAGCCCCAAATATAAGAGATAGCAGAAAAGTAATGTCCCTCAGTCACCGGTGGAAGGATTGGGCCTGGGCTCGGCAGCGTTCAGGAAGACGGCAGAGGGGGGCGAAGAATCCCCGGAGGTTACACAAAAGCGGTTATTCTAACCTCTGCCTACCTGGGAGACAAGGTTGGAATGATCAAACGGGATAGTGTTGGCCTTAGTGAACCAAGAAGGAAAGATGACGGACTCGTTGAGCTCAAAAACAGACACCGGTTATTTTACAGAGGTACCGAAAATGGAAGAATCGGTGGAGTACGTTTTGTCATTAACCAGGACTGGAAAACCAACATAGTTGAGTATTAAAGCTCATGGGAAAGAGCAGCCAGATTCATCATCCAGTTGTCAGAGATGTTACCTTTAAATTATCCAACTACAGTATAGATGTAGAGGCCGTTATGGGTCCCGCCGGGGTGTTGCAGCGATACAGGCGCAACCCCCCAGAGGGAACATCCGCCATTTTTTGTGCAAATATGGGTGAAGGCTGCTGCACGCGCCAGCAACTGCAATATCGCCCGCTACATCTGTATATGCCCAGACATCAAGTCACACGGAAAAGTAAGTGGAATACTTCGACCATGAAATCAGCCAACTTAACACCAACGAGAATGGTCATCTCAAGATCATTACGTGAGATTTCAATGGAAAGATTAGAGCCCCTCAGAAAGACGGAGCATCAGTTGGCAAGTAGGGTTCCAGTAACAGGAATGGAAACAGGCTGGGTTAATGTGCAGAATGTGAAAACTTCTGCAGCATGAATTCTTCAAGAAGAATCCCAATAGGAAATGGACATGGATTGGACCCAGTAGAATCGAGAATGAAATTGACTACATACAACTTAACGTGATTGAAGACGGCACAGTCTGTTTAGACTTATGAAGTGACCACCGGTGAAAATGGAAAGAAGGAAATGGATTAAAAAGAAGACACAAATCAGCATCAAGAGCCCCAGAAATAGCAGCAAAGAATTCGTATTGATTGTAGTTGAAAGCACCGCAAAATATAGAGGAACCTCTACCAAATATCTGGATAAGAAAATATCAGAGGAGACAAACCAGTTACTGGGGAAACGATAAGAAATGAAGCAATTCCAAGATGCAAGAATAAAAACGGGATATACCGAGCTGTGCAAGGTGATCGGCCCGCGTATACCTGAAGATGTAAGAACAAGTCCCTGCGATACAGTGAAGATAACAACTGTTTAGATGAAGCAGCGACATGATTGGGAAGAAGCTAATCGTGGCACACAAACAGGACGATATACCAGGAGTGGCCAACTCCAATCCTCAAGGGCCACCAACAGGTCAGGTTTTCAGGATATCCCTGCATCATCACAGGTGGCTCGGTCATTATGAATGCACCACCTGTGCTGAAGCAGGGATATCCTGAAAACCTGACCTGTTGGTGGTCCTTGAGGACTGGAGTTGGCCTCCCCTGGGCCAGATTGAGAGTAGGACAGTGCACTTATCACAAAGAGTGTTGATTTCTACAAGAACAGAGAGCACACACGTGTGTGTGTGTGTGTGTGTGTGTGTCACACACCCCCCCACACATGCATAAAGAATAGAAGTAGACAATGGTAAAGACAATCCTTGCCCAGCAGAACTTACAATCTAAGTGGGATAGTGAGAGACACACACACACATACACACACACACACATATATATATATAACACCAACAATGTGTGCAGCACTTTATAAAATAGACAATACAATGAGTGCATAAAACATAGAAGTAGACAATGGTAAAGACAATCCTTGCCGTGCAGAGCTTACAATCTAAGTGGGATGGTGGGAGACAGCAGGAGAAGGACCATGTGCCATGTATTGCAGCGCCTGCCCACAATGGTTGCTGACTTTCTCGTTGGGTCCAGGCGGCTGATGTCCCCTTACACAAAAAGACATTCCGGAAATGTCATAGGGCCACCAGCGAGACGTCCTTGTAGCAGTCGCTCCGAGTCCGGAGACTTCGTGTCTTATGACTTGGAGCGAATGTTTTTCCATTTGAGCCTCTGACCTCTTTTACCGGCTCCTCCATTTTCCCCGTGCTCAGAACCTGCGTTATCTTTTCTTTTGCAGGATAAACACATTCTCAGACTTCAGCCTCCTGGGAATAATGCCTGGGAGGTGTTGTAGAGAAGCAGACGTAAAACAGTGTGATGGTGGGAAGAATAGATTTGTTCTTTTTCACTTTGTACAGTAGCTCTTCGGCAGACACTTTTATCTTCTAAATTGCTGCTACTTGTCACGTTAAATGTCTTAAAGTCCTTTTATAATGAGGATCGCACTTGCACGGTAGTTCATACTTTCCCTTATTCAGCTTATCAAATGAAAGGAGCACTATGAAAACGAAACATATATTGTATTGTATTGTATGTCTTTATTTATATAGCGCCATAAATGTACATAGCGCTTCACAGTAGTTATACATATCATATAAATAACAAATAATATAAATAACAGGTCATGGGAATAAGTGCTTCAGACATAAAAGTAACATTAAGGAAGAGGAGTCCCTGCTCCGAGGAGATTACAATCTAATTAATAGGTAGGGAGAACGTACAGAGACAGTAGGAGGGAATTCTAGTAAGAGCGTCTGCTTTCTTGGGCCAAGCTTTATGTATCATGTGTCCAGGATTATCCACAGTGCTATTCATATGCTTCTTTAAGCAGATGTGTCTTAAGGTGGGTCTTAAAGGTGTATAGAGAGGGTGCTAGTCGGTTATTGAGGGGAAGGGCATTCCAGAGGTGCGGGGCAGAAAGTGAGAAAGGTTTAAGGCGGGAGAGAGCTTTAGATACAAAGGGGGTAGAAAGAAGACATCCTTGAGAAGAACGCAAGAGTCGGGATGGTGCATAGCGAGAAATTAGGGCTGAGATGTAAGGAGGGGCAGAATAGTGTAAAGCTTTAAAAGTGAGGAGGAGAATTGAATGTGAGATACAGGATTTGATCAGAAGCCAGGAGAGGGATTTCAGGAGGGGAGATGCGGAGACAGATTTAGGAAAGAGGAGAGTGATTCTGGCAGCAGCGTTTAGGATAGATTGTAGGGGAGGCAGGAAGGCCAGACAGCAGGAGGTTGCAGTAATCGAGACGTGAGAGAATGAGGGCCTGAGTCAGAGTTTTAGCAGTCGAGTAACAGAGGAAAGGGCGTATCTTTGTGATATTGTGGAGGAAAAAGCGACAAGTTTTAGAAACGTTTTGAATATGAGAGGAGAATGAGAGAGAGGAATCAAGTGTGACCCCTAGGCAGCGTGCTTGGGCTACTGGGTGAATGATCGTATTTCCAATAGTAATGTGGAAGGAGGTAGTAGGGCCAGGTTTGGGAGGAAGTATAAGGAGCTCTGTTTTTGCCATGTTAAGTTTCAGTCGGCGGATGGCCATCCAGGATGATATTCCAGAGAGGCATTCAGAAACTTTGGTCTGTATATCAGGTGTAAGGTCAGGGGTTGAAAGGTAAATTTGTGTGTCGTTAGCATAGAGGTGATATTTAAACCCAAAAGATGTGATTAGGTCACCTAGAGAGAGTGTGTAAAGAGAAAAGAGAAGGGGTCCCAGGACAGAGCCCTGGGGTACCCCCACAGAGAGATCAATAGAGGAGGAGGTGTTAGCAAAAGAGACACTGAAAGTACGATGGGAGAGGTAAGAGGAGATCCAGGATAGAGCTATATTCCGAATACCAAGAGTATGGAGAATGTGAAGGAGAAGAGGGAGGTCCACGGTGTCAAATGCTGCAGAGAGGTCGAGTAATATGAGCAGTGTAATGACCTCTGTCTTTGGCAGCATGGAGGTCATCAGTTATTTTAGTGAGGGCTGTTTCAGTACAGTGAGCAGTGCGGAAGCCAGATTGTAGAGGGTCTAGGAGAGAATAGGTGTTGAGAAAGTGGAGCAATCGAGAGAATACAAGACGTTCAAGGAGTTTGGAGGCAAAAGGCAGGAGGGAGTACATATTATACAATCCCAGCGTTTAAAGGGGCAAGCAAAAAAGGATCACTGCGTCCATGTATTTTGCTTCATGGATTTGGTCATCCTTAAATGGGAAAGAATTGATTTGCTGCGCTTTATTTTGGGTCAGCAATTATGTAACCACACAAATGACATCTTTTAAAGGGTCAGTCCCTCCTGGCAGGCCCAGCGCAGTTGCGAATTTACCTGGTCCCGCGCTTACAGATGCCTCGCGCTCTTACCTGGCCCAACTTCCGGAAACACGAGGTTTAAATCTTATGGTTAAATTAACCAGTTCACCACAGTATTCAAACTGTGATTAGGGTCGGGCAAGAGTGCGGGGTCTCTGTAAGTGCCGGCATCTCCGGCTACCACCCAAAGTCACGTGACGAAACAACGTCACATGATGCAAGAGCGGCCATGAGGCCATGTGCGTCACGTGACATCTTCGCAGCTCCGGAGACAGTAAAAGACCCCGCCCGCAGACGCACAGGGCACTGGGCCCTGCCATACTCCCAGCCGGCCCTGTGCTCCTGGGACCAAAGCGTGCTAATGCCAGTAACAGGTTCTAGAGGTTACACCTGGTCTGCTGATCCCTATTTGATCCAAATTGGTCAGTATTTTTTAAATCAGTTTTTAGTTTGTAGACTTCGGGAGGGGTTTAATTTCCTCCCCTCTAGCCATCATTGTCTAATTTATTATTGTGTATATTTTGATACGGGTGATCATTCTTCACATTTGTATTGTTCACAATAAGTCGCGGCCTGAGCCGATCTCCTACAAACTTTTGGCATTTGAAGAGATCAGACTCTCCAAAAACCTGCCTGATTTTAACATTCTGTGACGGTTTCGCAATTTTCCCAGACCAGGAGGATTTGATAAGAAAAAAACTCATTCGGTTCAAGTTAAAAGCAATGCTCTGGTCTGCTGTTTAATCACCATCTATATGAGATTGCATCTGTTCTAACCGTTTCAGTCCTTGTCTCTGATAGACGGCATATTATGTTAGAGAATAAAAAAGTCCTGTTCTGCGTTAAAGCTGCAGAGAATCTCTGGGGGAAGCTTTCTTTCCAGTATCAACGGAGCATTTTATCCGACTTTAACCACCACAGGGCTGGATGCACAAAACGGCATTAAAAAGGAGCGGGCCTTGTGTGCCCTGAGGTTAATGCGTAGCCCCAAAGCTAATTATCTGCAAAAAAAACATTGTCTGTACTATATTTTACTAGCACAGTTCTTATAGCGTCGCGTTATCTTCCCGTGACGTCATTCCAGACTTGGCGTTACTCCGATCCGGCCACCGAAATAGAATGAGTCCCTGCCGCAAAGAGGTCTACGGTTCAGAAACACTGAGTTAAAGTGATTTGCCCAAAGTCACACGGAAGGCTGACCCTGGAATTCGCACTGGGTTTACCGTCTATATTAGTCAAAGTGGCCAATTGGGCCATTTCCCAACCCAAGTTCCCCTAAAATAGGCCCAACTGGACACTTCAGCTGATACTGAATAAGCCCCTTAGTGCAGAGGTTCTCAACTCCAGTCCTCAAGCCCCCCCCAACAGGTTTTCCTGCTTCAGCACAGGTGGCTGAATCAGAGGCTCAGTCAGAGTGAGCCTCTGATTGAGCCACCTGTGCTGAAGCAGGGACTGATTGAGCCATCTGTGCTGAAGCTGGGACTGATTGAGCCATCTGTGCTGAAGCAGTGATATCCTGAAAACCTGACCTGTTGAGGGGGGGGAGGTATTGAGGACTGGAGTTGAGCCCCCCTGTCTTAGTGAAAAGTCCCTGTTCTTACCACTACAGCTTCACCTACTGTACAAGGAATGCCGTGTTTCTCCGTTAGCTGCCGACAAAACGACCCAGTGGTGTCTGGTTAAAGTCATGGTTAAGTTTCCTAGAATTGTATTACAATCATGGCTTCAACAAGATGAAAGTATTTATTGTCTAGAAATGTTTTCATATGCGGTGTTGGTGGACGATATAATGGTTTATTTCACATTTATGAATACTCAGGGCGAGATCATGTAAGATGTTCAATGTCTTAATGTCTTCTGTTTTCCCTCTTTACAGCCGATAAAGAAGCTGATGATTATTACATGAGGAGACGGCACCTCCCGGACTTGGCAGCCAGGGGAACTCTTCCCCTTAATGTCATTAAGATTACTCAGGATCAGTCCAACTACAGAGAGCGGCCGAGAAGACCACCAGTACGTGCAATGTCTCAAGACAGAGTCTTGTCTCCAGAAAGAACGATGCCTGAAGAAGGGTACAGCATGCCCTATGACCGGATCCTGTCCGACGAACAGCTTTTATCTGCCGAACGTCTTCACTCCCAAGATCCCCTCCTCTCTCCAGACAAGGCCATGACCCTGAAAAGATCAGATTTTCAAGACAAGTCCATGTCGAGAGCCATTTCCCACACGGATGTCTTTGTTTCAACGCCTGTCCTGGACCGCTACAGGATGACAAAGATGCACTCTCATCCCAGTACCACAAATAACTTGTATAATACATTAGGTGTGAACCAAACTGCTGCCAAACGCCAGGCGTTTGCTTCCCGGCGGCACAACACAGTGGAACAACTGCATTATATTCCAGGCCACCACCAGCAGTACCGCACAGCTAGTAAAACAGAAGTGACTGTTTGATAGGACAGTGGGAATTGTACATAATGGTTACAGACTGAAGCAGTCCCAGGACACCACACTACAGTGGCCTTATAGGCCAAGAAGACCTCTTATTTAATGTTCCATTGGTCGTCCCATCTTCATTACTCATTATAGTCCTTTGTTATTAATGGTACTGGAAGAACAGAGACCCAGATGACTGAGTGGAATGAATAATCGGGAGATGTTATCCCGCTTCTGACCAAGAAAGCCAACTTTGTGTGAGGGTATCTTTAAAGGGCTTACCTGCACTAACTCACTTGGACTAACTATGGAAATAAAAGTCTATGCCACTGGCTACAAAGACGAACCAATTCCATGTAGGTTTAATACAGGTAGATGAAAATGGAAGCGCCCAAAAAAGAATACATTAATGTTCGTCAACAGTAACATTTTGCTGAAGGTGTAGAAATGTTCAATGACTACTGGACAGAACCCATTGGCTGCATCCCTACGAGGGCCAAGCTTCTATCATGTATGTAGCATGTTTCCAAGTAGTCATTCTTCTTTCAGCACCTTGATGCTGCATCTTTCATTGGTCAGTGTAGTATATTACTAACATTTTCCTTGAGTGGCGAGGTCCTGAAGACGAGCTGGGTGTGTGGTCTGGTGGAGATGATTTGGTCTGCGAGGAGGAAATATACTAGTGCCTATAAATCGTCTGCTCTCTTAATGTAGGGATTAGTGGATGTGTGTGTCTCAATAAGCACAATACTACTAATACAGGTCATCGGCTCCTTCTACATTCATCTTATTTTTATGGTAATCCGACTTGTAAATAGACGTATTAAGTTAGGAAACAGAGTTCACTTTATTGCAATTTAGCCTCTTGCCAATAAACGGTCAAAAGCGTTAAGCAATGCCTGCCCCCCCACCCCCACCCATGCCAATGCACTACACATGTACATGCTACACCGTCCCAATATTTTGTATTACATCCATCGTTATCAGCCCTCCTAAGCTAGAGACGTGTGGCCACTGTCCCTGTATCTGCTATCTGTGGTATGTTCCGTTTCTCAATGCTGTACGATTTATAGGGGGACATCCTGGGGTAGAGAACAGCATCAGATTTCTCACACATGGAATGGCCATTGCTTTCCATGGGAATTTCTCACTTTGATACTATATTTCACCAGTTTTGCAGCTAGGAGACATATAAACTGATAAATAGCTAGCATAATGCTGTTCAATCCTCTGACGCTAAGAAGACAGAGGCCTGTTTTTTTATTCTGCCTTAATTCAGGCTAGTTTTTAAGAAAGTGCGAATAGATTTGACATTAAAAAAATATTAATTTTAGTAAAACGAACTCACGCTTTGTATACCCATTATATAAATATATTACATTTTTAACTTTCAGTGAAGCAAACTGAATCGCAAACGCGAATTGTAACTCACAGAGAAATACACTTCTTTAGAATGTATGTGGAATACTGTAATTAA
The DNA here is from genome assembly GCA_036426205.1 of Ascaphus truei. NCBI lineage: Eukaryota > Metazoa > Chordata > Amphibia > Anura > Ascaphidae > Ascaphus > Ascaphus truei. The sequence continues at coordinate 2,031,073 of CM071588.1, forward strand.
AGGCACATAGATTGTAACTGTATCCTGGCTAATCCCTGGTACTTATAGAAGCTAGAACATAACTTCATGTCAACAGCTTAGATCTGAAGAAAGAGACTACAGCCTTTCCAATATAATTATCTTTAAATATCAGTATTTCTCCTTATATTTTTATATATTCTCAAGTAAACATATCAGGAATCCAACACCACGTTATCATTATACCCCAATAAAAAGGATATTTAAAGAACATACATTTGCAGATGGCAGTGGGCTTCGTTGTGATTTATAGTATCGGGATGATACATTGTGATACTCTAAGTTATACTGTGCATTGTGTTACCAGGGGTAACAGCATCCCGTGCTATATCTGTACACTAACAGAAACATGTTATCTTGTGATCATCGAAAGTGCAGAAGGACTAACTGGTAATTTTATATGAACCCCTTAAAAGTCCCCTGTTGGGCTTTGCACACACAGCAAAGTACCAGTGGAAAAAAAGGATAAATATGGTAGAGAATTAGCATCCGTGTCTTGTCCGGCAACAAGCGTTTCCCTTCTTTCTTGGTTGTCAATTGTTGTCAAAACTAAAATCTAAAGTGACCGTCGGTTGCTTTAAAAATAGTACCGATATAGTGTCACAGAAAGGCGCGTGGCATATTATTCTCAAGCTGACGTCTCCCAAGAAGCAAGACCTATTTGTAACATTTAACCACCAAAGGAATTCTAATGCACACAGAGGGGTTTAACGGGGCTTCTCTCTGTGAGCATCTCCTGTATACCCAATAACAATAAGACAGCACTCGTAAGACTGCTAGGGATATAAAGTATCCACCCTGAATTCTAATGTTACAGAGAAATGACAAGGAGTACTATCGGCCTACAAGATGTCATCCAATTAACCTTTAGTTCTATTGGACAGGCAAGGCGCACAAGCCTTATCTAAGACCATGCTATGGTCCAATGGTTTCGGTAAACTACCAGATTTACTCACAAACCTCATCACTGGACCATTCGGGTGACGGGGTTCCCATTCATCCTGAAGTTAGAAAAATCCAATTAAAATGTAATTGGTCAAGAAAAGATCCAACTTCCTTGGGACTGAGTAAATGGCTCCTGAACCAGGGAAGAACATAACGTGCACGATTCCTTCAAGGAAAGGTCCAGTTTGTGTGTGGTGATTGGAAGAAGTGATAGGTTGGTCAATCCCAGAAAATATTACTTCTCAATGACCCTAAACAGCTCACAGGTCATGTGGGAGGAGTGGAAGGAACAGCAGGAGTTGCCACTGAAACTCTCCACTATAGGGCTTTAGGTCTTATTAAATACAGATTAAATTAAATCAAAAACAGCCAGGACAGCAGTGGCCAATCCCAGTCCTCATGGGCCACGAACAGGTCACGTCTTAAGGATATCTCTGCTCCAGCTCAGGTGGTGCAGTCGTTGACTGAGCCACCTGTGCTGAAGCAGAGATATCCATAAAAACTGACCTGTTGGTGGCCCGTGAGGACTGCAGTTGGCCACCACTAAGCTAGGAAAATAAAAATAAGGTTATTAATCTGCTTTAACCTTTACAGTACGAGAACTCCGGAAAGGCACCGAAGAGCCAGTGGGGATCTGGGATTTACCCCCCCCCCTTCCACACCCACTTTGTGTGGGGCTCCGATTCAGAAGCAGTGACCGCTTTGGCCTCTACATTTGGGCTATGGACCCTACAATATATGGCGTCCGAAACTAAGTGCTAATTAGTCCCTGCATCTGGGAACACTTCCAAGCAAGTGAAATCTCTGGTAAAGGCATTTCAAAAACATCATGTTTATGTCATATTTATTCATTGGTAGTTATATACATACATAATAGGAGCCGAGATATAAAATGTATCTGATTAAATAATTGAGATCTACTTTTCGGTTTAAATGTAACGAGGATGTCATTAGTTGCTGCTAGCAGCTCTAATTAGCCAAAGGTTCCAAACGTTACCCAATGCCACACACCAGCAGCGATAGCTGTGTCCTCAGAAGGCACACCAGCTATGAAACAGGTACGGTACCAGCTACTGCATATGGGTACAGTTTGAGGGCATAGGTATAAACTGATGAGGCGTTACATGTGGCAGTGTCCCCCCAGGTTTGTATGAAGTTGGTGTGCAATGTGCTGACATGACGGCTATTCCTGCAGTTGTACACGAGCATTCCAGGCCTAAACTCCTTAAGATATACTGGGCCATATTTACGAAGCAGTTTTCGGCAATAAGGCGCCTTACCAACCATTCACGTCCAATGAGCTGTAAGGTTTCTTCCAGCACCAGGTGTCTCATGGAAGAAGGCTGATCCGTAAATGTGGACCACTGTTAATACAAGGAGTTAATACAAGGAGACACTTGTCAAGTATGGAAAGGTTGTTGATGTGCGGTGCAGGCTCTTCTGGCAGCGAAAGTGTTCAACCGGGGAAATAATCCGGCACGGTGATTATCATCTGGTGGCGAGGGACAGGAGACACGTCTCCTTCCAACACCCTTACACGGCGCCCACTCTGCACTGTGACGTTTTGATTAAAATTGTATGTCTGTCATCACAGAAACCCCAACGTAACATACCATATCACTATGTATCACAATATCAATGTGTCATCAGATCCAGCTCAATATGTTGTGATATGTCATGACATCAGTCGAGTCACGGCTTCAGGTTATTGGACACATTAAGTTTTATTTCCTGGTCATTTCCGTTCATACTTTCATTGTTAATTCCTACCAGTCCTAATGCCCCTGAGCTGGCCGTCGGGCGGAAGTGTAAATGTAGGGTTTGCAGAAGGTGACTGGGCTCCTCTGATGTCATAACACAACAAGTTAACGCAAGGTTAACAAAAAGAACCCAGTTAGCTGCACTCAAAGTATTTGTATCAGCGAAGATAGCCTGGGATAGCAGTTGTCCCACTAGCTGGAGTATAATAACTCCTGCCCAACGACACACTAGGGTGAGTATAATCTCGCTTTCTGTGAATTGTTGCAATACCAGCGATTCAATGCGAAATGTTTGGTATTTACTGGCAGCAGTGCAAGGACACACTCAGGGCATGTTTCCGTCTGTGCGTTGCTAATCACTGACACTGCCATGAGTCCTTTTGTCTAACATTATATTACGTGTGGTGATTGAAGCCACAATAACAGACGTGTTCACGCGGGTGTCGCTATCGTGCTGATCACTGTAGGCGGTGTTTTGATAACCTTTAGGCCGCAGCTCTCCTGTATACAATGTGATTATACTGTGTTTACTCTGAGTCATTAAGATTTATGTTGCCATTTATCAACTACACTATGTATAGCAACGCTATGTATCTCAGAGACTTTACACTATACCACTAAACCTATTGTGATTGTGGTTATATACAGTATTCATTACGGTCATATTAGGTACTCATTTTGAGTGTGCTTATATTAACACTGGTCACATTTGGTCTGAGAACTTAGACTAGACTTCTGCAAGCTCCAGTTATACATTACCCACCGCGTCCACGGACTTAGACTGACATTAGATATAGACGTGAAGACACGAGTACCATCTATATATTCTAAATACAGTACTTGGGTTGGACTAGCAATTGGTATTATACCGCGTTACAATTTGCGTACCCCCCCAACAGATGTCTTCACACTAGCTATTTTTTCAGTCTGGATCTGTTACGAATCGCCCCATAGGGGATTTTTAACATTTTGTGTGTCATGTATAGATTTTTAATGTCGTCGCTGATGTAATTAATAAAATGTCTTTATTTTTGTTTTGTGAGATTATACTCACCCTAGTGTGTTGTTGGGCGGGGTTATTATACCCCACCTAGTGGGACAACTGCTATCCCAGGCAATCTTCGCTGTTATAAATACTCTGAGTGCAGCTAACTGGGTTCTTTTTGTAACCTTGCGTTAACTTGTTGTGTTATCTTTGTTCATACCCCAGCGCACCCTAGTTTCCATTCCTAATCTGCATTAGGTTGAGCGTTGTTATCTCCCCAGGTGTTCTCCTCTGATGTCACTAGGTGTTCTAATCATGCACTGTCTCTTCTCTGAATGAGAAGAATGAAGCTGTATCGTGCCAGCGCGAGGCAGTGTGGGGTGTAAATGTTGTTATACGATGCACAGTTCCATTGCCGCTGCAGTCAGTCACTTGTAGGGGAGGGAAGCGGGAGCCCTTCAATGCTACTTCCCACTCGCATAATGCACGTGTTTGCTGTAGGTTGGGAAACGGGTATCTTTTTAAAGGTGCGGTTTACGCCATTTAGCATTCTGCTGTAATGATGAAAATCCACGGATTGAAATGGTGACTTTGATTCAAATCTATGTACCTTCCTCAGCGCCGATTCCCCCCTGAATCATGCCAGAAATGTTCGCGCCGCACACATCTAGGCCCATACAGTAGATTGCTTAGAAAAGATGGTCCAACAGCACCCAACTAAATGCCATAAACAAATGAAGACAGATCGTGCATAACACAGCCAACTCCAGTCCTCAAGGGCCACCAACAGGGCAGGTTTTCCGGGTATCCCTACTTCAGCACAGGTGGCTCAGTCATTGACTGAGTCCCAGATTGAGCCACCTGTGCTGAAGCAGGGATAGCCTGAAAACCTGACCTGTTAGGGGCCCTTGAGGACTGGAGTTGATCACCCCTAACCTAGAGAAATCAAAAAATCTTCTTAGCGATTCAACGTTAATATTTTTTTTTAAACTATACAAGGTATAAAGTCTTCCTTATTAAAAATGAGCCCTCCTTATATATTTAGCTGCATGAATAATTGCTGTTTTGGAAATACCCTTTGCATTTCAAACACGGCCATTTTGTTCTATCCCTGGTTTGTCGGCTTCTTAATGAGTCCACAACTCAAAAGTATATATTAGTTTGTGATAAGAACATTTATTTAAATGTACAGGACACAAATCTCATATATAGATTGGATAAAACATCTTCATATAGTGGAGATGTGTATAATCTCCATTTATTAAGACGTGATTCATTTTAATCTAAAAGAATAGAATAACGGCAACAAAATACAATTTATGGAGAGTACTACATGAAATTGCACCGCGCATTGACTTAACGCCTGGCGAATCGTGTGTCACCCATGACTCCGCCATGGTTTCTTTCGTAACTGAAGGAGGGCGACTTACGCCAGGTTCGTGACCCCATGTGACAGTTACACGCATCTGTACTCTTGACACATGGAAAGTCACGATTCCTTAAATAAACATCAGAATAGGGAGCGGAAGAACGGGCGCCAGTCGCGCCCCAATGTTGGGCTGACGGGGACCTGTTTTTATTTAAATGACAGCTCCCATATTGTATCTTCGTGGCTGCGTCTCGTGTGTGTCTAACCCGCCAAAACAAGGCACAGATATTAGTACGCTTCCATTATCCCTTTGGGTGTCAAATGGGGTCCCCACCCCATCATGGTGACCAGGGCTACAGTCTACTTCATGGGCGTTCTGCTCGTTGTCTAGGGCAGACCGCGCTCTCTGCTCCTGTGGCGCGCTGAACGCAGTCTGGCTGGAAGAGGAGGGCTCATCTCACAACTCTGGCAGTCAGGGGGCATATTAGGGGAGGGTGGGCAGCAGAAATCGAGGTATTTTACCAGCAATAAGCCATTCCTTGTAGATGAAGCTTTGTGTTGGAAGTATATAGTCATACTCTGTGTAGTCATACTCCGTCTCGCTCTACACTGCTGCATTGTCATTTTCAAAAACACGAACAGATGCAGCTTTCCCGGCAGCAAATGGTTCAACAACGCAAAACACTTTTTTTTTAAATTATTATATACAGTATATATTTTTTAATTCACTTTAATAGAACTACCTATTTATCTTAAACCAGGGGTGGCCATCTCCAGGGCCACCTACAGATTAGGGACGTCCCTGGTACAGCACAGGTGGCCCAGTCGACTGAGCCACTGATTGAGCCACCTGTGCTGAAGCAGGGATGTCCTTACTACCCGACCTGTTGGTGGCCCTTGAGGACTGGAGTTGGCCACCCCCTGGCTTAACCCTTTCACTGGTGGAGGCTGGCAAATATGTTGCAGGCCGCTGTGACTTTAAAAGGGTTCAGACTTCATGAAATACTGTATCCACTGTTAAAACAAGCGAAAAGCAACATTTTAGCAGCAAAATGCTATTAGCAATAACCCTCGGAAACGTCTCGCGGTGAATATCTATTGTTCTCGCTGCCGGCAAATTGATAACTTTGCTTGGAGCTGGCGCTATCTTTCCAATCATATCTTGTCATTATAAATGTTATTGATTAAAGGAATCTGCTTGTCAGCTGTTATAGCTCCACGCCTGGGCGCTCCGATTGGTGGCCCACAGACCCAAGGCGTGGCCAACTGGTGGCCCACAGACCCAAGGCGTGGCCAAACGTGGCCTGCACAGGGTCTTGAAGTGGCCTGTCTGCATCTTATCATATCATTGCCCAGGCAGCTAAGTGCAATTTTGTTCACACTAAAACTCACTTGTAATGTACATTCAAGCCAACTTCATCTTACTGGTTCTGCAGAATATCGCGCTCTAACGCAGAATATCACGACGTATCCCATCGTGCCGCACCCGGGATTAAAATAACCCTGGCCACATCTGTATGCGGTACAGTACGTATGTTACAAATGATTATACTTGACCATTTTGCCAGGATTTGTAAGTATTAAAATGTATCTTAAATTGTATTGGGCCCTTTTACCCCGAATGTGTTTCCTGATCGGACCCCTTTGGGAAATTGGTGGAAGAACCTTACTCTACGGGGAGGGCGTGTAGAGATAAGAAACACGGTTATCGGTTGGGAAAATACAGTAACGTGCGTCTCTTCGGTCTCTTTCACTCAATGTACAAAGCCATTTCCTAGCAGAACGTCACTCCAAGCTTTGTATCCATAACACGGCTTCACTCGTGCGCTTTGTAATAGCTTAATACCTTGTTACATTAGAACTTTTGTAGCAATTACTCAATCGGTATGAAATGATTATTTTCTGTACTGTTTTTTTTAGTTTGGGGTGGATATTTCCTGAAAACCGATTTAGGTCGACATTTTTGTGCTTAAAACCCAATTTATGGACTTTAATGTTTATTATGGTAATTATGAGAGAAAAAAAAAAGTTCATTGCTATCTAACTTTAAACCGATTTTTGGTTAACAACTCCTAAGGCAGAGATGGCCAACTCCTGCCCTCAAGGGCCACCAACAGGTCAGGGTTTAAGGATATCCCTGCTTCAGCACAGGTGGCTCAATAAGTGGCTCGGTTATTGACTGAGCCACCTGATCTGAAGCAGGGATATCCTGAAAACCTGACCTGTTGGTGGCCCTTGAGGACTGGAGTTGGCCGCCCCTGTCCTAAGGCATCAGAGGGTCCTTTGCGTGTTGCAGACCCTTCTGGTACCTAAGGTTAAACAGGCTTCAAGCTTATTAATGTATATGACTGTTTTACTTCTAATAATCTTGTTGTTAAGATGACTGTACGTGTAAAAGCACATTCTGTATGTACTGTAAACAGAAAATGGGTTTAGTAACAATTTAGAGTCTTGAGGATTTTTTCAACTTTTGTCAGTAACAGATATTTACGGATTAAAAAATAAAGCTATTTCAACAAAACCAATCTTGTGTTTTCTATATAATTATAGTATTTCATATGATTAGTATTTGTCATGTGGCGGTGATAGTGTACGCATCGCTGCGCTTCCCATAATAACGCTGCAGACCTGCGTTTGCGAAGGCGGCGGGAGACCCCCACGTCAATCGCTTTAAATGAGCCTCCAACTACATAACTTATTCCTCCCTGTGCTGAATCGTCCTCCCTCACCTCCTTCATTTCAGAAACTCCCATCCTAGGGTGGGACCTCTGTTTTCAGGACGTACGTACCCCCAGGACAAACGTCTGTTCCCATCCATCCCAAGCTTCATCATTCCTCCCAAACTTTATCATTCTTCCCAAGCCTCATCATTCCTCCCAAACCGTATCATTCCTCCCAAACCTCGTCATTCCTCCCAAACCATGTTATTCCTCCCAAGCCGTATCACGCCTTCCCACACCTTATCATTCCTCCCGAGTAACACTATTTCCCCTGCGTCGCTCTATTCCCCACCTTAATGAAGGCCACAGACACATATACATTCTTGTGCCCAACACACAGGGAGATAGAGATTCACCAAATGTCGCAGGGAACTGACACTGATTTTCAGACTGGGCCCATCCACTTTAAAGACTGTGTTCTTGTCACTAAGAAACTCGTTCAGCCGAATAATTAGTGTTCTCCATCTGTCCTGTATATTTTATAATGGGGCAGTTCCGCTTTAGACCAAAGTGGCCTAATGACAGCGATAGTTGTAATGGGTAAAATATAGGATGCTTTAATAACATATCAGACCACTTATAAGGAGTGGTTAAAGTGTGATGGTACTACAGTTCATTTCCTTTTTAGTTACCAGCTCGGGGTATTGTTACTCCTAGGCACCCAGTTTCCTTTCTTCTTGTCGAGGTCTCTCCAACGTAGGGTACAAAGAGCGATTCCGCATTGTAAACAAACATCAATTTCAAAACAAACAGCGTAGGCAGCCGTCCCACCCCCCGGACATCGGGTTCCCCATTATCATTACAAGAAAAGTACTATGCGATGTAGTTAATTTATCTATCGCTACAGGGTCTTGTAGCAATTAATCATTAAGAATCCCAACCCTATCTCAGGGGCGGCCAACTCCAGTCCTCAAGGGACACCAACGTGTCAGATGTTAATGATATCCCTGCTTCAGCACAGGTGGCTTAAACTGATTGAGCCCCCTGTGCTGATGCATGGCTATCCATAAAACCTGGCCTGTTGGTGGCCCTTCAGGACTGGGGTTGAGCACCCCTGCTGTAGATGAAAGAGAACACTCCTTGGTCTTCTATACTAGCACCCTCCCCCTTTTTTGGGGAGTGTTATGGAGAGAAACTGAAAAATGAATATATATCTACCAGGAGCTTCTTTTCGTGCTTTGCTTGGGGATTCGTTTCTTAACTATGGCAATTCTGTTCTTTGTTTTATTATTATTATTATTATTAAGATATTAGTGTAACTTGTTTATCCCTGGGAAGGGGCTGCATGTTCAGCTCTGGAAGAACTAACCTCCTCTTCCTAGCAGAGCTCAGACTGTTTATATTAATAGAGATCATTTTCATTTCTTCAGAGATATGGAGTAGTAAATAGTAGAAATATTAGTGTAACTGTACAGCCGTGACATATCTTAATGTAATTAGCTGTAGAAAAGAAATATTACGAATAATATAGATGATGATATTATTTAGATGCTTGTCAATATGTTAAAAAAAAAACCAACAACAGCAAACCTTTGTTCAATAATGAAACAGTGGCACCAAACTGTGACAGACCTCCAGACGGCAAACTCGGAGCTTCAGGGAAATGGAAAGAAAAAATGCTTTATTCATATTGATCCTTGTCAGACAGAATAAATGTAGAACATCAATGGGATAAATCAGTAGGAGAGACCTTATGCAACACAAATAAACACTACTAATAATAAACAACAGCCCGAGACTAAGTTACTGTTGTGGGCACTGCATGGAAGGTTCCATGGAACCAAAACTTCGGTAGTTACAAACTCATATGAGGTGACTTGGGATGGACCGTGTTCCTAGGTGCCTTAGGCTGGATCTGATAATTGTCCTCCATAACTTGGTCAGGGGGAGATTAACATCCGTAGATTCAGGATCAACAGGGGAACCACTCTTTGGCCGGCTCTATTGACCACCCTCAGGGGTGTACGCCGACACACTTGTTCAGTGTACGGAAATGTTCCGTTGAAAGGGAAAGCATCTGTCCTCCTTCCTAAAGCACTTGTCTATGGGATGAGGCTCCTTCTTCTACAGAGGGTGTGTATAGAAAGGTCTGAATTGAAACTATAGGTGTTCTTAAAAAATGAGGTTGTCTCCACCTGTAGCCTCCTTCATAATGGCCGCCCTTCGCCTGGAAAGATGGGATTCTGATAATAATGTCCCGAGGTCTGTTAGAGGTTGAAGCGGATTTACCAAGGCTCAAAAATGATTGCCCTTTTAAAGGAATAATACCAATAAAAAAACCACAGAATGTCCTTAGAAAGGACAGGACTGGTGCGATTCTCCAGCACAGTCATCCCACAAAGATGGAATGTAAAGGTGATACAGTATAAATACAGGACATAAAACACAAATCCAGGATTGGAAATAAAAAGCACCAGAGAAACACCACTTTCTTCTCCTCCAGTAAATCCGAGTTTGTACATGGTGAATCAGAGAAGCACACCCCGCCGAACACTGCGTTCCCAAAATAATTCAGTTGTTTGTTTGTTATTGTTACTAAATTATTAGGCTGCAAAAAAAAAAAAAACTTTTTCTTTGTATGCTTTGAAAAATCTGCGGGCTCAGTTGATTGCACAGGAGATCCATCTGCTCCAGTTTGCTGCTAAGTAGGTCATTACAAGCAAATTATTTCTTCTTCGCTAACAACTTTCTTCCTGAAATATATTGGTTTTGCTCTGTCTCGTCTCCCCAAACTGAGAGTTACAGTGGATGTTTGTGTGTGAGGGTCAAAAATCTTCACTGAGAAATGATACAAAGAGACAGAAACCAACAGAATGGAAACCTGTACTAGAGTGGGTTGCTTGCTCTGTACTTTCTTAACCCAGATTTAGCAGTGCGAGGCACTTAAAGGGGCCAATGTTCATAAATTCGTCCAAAGCACTTGATTCGCCCAGACCCGAAAATGTGGGTTTGGCTTGAGAGAAGAGAGAGAGGGTATCTCTTATTTACCTGGGAAATATGTTAATAGGAGGCATTTGCATATCCGTTTACCCATATTTCCCAGGTATCTCAGGTGTGTCCATTTTTGATGGATAGGTGTGCCTCCCTCTCTCTCTCAAAACCCATATTTCAGGATCTAGGTGAATCGAATGTTTATGGATGAATTTACGAACAGTAGCCACCGGCGCAGTTGCATTCGCTCGCATGTTTAAAGGGCTTTCTTTAAGTTATTCGAAGCAACTTTTTTTTTTTTTTTATCCCCAAATATTCACTCTTGTGAATAAATACCAGATTTTCTCCGAATTTGAATCTTGGCCAATAATTTGCCCATCACCATTAAGGACCCTGAAGGCAGATTATTATTTTTTTGAAGGAAACATCTTTATCTCGCCAGTTACTCGAGTCAATCTTTATGCTCTGAACCAGTATGAGAAACATTTCTCAAGAAATGTGTATCTCTCCTTACTGCCCGTGGGTGACAGGGCCTTAACCCGTGTGTGACCGGGCCTTAACCTCTGTGTAAATGGGCTTCAAAGGAAAGCCTGTATTGGTCTGAGGAATCCAGCAGGGAGCTGGTTAATTGCAGCTGTAGACAGCCTGGCTCATCAGACAGGTAGAAAAGCCTCCTGCTTACACTGCAGGGGAAATCTCTTCAGGACAGAATAACTGTGCTGCCAGCAAGACACCCTAAAACCAGACCCTCTACATCCAGGCTGCAGCAGACCCTGGAACCCCCCAGAGTGTGCCCCCCCCCTTCCTTATATAGGAAAATATAACACAATCATTGCAAAAACTGAAGCAGGGACTGATATAGCCACCCTTGCTGAAGCAGGGGTATCCTGAAAACCTGACCTGTTGGGGGCTCTGTAGGACTGGAGTTAATAATCCCTAGCATTTTATAATGAGCAATCCTGCAAATTTTGGTGGAAGGTATTTCATGGAATTGTTGGATTATCTGATTAATACCTGCTCCTCGATCACCTACGGAGGCTCGATTTATATTAGCACATGTTACCGATCTCGCCGCTGTAACTGTTGTCTCATCATTTAATCACAGATCCGAAAGACAAGCTTTTTAATGGAAAATTATTTCTCATTGTCTGACGAGCCTGGCAGGCAGAACTTTCTAATTACCATAATAATTGCTTCAAAGACGTGCGGTACATTGTAGCACTTCACATTCACACATAACCCCTTCACTGCCAGAGAAGCCTGCAACGTATTGCTAGGCCTTTCCGGGGGGGTCACAAAAATCTGGAATAACCTTCTCCTCTTAAAAATGTAAAACAAATATATTTTCATAAATATACCACACTGGATCAGGGCGGCCTGGTGTCCAATATTAAACCGGACTGTCCTGTATTTGGACACTCTGTCCAGTAAAAAATGAGAGGTAATACTGGACATGTATGTGTCCGGTATTACCTCCCTGGACATAGTGACCTGACCGGCTTGGGTGGGGGTGGGGGGGACCTGGGGGGAGGGATTTCCCCGAGCAGGGAGAGAAAGGCTGCTGGGCAGCTTCCTCCATCCTGATTGGCTGCTGCTGGGTAATGCAGCCAATCAGGAGGAGGTGTCAGGAGCCTGAGGGTGGGGCCAAGGGGAGGAGGAAACAGCATGGAACAGAGAGAGGTGTGTGTGTGTGTGTGTGTCTCTCGAGTGCGTCACACCTTTCACCATTGTGTACAGTATTTTTGGAGAAGCCGCCTGGCACCCCTATGTGTGTCTTGCCTTGTTTATAGTTTCCATTTCTTGCCCAATAACAGTAATGTCCACATTCAGTACAACACAACAGAACTGTCAGGGTTAAGAGGTTCTGAAGTGAAACAATTACATTTAATGTAAGAATAATTTTCACATATCTAAATTATGCCAGTGTACAGAGCATTAGTAAGACCACACCTTGAATATGGAGTACAATTTTGGGCACCACTCCTTAGAAAAGACATTATGGAACTAGAGAGAGTGCAGAGAAGAGCCACCAAATTAATAAAGGGGATGGACATTCTAACTTATGAGGAGAGGCTAGCTAAATTAGATTTATTTACATTAGAAAAGAGGCGTCTAAGAGGGGATATGATAACTATATACAAATATATTCGGGGACAGTACAAGGAACTTTCAAAAGAACTATTCATCCCACGGGCAGTACAAAGGACTCGGGGCCATCCCTTAAGGTTGGAGGAAAGGAGATTTCACCAGCAACAAAGGAAAGGGTTCTTTACACTAAGGGCAGTTAAAATGTGGAATTCATTGCCCATGGAGACTGTGATGGCAGATACAATAGATTTGTTCAAAAAAAGGTTGGACATGTTTTTAGAAAGGAAAGGTATACAGGGATATACCAAATAAGTAATGGGAAGGATGGTGACCCAGGGAGTAATCTGATTGCCAATTCTTGGAGTCAGGAAGGAATTAATTTCTGAGATATCATTGGATGATATGACACTGGGTTCTTGTTTGCCAGGCTCAGCCAGTCCTGGTTTTGCAGTATTCGTTCCCGTACAGACAACCGTTATCCACGTATAGGAAACATTTATTAGGGTGAACAATACAGGCCCTGATTGCAGTCTGATGAGATACTTATTGTTCGACAGGATTGTGAACCAGAGCTGTGTTTATGGGGTTTTACCTAACTGAGCACACAGTGTTCAAATCATCAACCTCAAATCCTCAAATCTTTCAGTATTCACCATCAAGAATGAAGGGACTGGTCTTCCAATGACCCAACACCATGTCACCCATTCTGTGCTTAGGGTGTTAGTCACTGATCAGACCATGCTGATTAATCATTATATCTGGATAGTGCATACCCGCTGAGCACTCACAGGGCAGATATGGGGCATCTCCTCCCAGGAGGACACAATCAGGGCATGATGTTTGCCCATCATGAGTAGATCCCACAACATACATCTCACCTTTGGATTAACATTAAGGACTTCAGTTTTAATTCTGAATGCAGCAAATACCCTCAAGCAAGTTCAACTACCCCTGCACGTGCAGCTTCCTGTGCTAAGCACTGAACAGCATTAACCCTTGTGCTGCTGGGAGGCTGTCACCAAATGACTAACCCCCATATGTTGGCTGAGCCAAGTCTAGGACTCTCCCGGGTTTCTGGTCACTGCCATGTTTGCATCAATACTGTAGCTCATTTGCACAGTAATTCTAGCAAACCACCCCAGTGTATGCAACTAGAATAAACTACCATTTTAACCTTGTCCCTGGCAATAAAGCATAATCCCTATTCAGAGTAATTAATCTAGCCATTAGGTTCCACCCCCTGAAATCTTAAATTAATATTGTGGTGCCTGAGCAGTATGGCACTAAAGATCTAGCTGTTAATAACCACATGGGTAATGTCCATCTAAACAATGGCTGGGGAGATGAGACAATGAACAGTGCTTGGGGATGTCATTCAGTCACCCTACTGTTTGTATTCAACATCAGCTACAGTGTACTGTATGAGCAGAAACCTCACAAATGCTGAGAAGGAAGAAGCAGAGACCACAACAGACCCCCATCCTCCTCTCCCCCTAATAAGCAGAGAGGCACAGAGTATGGAGAAGCACCATTTATTTAGGCAACTATGGACCAAGCAGATCTTCTGGGAGTGTTGTCTGCTTCTTCATCCCTCAGCAGACAGGAAGTCACCATGTCTGCAGGAACCTCCTCTCCCTCAGCAGACAGGAAGTCACCATGTCTGCAGGAACCTCCTCTCCCTCAGCAGACAGGAACTCAGCATGTCTGCAGGAACCTCCTCTCCCTCAGCAGACAGGAACTCACCATGTCTGCAGGAACCTCCTCTCCCTCAGCAGACAGGAACTCAGCATGTCTGCAGGAACCTCCTCTCCCTCAGCAGACAGGAACTCATGGGGCTAGCACTTACATGTCATGTTTATAAATCAGTTGATTTGGAGATTATTATTATTAATTCCAATTCACCACATTTTCCGGCGGGTTTAGTATTCCGTGGATTTTACGCCACATTGCACCTTTTAAGAAATGAATCTGTCTCAATCCACTTTTTTTTTTATTCCTCCATCCGACCCGCTCCTAATATTCTTCCTGACCTTTCGGAGATTTCACAAGACATGTAATTTACCAAAACCCGCTCACATCCATTCATCTATTATTCAAAGTGTTTAGGTAAAACTCTTGTACCGCTCAGAAAATGTCAATCGTATTATCTTTACTGCACTCACATTCCATAGAACAAACGATTATATTCCACATAATTTGCAATTGTGTTTCTTCCTCATCTAAAATGCAACAGTAGGAAATGTGCTGAATCATGGATTGAAATAATGCCTGTCAAAGCAAAGTGACGGTTATAGCATACTATTATACTGTAGCATACTATTAGTGTAGCATAAATGTTACAAGAGCCTTTTCCAGCTATTATAACGTGCCCCACGTGAACGCTGAATATACATGGATAAATTCCAGTGGACTGTGATGTGTTGGTTATTGGACCCTTTCCCAGTAGGTAACACATTTGTATTTGATATGACATGAAGGTCACATCTGTAGCTTGGGTTAAATTACTATTTATAATGTTTCACAGCGGAGTATAAAAGGGGTAAACCTAAACAGATTAACATCAATTAACACACAACAGGTCACAAAACAGGAATGCGATTTCCCAACATGTTAGGGCAGATTAGGTGGGCCAAGTGATTCGTATCTGCTGGGGGTTTCTATGTTTCACGTTAAGGAGGTCCGTGACCCAAGGAGACTATAATACGAGAAAAGGGAAGGAGGATTAATAGGGTGAGGGGGTTGATATTGTAAGGATGTACTATATGAAGTTCAGTAAATTAGTGTTCATGACAGAGGATTCATGGAGAGCGTTGGGTAGAACACTGAAGAAATAGGTTTTTAGGGAACTTGCAAATGTGGGAAGGGTAGGGGGGAGCCTGGGGGTCTTTTCTAGAGGTGGGGTGTGGGATTGGGAGAAATCTTGGGAGTGGGAGGACGGTATAATGGAGAACAGGAATTGGTCATGGGTAGGTTAAATAGAACACGTGAGGCTGTATCCAGCGATGAGGACAGAGATGTCTGCGGCTGGGGACAGTAATTGTTACTGCATCTGTAGGTAGAGTGATGAATGAAGGGCAGTCCAGAAAGTCGTAACTGGGCTGTGTATAACCCTGTCACTGCCAGAGGGGAGGGCAACGCATTGCTTCGCTGGCAGTGAAGGGGTTATCGTGATGGTTTTAGACGGAGGTCTTTTAAATCTGTTCAACACTGATTGTAAAACTCAACAATCCTTGAAATGTCATCAATATATCACCCAGAGCGCTGCAGCATCTCATATTCCGGAGCTAAATCTCCTCTCCTTACACTGCAGACAACCTTGAGAATTGAAGCTAGGCCAACAGTACATTTGTAAAAAGCAGTTACCTTATAGGCAGAATGGGGAACACCCAGGAGGGCAACCGAGAGGCTGTAAAATGTACATTTAAAGGTGCAGCCCCTCCCAGACCCAAAAAATAAACCACTTGCAAGGGACATGTTTAACGAGTTAAATCTGGATGCCTGACACCTGTAAGTAATTTAAAATAATCGTTTAAAGGTAGTTTGTAAATGTGACGGTAAGGGGATAATCAGGATCTCAATAAAGGTCAAGCCCCTTCAAGGTTACCCCTGATCCGTATATAACTGTTCAAGAGAGTTAGCTCTTGGACCCAGTAACAGTGTGTCTTTCAATGCAAGACTTGTAATAAAGATATTTTTTGTGTTTCTATCTTTCCGGGCACGTCAGGGAGCAGGGATTACTAGGGCATGAGGTTCAAGGGGGATTTTGCGGAGGAATTGTTGACAGAATGTGCCTAGGTATTCAGGGTCCGGAGTTGTCGGTTCCCCCAAAAATGTAGCCAGGATCCATGCCTGATTCTCGGATACATGTAGGCACATTGTCCCCGCAATATGTCCCCTTGAAAATGCTTGCGTGACTCACCACTAGGGTTCCCTGCTTCAGCGTAGCTCTGAAAGGTAAATGAGGCACAGGGATGAAAATTGTCCCTGTAGCTGAGGGAATCCCTAGGTAACAGAGGGGTACTCCAGTTAGTGCCAGGTAGCCCAGAACCAGTATTGGGTACATGGGTGTCCCCAACCGTAGATAAGGTTGTGAGGGGACTCTCAGAGTCCAAGCTATGTCCAAAAGATAGTGCGTGGGGAGTAAAGGCTGATATGAATAAAAGTGCCTTTCTATTCTATTTCCCCTACCCCGTGACTTAGGGATGTATTAAAGTATATTTTATTCATACATTGTAACATACTGCTGTGTACTGAAAGGCAGTGGGACTTTCGGAACCGATGCCCACACAGACTGCCAGGGCTACCAAGTTGGTGCCAGTAAGTCTGCTGGACATCGGAGTTCAAAGCAGCCAGAGGATGCCAGAGGTGTGAGAGGCAAATGCGCAGCGAGGAAAGGCTGAGTATCCTAGTCCAGGGATCAATGGCAGTCGTTCCGGGCTGCCATTTGCTCTGCCAGACTTGGAGGAGCCTGTCACCGCAGGTGGTATTGAGTGACCAGGGACAGAGGTGGCAAACTCGCACATGTCCCTTGGTTCATTCAGATTTCCCGCTAACCTGGCTTTTTCTACCGGCTTGGCGCTGGTTGGCTGCTTGAGAAAGTTCCCACGCTCTGATTGGCCGTAGTATTTTGTGAATGGAGCCTGAAATACTATAAGGATCGATGCACCCAATCAGATTCGTGTCCTCACTCAGAAAGAGCGCGGGCGGGCTTTTCAAAGTTGCTTCTGCGCAAATAGCAGAGCAACCGGCTTTGATTTCAAGCCTGAAAATTCTGCCCAAAATATTCTAAGCCCATCTTTTTGCGCCCAAGTTCTCAGAATCGAACGTAGCGGTCGCAGCTGGGATTGCAAGCCGATTTTAGTTCCAGGAGTTTGGTACTAACTCCCGGTCAAGAAAAGTCCAAGTTCTCAGAAGAGAAGGGAGTGGTGGCGTGTGGAACTTCACGCTATTTTGGGTACCAGGAGATTGCGGTCAGGGGAAAACTATTATTTAGCGTTCCCTGCACCTAGGAGAGTCTAGTTTTCGACCCCAGACCCCCGTGTGTCTTTCTGTCTATATTTGGTGTTTTCTGTGTGTAAGCGATTTTAAGCGAATAAACTACAATTTATTTCACTATCCTGTTTTGCTCAATGTTACGATCCTGGTAAAAAGGTGTAAACGTCCTGGTCTCCCGTGACAGTAAACACGCTGACCTTACACGTGGGAGAGTTTTGATTTCCTCTGGCTGCTCCCTTGTGTAATATATGTGTGCCGAGCAGTAGTTTGCACAGGACACCCCCGCTCTCTCCTGCCTCTTTACATTTATTGGTCCACTAAGGCCTTGATCCACTGTAAAAGGAACGGACTAATTATCTGCAAGGACTAACGCTAATTATCTGCAAGGACAACATCCCAACCCATTAGAACAGGCTTAGTGTCCCGCTATTGTAGCATAATGGGCTTCCTTCCAATACTGGGATGTAACGTCCGTCTTGGCGTTACTGCTATCCAGACTCCAGAATAGGGCTGAGAGTAGGGAGATAACGCTGTGTTATATACACGATGCCTGTGGCATCACACCCATCCTGACCCCACCAAGGCCCTATTTCAGTGTGTGGAAGTAAAGCCAAGTTTAAGTATAATTTAACATTAGGTCCACGTGTTATCCTTAACGAACTGCAGTAAATAGGGGATGAAATGAGAACGCCTCATTTGCATATTATTATCACGAACGCCTGTGTTGGCGCTAATATCTTTATGGGAGAAAACGAGGCCTAACATTATGTTATTGTCCCTTGTGGATACCGTATTATTCTGGGTGCGAGCGTGAGGGGGGTCACGAGAAGAGGCGGAGATGATGCGAGAGGGGCGGACGACGCGAGAGAGGGGGAATGATGAGGGTGAAATGATGCGAGAGGGAGGAGGGGTGTAAGAGGGGCGACAGAGTGGGCGACGCGGGAGAGGGGGAACGATGCATGAGGGTGGGATGACGGGGGAGGGGGGGCGACGCAAGAGGGTTGGTCGATACTCAAAGGTATTTTCTCAAGATTGGTCTATAGTAGGGGTATCTACTTTACCTAGTGAGCTTATGACTACTAAAATATTTCTTGTTTGCTCTCCTTATATTTCTTTCTTTACGCTCGGGGGCTTCGCTTTTGACGCCGCGAGAGGGGTGGTATGCGCGCACGAGGGAGTGGGTGTTCTTGATGGTGTGCGGATGGCAAGAAGAGGTTGTATAGCCAACCTACAAAAGAAAGCAGTGTGGACAGTTCACAATGGGGGTCACAGGAATTGGATAACTAGGGGCACTGGGAAGCCCTCCCCCATGGAGTTGACAATCTAATTTTTTGCGCCAGAGGCACAGGGAGATAAAGTGACTCACACAAGGGCACACAGACATGACACTGGGATTTGGACCTGGTTTACCCACTTCAAAGGGCAGCTCTCTGGTCCCATTCACTGTAAGAGGGGCCAGCAACATTTCCTGGCACCACTGTCCCCAGGTGCCCCCCCCCCCCCCAAATCCCTTGCACTTCTCACACTAGTGTGCACACCAACTTTCCCTGATGCCTCTGACCACAGTGTAGGTCCCCTCACGCCCCCGCCACTTCATGACCATGTGACCCGCCCCCTCACCCTACCTCTCGACCCCAGAGCGTGCCCCCACTCATACCCCTGGTAACTTCTCTCCAGTTGGTGCCCCCCTCCACCCCCCCGGTACGTCTCATCCCCAGTGTGCCCCCTCATCCCCTGGTACGTCTATCCCGTTGTGCCCCCTCACCATCACCCGTTCGACCCCCCCGATTTAGACCTGCCAACAGACCGCCTGCGATAAGTACAGTAGAACCACCCGCCAGCTAGAAACGGTCCGCTCCCCGCTGTGTATGGTCCCGCCTGCGCCGAGACACGCCGCGAAAACTATGATTGAGGCCCCCGGACCCTGCCCGCGACGAGAATAGGTAGGCGTACCAGAGGACCTTTCCATCTGCTAAGGCAGAAAGCACGAAAAAGAAAAGGGGGAGGGTTGGGGGAGGGAGGAATGGTGTGAGGACGAAAGGGCGTGGGGGAGCACCGGGCGCCAGGAGAGGAATAAGCGGATACCTCACCTCATTTTTATTGGTCCCCTCACCCGGAATCCCCTGGTGCACGGAACCTCGTCATCCTCCCGAAGGTCGGGAATTATTCCCGCCCTACCCCCGTTTGCCCCCCAGTATAGAAAATAAAGGGGATCTCCCCATCCCCTTGTGCACGCCCCTCATCCCTGGTCCTTCTCATCCCCGTGTGCCCCCCTCACCCCTGCACCTCTCATCCCCGGTGTGCCCCCTCGACCCCCTGGCAGCACCCTTATCATGTGCCCCCCCGCCTCCCCCTGTGCCCTATCCTGACCCCCAGTGTGCTCCCCTCACCACTCGCACTTGTCCCAAGTCAAATGTCCCCCATATCCCCCCCTACCCCATTCCACCCCCCTCACCCCCAGTGTGCCCCCTCACCCCCAGTGTGCCCCCCTCACCCCCCAGTGTTCCCCCCCTCACCCCTAGCCCCGTGTAACCCCCACTCCCCGGTGCCCCCTCACCCACCACCCCCGTGTAACCCCGCTTTACCCCCAGTGTGCCCCCTCACTCCCAGCCCCCAGTGTACCCCCTCACCCCCTGGCACCTCTCAGCCATTGTGCCCTCTCACACTGGGCACTCTCTGGCCACCAGTGTGCCCCCCTCACCACCTCTGACCCCAGTGTGCCCCCCTCACCACCTCTGACCCCAGTGTGCCCCCCTCACCACTGGTACCTGTCCAAGTATGTTTTCATATAAGCCCTTTAAGTATTTGCTATCACACATGGATATCCTCTGAAGAGGAAACACCAACAGCAAAAATAAAGAAGTGTAAGCTCCTGGGGTTTATTTTCCCAGAGAGGGGCCTCTCCGGCTGGGAGGGTTTCACTAAAATACTAAACTCATCCCATTCTCTTATTTGTATTGTGAGAATTAATTAGGTTATAAAACACTTTATAGTTTCTATTCGGTGTAATGGAAGCGGGTGTGATGTAAATGATGGGATAACAGACCCATATAGAATATATAGGGCCCAGCCCTCTCCCAATGAATACAGTGAGAGGCTCAGTGATGCACAGGGAATGCTGAATGAACTTTACTCATGTGAAGGGAAGCTGATACATTGTTACCTGTGTTAGCTCATTTGATTGAATAGGGGACAGAGTGAGACCAATATGAGCTAATTAATACAATTAATTCACAGACATATTACATCCTCACTAATTATCCTCATACTACACCTGTGCTGCAGCCTGATTGGGGGAAAGCTTGATTCCTATTGGCTGAAAGAGACCCATGTGACCCACAGGTGAGGGTGGTGCTGGGTATAAAAGGCTATCTTGCTGCAGTAGAGCACAGACAGGGGCTGGTGGGGTCTGTGTGCTCAGGAGGTAAGTGGGAGCTGCTGTAGAGGAGCGGGGGCTTGTGAAGTTGATGGTTTTCTCATGTCCCTTCTGTAACAGGCTGGAGGCGGCTGCCTCACACAGAGGTCATTGTGTCTCTGTGCCTAGGTGAGTAAGTGTTACTATGTGATATAAACCTGTTGTCATGCCTCTAACACACAGGCTCTATATATCTATATATCTCTCTACCTCTAACACACAGGCTATATGTATATCTGCCCCCTAACCTGGCTATCTGAGGCTTCTCTGTGCTGTTAGATTTTAGGGGTTGGCCAGTGTGCTGTGGGCACAAGATTATTGGGATGGGGAGCCCTCTGTGCCAATGTGTAATCTCTTGGTAACTAGGTCAGTTGTGTTGCAAACTCCTGATGTAATTAATACCTCTAACTTAATTTATTTTTTTAAATATTTTTTTTTTAATGATGCCAGCCTGGAACTGGTGAGTCCTCCATATCTGCTCGATGGACCATGTGGTTCCCAAGATACTGGTGAGGCTCCTTTCTTCCCCCCCCCCCTCTTTTTTTGGGGGGTGGAGGGGTGGGAGGGTCTTAAATGGCTGTCCAACAGGAAGACACAACTGATGCAGCTTCTTATTGGTCTGATTTGGCAGCCATTTTGTTTTCCCGGAGGGAGATTTAAACCTGGTAAGTATCTTGGTACCAGTGGGGTCTCCAGAGCTGAGAATAGTGATTTTTTTTTTTTTTTTTTTTTTGGGGGGGCCCTTGTTTTCCCTTATATTAAAAAAAAAAAAAAAAAGGGGGGGGGGGGGGGGGTGCTAGTATAGAAGACCAAGGAGTGTTCTCTTCCCCTCTCTGCCCCGATGGGGTGAGGGGAAACTGGATGCCCACAATGTAAGTGAGCCTCTAAGATAAGTGTCCTGTTTTTATATAATATACATTTTGTCACTAGGCAACAAGCCGCTATTTCCAGGTGGCTGCTGGTAAATTAATGCTGAGCATAAGATGGTGAGAATCCCTGCACATGCCATAAAATAGGAGTGAATAGAGCATCTGTGCTAGATGTTTAATGCCTAACAAGGATTGTACCTCTGTCAATATCCTCCGGCCCCTCCTGTCCCTCACAGCTTCACCCTAATCTCACTTTATATTACCCTAATAACTGCCCCTCACACTTCAACCCTAATTTCTCACTATACATCTGCTCAACTCTTGCATTCAGCTCGAGGATGTCTTCTGTCTACCCCCTTGTGTATCTAAAGTTCTCTCCTGCCTAAAATCTCACTCTGGCCACACCTGGCGTGCCCTTCCCCCTCTGTGCCCTTCCCCCTCTGTGCCCTTCCCCCTCTGTGCCCTTCCCCCTCTGTGCCCTTCCCCCTCTCCACTTTAGTAGCTCTGCTGGCTGATACCTATACATCTCGTATGCACTTACCAGAGCACCCTCTTACTGTCTAACTTCTTACCACTTGAATTGTAAGCTCTTTGGGGCAGGGATGCCTTTTCCTATTGTCTGAAGTGCTTATTCCCATTTATCTGTGTATCCTTCACTGTTTGGCTTCTATATGGCTAATCCCCATGGGTACCTGGGCAATGCTGTAGAATAATGGGTGCCAGGAGCTTTTGTAGTAAGTAATTTACTTGTCCCCATGGCCCGGCACTGCTCGTGTACATTGTGCCGGCTTGGTAACTACCATTTCCACACAGGTGAGGAATATTGGTGGCGATCTGCTGGGTGCCATCTTTCCTGAGGCCCCCTGGGGTGTTCCATATTGCTTTTTATTACTTCTGGATTACATTCCTTCCAGGGATCCTAATTTAACAGGTTCTATCCCTGTTTACAACATAATAAACAGGGGTGCCTGATCTGTACTATTACTTTGGAAATTGACTGCTCTACTCTCCCTGAGGCTCCTCTCCTCTTGACCTCTGGGAACCTAACCTTCCAGAATAGTCCCTCCATATACCCCTGTGTGACTTCAGGATCCCCATAGCAACCTAGGGTGGGGCCCAGCATACACCAGCCATGCTAGTAACCCTTTAGGAGGGGAGTTATCTGCACTATGTGACATGTATTACTGCTGTAAAGTGCTTTTATAAATAGCTATACAGGAGGTTGTCAGTTATCGGCTGGAATCTGTCCTGCAAACTGCTCTTGGATTGCAGATCCAATGTTGGTCCATGGCAGTGAGCACCGTATAATCCTTCCTTCCAATGCTGCATAATGCATTATCTGGCATTGGATAATTTGTTTGCTGGATAACGGATCAGTTGATGGTGAGGACCACCTGTATGTACATTAAGGGTCTCATCAGTCTCCAGGTCTGAGATTTTGTGTTATACTGACTTTTCTTCTGACCTTTACATTGCAGTCTGCTTCCATAGTGTGAGTGACATACAATGGGTAATGTGTCTTTGTTTCTCGTGCCTTTCCAGCTTGGTTATAAAATGACCTTTGGAACTCGCACTTGGCCTGTGACATGTTGGATCCATCTATTTGGGATCACATAAAAACTGAGGTGTGTCTCCTAGTGATCCATGAATACTCTGGGTTTACTGAGCTCCTTTGCTGCTTGGTTCTGTTACTTCTGACTCTCTCTCTTGCAGGTGTGAAGAATCCCACATCCTGGATATTTGATCTTAAGTTTTTGTTTATTTTTTTGGGTCCTGTCTCACTGCCTCAGTCCTGACCTTACCACCCGGAGGGGCGTTTCCTTTGTATATCTCCCCAATGATGGGGGCAAGGGCAGGACTGGGGCAGTGATGCTTTGTTACGGCCGCTCTGTGAAGAATCTGTGGGTCCTGTTGGCATTGCTGTACTTTGGACCTTCTGCTGATGGATAGGAGGTTCCTGCTGACATGGTGAGGAGGTTCCTGCTGACATGGTGAGTTCCTGTCTGCTGGAGGAGGAAGAACCAGACAACACTCCCAGATTGGCCTTGTCCATTGTTGCCCAAATAAATGGTGCTTCTCCATACTCTGTGCCTGTCTGCTTATTATGGGGAGAGTAGGGTGGGGGTGTCTGCTGTGGTCTGTTTCTTTCTTCTCAGCAGTCAAATGAGGGGGTGAGAATTTCTGTGCATAACGTAGAGGGGGAGAAGGCTGGCATGTCAGTTATCTAGCTGCTATTAGACCTACTAATGCCATTGTGGCTTGTCTGCTAGATCAAGCAGTATAGATACTACTGGATTAACTTCAGCAGCTGGCTGTACGGGGCCACAGTGACCAGTATAAAGCTAAATGGGGATACCACTTTTTGCAGGTGGTAGACATTGTACTTGCATACACAATTGGATTGAGGCACACTGCAGTGACAAAGTGGAACTGATCAGTGTCCTTACAGATATGTCTCAGTGACATACTTCTCAGTGGAGGGTTAATGCTGGTCAGTACAGAGCATACAGCTGTACAGGTAGTGGTTTGGGTTAATGTGATCAGATAATCGAGTTAAGCACTTCTGCAGATATACACCTGTGTAACAAATGCACTGTAACTAGTCAGCACTCACTAAGCCAGTGTAAGGATCACTGACTGACACTCTATCTGTATCCCTGATGTAGGGATTAGTGTCCACTGCCAAGAACTCTGTATGGTCAACTTCCTTTTTATTCTAATGTAAACCCCCAAATCTCACTCCTTCTTGTGCTCATTAGGCAAAGCCACATAAACCAGGCCCTGGATTTCTCTCACCAATAAATGTTTCATATAGGGGAATTGTGCCAGTCTGTATGGGAATGAATACTGTAAAACCAGGACTGGCTGAGCCTGGCAATTTGGACCCCCATTCCCTGTTGATGCAGGTTTCCCAAGGTAATTAATACATTGAGTTCTGGATCTGGTATCTGCACTTGACACGAGTCAGTTTGACAGGGACCCTGCTAACACAGGAAAGCTCATTTTAGGGAGAGAGTAAGCGTGCCATTGATGGACATTGGGAGAAGGTCAAATGTTTCCAGGAACACTAGAAAGGATCCATTTGCAGGTAGGGATGAAGGAGCCCCCCAAATAAATACAGTCTGTATGCAGCTGGGGGAGCAGAGATTAGACATTTAAAGTGAGAGGGAGACAGTAAAGATGTCAGACAAATAAAATAATAAGTGGTGTCCTGTACAATCCTCAATGGGATTTTGTAGCAGCCAAAGTACAATTTCTAACTGATCAAACATTTTAAAGTGTCATATCTCTCTAATATATATATATATATATATATATATATATAAAAATAAATCATCCCCTAAGAAACAGCCTGACATTAGCCTCATGCTGATGGACCCTTCTGGTTACACGAGGCCATCTCATAAATGTGAGAAAAGACCCCCCCCCCCCAATTGATGCGCTTAAAATCTATAGGGATCATTCATTCACCTAGATTCCATTTCCACATTAGATTTCGGAGAACAAAAAGAATGCAGGTCATAATTTTCTGCAGATGAATGGGTCCTATCTCACTTAGAATTATATAGGATGATAGCTGCAGCAGCATTAGTGACCTATTTGGCAGCAATTGCTTTCTTCTGATAATAGGAAAAAATCGAAGTGGTCACATCACTATTTCTCCATTTCTTAAAATCCACAGCAAAGACACACTTGGCTACCCACAGGGTACTGCAATACGAATTAGAGATTGCTCTATGGCAGAAAAGTGATTTACACCCCTTTGATTCCTGAATGGCTACCTATGTCAATATCGCCACATTGGCTGTTTTACTAACTCTATTTCACTACAAGGATTAACACCCTTCCAGGGGGCCAAACCACCTACCTGTCACCTACCACCGTCAATCTCCCACCCCCTCGTGTGGAGTGTCTTAGTAGCAAGCAATGGGGTAATACAACATAACACTCACTTACTCCATCCTTTGCGAGTTCTTCCTGGGACAGTCCATGGTCAGGGACCCGAGCAGAACTACTCAATTGAGCCAATGCCTTCAAGCCAAAGCAAGCCAATTAAACCCCTAGCCGAAGGAAATCAAACCCCTCCACACAAGTCTAACCGTTCAATAATATATGTAAAACTACTCTCCAGGTTTTGGGTACATAACCAACTAGTCTATCAGTTCTTACCGCAGATGAGACCCCCTAAACATGGATTATAGTAAACACTCCCCTCCCAACCATGTGAAACTAAGAGGCAACGCAGTGATTGCCCCTACGGGAAATATCGAAAAAACATATCACATAAGAATAAGAATGAAGTGCGGGTCCGGTGAGGAGAGCAATAGGGGCCGGCGTAGAGAGCAGCAGTTAGTTCTGGAGATATGGTGACAAAGGGGAGGCGAGAGGGGCGCCGCTCAGGCCATTCGTGGGGAGTCCGCCCTTATCTTAGTTGTCCCCTTCGGGGGGCAAGGGAACCGGAAGTCGGCATCTCCCTCCCACGTCTGTGACAGGCCCGCGCTCTAAGTGGGGGCCAAAATGCTACAAAATATACTTGTGACGTAGCGCTTGTTTCCTAAGTGGTGGCCCCGCCAATGGTCACAAGCCATTTTGTAGCATTTAGGGCCCCCTTAGTCCGCGAGGCCGGGCAAGCATACGGGGAGAGCGTGGTTGCCTGCCATAGGACCTGCCCCGGAGGGGCTTGCGCTGGTTCCCTTTCCTTTCCCAAAACACTTTCTGGCTTTCTAGGCCTTTTTCCTTCGCAAATAAAGGGCCCTTTCTGTGGGCTCTGCAACCCCAAAGGTCTCCCCTCCTGTGTTTTATATTTAGTTTACACCCCATTAGTTATTAACTATCCTATACTAAAGCCTACCCCGTTAAGACAGGGAAACCGGAGTCAAAACGGTTATTGAAGGAACTCAGACCATTATCTTTGTTTGTCTGCTGTTTCCATCACAGACTGTGTCCTTAAACCTGCAGCGGGACTCGAGACCCTTGCACCCTCACACACTAGAGCCGCTTCACCAGCCCATGATGCCAACCCGACAGGTTTATACAGACACAAGCTCCTGTTAGATCCCCTATATATTGCGTCCCTGCAGTGGCACACTAAATCGGCAACTCGGGTTTGTGTTTTGTATATAATATTTCAAAAATATATATAAATGTAGAAATTAGACCTATGGCCCTTCAATGATGAGATCCTACTACTCATAGGAACCGTGGGATTTGTGTAAACCCCTGTGTCACAGTCCTCCAGGTAAAACATTTACAACGCTCCCCTCAGTCAGCCACCTGGGGATACAGATTTATATTCAACTGGGTTTTCTTAACATAGCAGATACGCTCTTACTACAGGGGGACGCAATTGACAATTGTTTCCCCTAGTTTGTGATTGATTGTGGGAGACTATTCTGCCTGGTTCATAATATCAGGTGTACGGAACGCCTTATTCCTCTCTCTTGTGATATGTTGGTTCCTAAATACTCCAACTAACCAAATATATCAGTGAGTACAGCAGAGCCTCTGGTCATTGCCTCAAGTTGTCACCATGACGAAAAAGGGGGGTTGAAACCCTATACTGTGCAGAGCCCACAGAGGGTTAGTGGGATGTAATCACTGTGATGAGAGCAGAGGTTGGTGAAGACGAGAAAGAGGCATTTCATTGTGCCCTGTGTATCTCTCCCTCACTATAACAGGGTGCTCCAGAAAAGGAAGTTGAAGACACAAGTGCTGGGTTTGGGTTCTGAGCCCATGTGGGTCTCTCTCTGTGGGACGGGCGCCTTCCTGGGATGGACACGTTCCCTATTATCTGTGTTTTATAAATCAAGGGCAGCCCGGATCGGATAGTTCAACTTGTCCATTCCTTTCGCCGCCGGCTTATGCTCACTTCAAGTACCAATACATAACACCCCCCCTTGCCTCCGGTTTTCCTGTCATTCTTCTCTTCTCCCAGCTCTCCTTCCAACGTGTATGTAGAGAACACGCTGATTATCACACATGCGCTTCCCTCATTTACAAAATCTTAGTGAACTTATACCCAATGTTTCTCAGTTTTTTTTTTTTTTTGGGAGGGGGGGGGGGGGGTTTTTTTTTTTTTTTTTCCCCCCTTTTTTTTTTGTGGTTTTTTTTTTTTTTTTGTTTTTTTTTTTTTTTTTTTTTTTTTATGTTGTTTTTTTTTTTGTTTTTTTTTTTTCCACTTTTTGTTTTTTTTTTTGTGTTTGTTTTTATTTTTTTTTATTTTGAGAGAGGTCAGATTTTGTTCTCTTTTTATTCTTTTTTTTTGTTATTATTTTTTTTTTTGTTTTTTATGCGTTTTTATTTCCCCTTTTTTTTTAGTCTTGTTTTCCCCCTTTTGTAATGTTTCTGGGGGGGGGGTGTTTTTTCCTTTACGTGTTTATATTTCAGTATTTTATCCTGGTTTTTTCCACCTGTCCTCAGTTGGCAACGGGGAATTCTCCTTAGTGTGTAGGGTTAGAGGTGCTGAATCGATACTCGGTTCTGTTTGAGGTTTGATCGCCGCTAATGAAATAGAAATGACACAGGTGCCTGCGCATGCGCGACGCACAGACGCACACACGCGCACACGCGCACACCTTCTGCGTTTGCCCTTCTTATTCTGCACCAAGTGGGGGAGTGTGAGAGAGAAATGGATGCAGTTACATTCATATTATCCTGTTGGGATCTAACGATTGTTGTGTCTACCACAATATTTTCACATATAAAGATATTGATTAGTTTTTTTCTGTGTGACATGTCTGCGCGCAGTGAATGTGATCGTGTTCTCCCGTGTCATCGTGACGTGTCTCCCCGTGTCTGTGTGACTTGATCTGTTAAACAGCTCCCCGGAGCTCCCCTAATGGGAGATTTGGGAACAAGGTGCAGTGAGATTCTCAGAAAAACAGACAGTATCATTACTTTTATGAAATCACAGTAATAATAATAATAGCATTGTCTTGTATAATAACTGCTAGTTTTACACAGCGCTTCACAGAGACAATCCCTGCCCCGTGGAGCACAGGGAGGCACAGGAGATAAAGCTGACTTGCCCAAGGTCAAAAGGAGCGACTCGGAATTTTGACCGCGGCTCCCCTGCTTCACACTCAGTGCCAGTCAGCTGTCTTTACTCACTGAGTCGCTCCCTCCTTCTCTCCCAGCATCCCCTGCTTCACACTCAGTGCCAGTCAGTTCTTTACCTCACTGAGCTGCTCCTCTCATCCAGGTTCCGCACCCTGCTTCAACACTCAGTGCCAATCAGTCGTCCCTTTACTCACTGAGCCGCTCCTTCTCCCAAGTGTTCCCTGCTCACACTCAGTGCCAGTCAATGTCTTTACTACTGAGCCGCTCCTTCTCCAGGTTCTACTGGCTTCACACTCAGTGTCCCGTCAGTGTCTTTACTCACTGAGCACGCTCCCTCTCCCAGGCTTCCCCTGCTTCACACACTCAGGTGCCAGTCAGTGTCTTTACTCAGCGAGCTGCCTCCTTCTCCCAGGTTCCACTGCTTCACACTCAGTGCCAGTCCAGTGTCTTTACTCACTGAGCCGCCCCTTCTTCTCCCAGGTTCCACTGCTTCACACTCAGTGCCAGTCAGGTGTCTTTACTCACTGAGCCGCTCTTCTCCACAGGCTCCCTGCTTCACACTGATGCCAGTCAGTGTCTTTCTCATGCACTGAGGCCGCTCCTTCTCCCAGTTCCCTCTGCCTTCACACTCAGTGCCAGTCAGTGTCTTTACTCACTGAGCCACTCTTACTCCCAGGTTCCCTGCTTCACACTCAGTGCCAGTGCGTGTCGTTACTCACTGAGCCACTCCCTCTCCCAGGCTCCCTCCCCTGCTTCATCACACTCAAGTGCAAGTCAGTGTCTTTACTCACTGAGAGCCGCTCCTTCTCCCAGGTTCCCTGCTTCACAACCAGTGCCAGTCAGTGTCGTTACTGACACTGAGCGCTCCTTCTACCCAGTTCCCTGCTTCACACTCACCTAGTGCAGTCAGTGTCGTTACTCACTGAGCCGCGCTCCTTCTCCCCAGGCTCCCCTGCTTCACTTCACACCGAGTATCCATTCAGTGTCTTACTTCAACTGAGCCCACTCCTTCTCCCAGGCTCCCCTGCCTCACACTCAGTGCCAGTCAGTGTCGTTACTCCACTGAGCCGCTGCCTTTCTCCACCTCTCCCCTGTCTTCCAACACTCAGTGCCAGTCCAGTGTCTTTACTCATCTGAGCCACTCCTTCTGCCCAGTGTTCCCTGCCTCACTCAGTGCCAGTCCATTGTCATTACTCCCTGACCGCTCCTTCTCCCAAAAAGATTATGTATACACAGGCTCAAGTACTTTCAGAAAAAAAGTCTTATGGGAAAAGATTATTGAAGTATTTAAAAACATCCATAGAGACCCTCCATGTCTGCGCGCTTGTGACAAAACAATCTGTGACTTTTATAGCTGCACACCCCGGGCCTTAGTTGGTCTGTTGGATGCATCAGGGCACGAATATACAGAGACAGACGACATGAAAGGTTCTTTTGTTAGTGATGTTTTCATCATCTGGGCCGTTTTTCAGACATAAAGGACGTGGGTAAGAGATGACAGTCCCAAAAGCGGCTGCTTTAATTGTGCTACAAAAAAACCCCACATATCACGCTGATCTCCAAATATCCTTCCTAAAAAGGTTTTGTATCTTTACCCAAATTCTAACACCCAGTAAAGGAATATCCAAACTGCTTGGGACAGACAAGGATCTCATTGTGTCTAAGGTGTCAGAAACTGGTAGCAGAAATATATTAGTAAGTTATAAATATTAAGATATACTATCTATATATATATTATAAATATACTATATATAATATATCTCTAATATATATATATATCTATCTATAATATTAGATATATTATATATATATATATATATCCCCAGCCTCGTACAACCGGTATTACCAGATCTGCATCCAGAAAGAAGAGACAGCCACATCACTGAGGAAGGTCACGTGTAGCTGACCGAAACGTCGGATGTAGTGCTTTGGTTTTTGTTACCTTAATATATTGTTATTTCAACTTGGCTGTGTGCTGTCTCTTCTTTCCGGATGAAGATCTGGTAATATCTGCTGTTTCAATATCGCATATGGGATAAGCATCAGCATTTCATTGTTTACAGAGTGCCTGCTGCCTTGTTTCACCTATATATACATATATACACACACACACAGACACGCACATACACACTGTAAGCACCTGTCACAGCCTGAGAGACGCCCACTAACCCCCACATCCCTGTGTGTAACTGTTACCCATGTACGGTGCCATCATTATACCCTACCCTATGTTAATCATGTTACCCTACTCCCTGCTATTCATGCTTTGGCAATAGCAGATCAGAATAACAATGATTTGTGTAATTGGCTTCCTTAGAAAGGATTCATTAACCCTCGTGCTGCACGATGTGCTGCAGGATGCGCTGGCAGAGCAGGGGTTAACTGGAAGGAACAATGAGAGAGAGCGAGGGAAAGAGAGAGAGCGAGGGAAAGAGAGAGAGGGAAAGAGAGAGACTGAGGGAAAGAGAGAGAGAGAGCGAGAGAGCGAGAGAGAATGAGAATTGAAATTGGTGTCACATTTTGGTAAACGCACACTGAATTTTGTCCCTACAAATGTGAAAGTCAAACTCTGCCTATAGCTTGAAGTTAAACGTTTGTAATGTACTTTATAGCTCAACTGTGGTATCTCCTGTTCTGGAAGGTGGAACCTGTATAGAGGTTATAATCAGAAATGAGCGTTTCGATGATCTCACTGTCCTTCAAACCCAACTCCGACCCAGCGAATTCTGTCAGACACACCGTTTTTCAATAAAGAATAAAATACTTTATTAGCACATTACACATATTACAAAATAATTTAACTGTTTAAATGGCTAAGAAAAAATATTGCATTTTCTGCAAGAAGATCTGCCCCTAATACTAGATTTACCATGTTCCTGTTGAAATCCAGTGGTTTTAATTCAACAGAAGTTGGAAACTTACCCCGTCCTGTTGAGAGACGGACAATGAATGACAAAGGTCCCACCCAAAAGTGGAAGGGGTAAAACATCACTGTTATCTACTCTGCAACTTCTAGATGCTCCCAGCTTATCAATGAATACGTGGAGATGTACAGAATGCAATATATACCTATATATATATATATATTGGCCGTCATATGGTTTATTTTCTTGTAAGGGAATTTCAAAATGAAATATGTCAGGAACGAGGCGTGGAACACGTGGTGGAACACGTGGCTTGAAGTGCTGCCGTTCAGCTGCAGTGGACCCTTTGCTTGCCATGCCCGACGGATGAACACTACAAAAGACCAACCATTATATACCCAGTAGCCTCTCGGTTACAGTGGCGTTGCTTCTGTGACGTTGAGCGATTAGATCTGCAGGAGCACGGCTAGGCCGGCCAGCACCCATTTGGAAGGGTTCTCTTTAGTCTTGAGGTTGAATGTCCACACGTAAGTTGGACCTCTCTGTCGGGTCTTATATACGGGGCAGGCGTACACGTTACGGGTGTCCTGCTTGTCCACTGGGATGGCCTTGATGAAAATGACAGGCATGGCCGGAGTTAGGTCTTTGAGTCGAGCGTCTGTGATGATCCCAGTCTGGGAAGAAAAGACGAGAGCAGGTTTGGCGCAAGTTGTGTACAGGGAGCAGATATGTCATAGTGCCACAGGGCAGCATCATCACCTCTCGGCTGCTCCTATTGATTGAAACTCGAAACCTCCAGTTCAATTGGGCAGCTAGGAGATTGTCTACATACAAAACCATAAACTGTACCGCTGATAAATTCCCCTTTACCCCATGATAAAAATATTCATCAGAACCCCTAAGGACATGAAATGTACATGTCTGATTGGTAATCTTTGCACACATGATAAGGCGCTTTCAGAAGTTGCTCCTTTGCTTTTGAAGATCCTCCATTGAAGGATGAGGGGCGGCCAACTCCAGTCCTCAAGGGCCACCAACAGGTCAGGTTTTTAGGATATCGCTGCTTCAGCACAAGTGGTGCAGTCATTACGACTGAGCCACTGATTGAGCCATTTGTGCTGAAGCAGGGATATCCCTCATACCTGGCCTGTTGGTGGCCGTTGGGGACTGGAGTTGGGCTCACCCTGTTGTAAAGTGTACCTTTTTTTATATGCCAAATGTTGGAGGATCTATGATATGGGAAATTAAAATGGCTGTCGATAATGAAAGGTGTGTGTGTGTGTGTGTGTGCGCAAATCTGTATATATCAATGTGTCAGTGTGTGTGTGAGTGTGTGTGAGTGTGTGTGAGAGTGTGAGTGTGAGTGTGTGTGTGTAAATCTGTATATATCAATGTGTCAGTGTGTGTGTGTATCATTGGTAATGTTGTGTATATGTGTGTTAATGTGTGTGTATGTGCTTTTGTGTACTGTGGTAAGCCAGCATTAGATGTCATCTTTTGGGGTCAGCAGCTATAAATTAGCCCACCGCCCTGCAATATGGTGTTGTCTCAATCTGGCAGCAAACAGGTTAATAATATATGTTATTATAAAATATTTGCCCTGTCTTATGCCCACACTGCGTCTGTATACTGCAGTATATATAACAACTAGAAATGATCTCACTGCGCGCTTCTGTTACTCGTTAAACCAAATTCTCTCTCTTTTTCTCCTTAAATTTGGACAAAGCATATTCTGGCACACGTCACGTCCCCTCCCTCTGAAGAAAGCCCCCTCCCTGGCACCGTTTCATCAATCCCTTTCCCCAAATAGTACAATGACATCACGTCTGATTATGAATTGCCATGGAAACAATATCTCCTTATACATTCAACTCGGATACCCTCAAAAGACAATTTTATTGCAAGATAAATGATACGGGAACATTAATTTGAATGAAAAATTAGGAATATTCCGGGGCTTCTGAAGCCGAACAGATATTTGAATGAGAAATGACGCTGTGTCTAACAGCAACATACAGTATTAACTAATATACCTGCCAACAAAAACTACAAATATACAAAAAAGCTTGCAGTAAACATTTGAATGTAATAGATCTGTCTCACATAGGATCCCACGTGGGATAGATCTGCCCCACATAGGATCCCACGTGAGATAGATCTGCCCCACATAGGATCCCATGTGAGATAGATCTAATACATTCAAGTGTTTACAATCAAGCTTTTTTGTATATTTATAGTTTTTGTTGAGTTATTAGTTAATATGTTGTTATAGATCACAAACAGGGTAAGAATACATAAAATGCAGAATGCGTGGGGCTCTCGCGCTGTAACACAGCAATACGCGGACACACGTCCGATTGCCTAATATTTTCTGTAATGCTAATTTGGAGACATAGATCAGAGTCTCCAATATAAATTTCAGTTTGGATTGCAGCTGTTACTGTTGTGTCGGGGAGTCTATGGTTGCCATTCCACCTCCCAGAATCCTTTGCTTTTGCTATGTTCCCTGTTTATAGCCTCTGCCTCCAAAGTGAGGGCAGTGACACCATCAGACTGGGGGAAAAAAAAGGAGCTTAATCAGCTTCCATCTGCCATTTTGTTTTATCCCAGGCAGCAGAAATTGGCAGTGGTATTTTCTCCCATGTAGAAAAGGCCAAGGAAGTTTAGGAGAGGGGTGCAGGACAGGGAAGGGAATTGCATTTTTGAAGCAGCCCATCCCAGACAAATAATGATGTCAATGTTACTCACCTGGATTCCGGTACCTGCCATGTTTAAGTAAAGCGATAATTCTTTACATACAATGATGTAGCTAACATGTGGTTACAGCGCACATCCAATGACACAAACCCTAGAGGACGCTCCCTCTCTTTCGTTGTGATCACGTCCACCACTCTCCGTGAAGGTGATGGTGTCCACCGGGCGTCACAAGGACCAGTGAAGGGCCAGCTTTTGTAACATCCAATGGACGTCTACACTCAAGGTGTTGAAGGTGATGTTCCCTCAATATGTCCTACATTATTTTTAAAGTGAGCTCAATTTGATGCTCTTTAAATCATATTACCAATATTATTATTTTTTGAAGGTTCACAGCCTGCAGAAGATTGTTCTGATCTCCTGCTGTTTATTGTGACTCACTCCACCAAGCATCACGGAGGTGTTTTCTATGCAGACCGTAAAGAATCTCAATTACCTCAACAGTCATTCTGAACATGTCTCTTGGCATCAAGGTATGAAAGTCTTTTGCCACTGAAGTGAGTGTCTCACCTGCATGTCCCAGCGTGCTCCTTCCATGAACAAGCCATGGACGTAGGCCCCTTCCCGGGGAGGACTGCTGAAGTCCTCTCGGTTTTTCTTGGTCACGTCACACTGCAGGGTCATCTTATCCAGAGGCCACTCGTTCTTCCTGGCCATGGACTGCATGATAGCCGTGAGGAAGGACTGCGGGTTGAAGAACCCAGCCAGCCAGACGGCGGAAGGCAACGCAAAGTCCCCCGTCCAGGTCTCCAGCTCTTTGATACGGCTCAAGAGGTCAACGAACCAGCCGGCCAAGCCAGCCATGGATGGATAAGCTCTCCTGGTCCAGGATTCTGGCACCTGATCCAGAAAGATGGCGTTCTGCAAGTTCTCCATGTCACTGGTCATTGTCAACTCACCCTGGGAAGATATAAACAATTTAAGGTTCTGGTTAAAGGTGCAATTCGTGGTAAGTAGCAGCCTTGTAGACTTGTTGTAGGTTGTGATACCTTTTAGTGGATCAACATTCGAGTTTTTCACAGATTCATTCTAATATATACACACACACTGTACATATATAATTATATATATATATATATATATACGTCAGCGTCATACGTGGCGTCAGCGCAGCGACAGAACGTGGATGTTACTCTTGCACAGCCGAAGTATACATACATACTGTGGTCTTTTCATTAGTTTCCAGCAGTAAATAAATATTGAAAATATTAGGCGCGGTCACATTGAAGTGCACGTTAACCCTTTGAGTGCCGAAGAGAACGAGCCTGTTTATGTTTTGGACGCAGCAGCTACGTCTTCGGCTGTGCAAGAGTAACATCCACGTTCTGTCGCTGCGCTGACGCCACGTTAGGTCGCTTTGGCGTGATTTATCTTATTGATTACACGCGCGCAGAATATGATGGGTTGTGATTTACGTGGACAGCTCGGGAAGAAAGTGTTACATTCATCTATATGGTAAGAGTGAAATAAGAATATCTTAGAACAAGAATTCCGGAACACACAGGAAACATTACACTGCGTCTGGAACAACATAGGGGCCTATGCAGAGAGCAGCGCTATTTCGAAATTCGCCATTTTTTGGAGAAAATCGCGCAGAAAGCAGCAGAAAATGGCGAGTTCCAAAAAACGCGCCAATTTTTCTTTTCTATTTGTAAAACTCGCCTCGCGGCTGGCGAGAACCTCAATCTCGCCAGTTTTAAAAATATCCTAATGCAGAGAGGCGCGAACGGCATCTAGCGGCTGTTCGCGCCAATAAAATGGCGCGATTGTCTCCGTTTTGCCTCGCCAAAAAAAACTGCCGCTCGCGGCCATTGCAAAGGGAAAAAAAAAGGCGCGAATTTGTTTTAACACATTTCTGAAGCGCGCATCTCGCCAATTTAAACTCGCCACACGCATCCATGTTAAACATAGCAGAATTCGCACTTTTCTGCATATGGAGATTAAAACTCTCCAAAAAAGCTACTTTTTAATAAATTCGCCAATTTTAAAATTCGCTGCTCTCTGCATAGGCCCCATAGTGTTTCTAGACATTTTAAAAGTAAACATAATTGTGATTCCACAAAATTATAAAATATATTGGTATCCAGATTGTTCCATAAGGAAGATGTGGTGGAGACAGAGATAAAATGCAGACACTGTCCCCATTAGGTTTAAATGAGGAGATTGATGTTTGGTCATTATATTAAATCCACATTAATTTAACCTAGATCCTATATGGTGATATCGTTGTATCACATTTAATTAGTGAATTAATTTAGAGGCCCTAAACCTTTCTAAATAGTTCCTACTCTCCATTTATGTTGATCAAATTTGGTTTTTGATTGTGCTATCTGGTTTCCCTTTCTTCTATTTAGCACTAGTTAGTACTCTTCTACTGCCATTTAATATGTATTAACTTTTGTTTCTTTTATCTTATAGAATATCTGTGTCGGTTATGGTATTTTACCAATATTAAAATTGTCAAACCTATTGCCGTGACATTCTAGTATACCTCCGAGTGAGGGGCGGTCTTATCTAGCATCAGCCAATCACAGGAGAGACATGGGTATTTCAAGCTCCCAGAAGGTAACCTCCGATATTCCCCGACGAAGTATATTCATATACGAAACGCATAGGGAGGAAGAGGGCGCGTTCCACCCCATTACCTATTGAAGTTCCGCTGTAATATCAGCAGTGACTGTGTTCGGGACTTTTCCAACTTTATTGCTAAAGACGCGACGCGAGTACCCAGACGGCGCCATCTGATGACGTCATCAGCACACGTGCGGTGAGCCGGAACCGGCAAGGGGAATTCTCCTCTCTGCCACAGCGGTGGTCATACCCTCACTATACAGCGAGGCGTCCAACTGATGTGGAGAGAGCATCCATGCAGCCACCAGAGAAGGAGGAGGGAAACCTGATCCAGCTGCTGGGCTCTCACGGCGTGTTCCAGGGTCACAGTCTGCCCAGCGGTAACATGTCCCTAACATGTCCCTAACATGTCCCTAACATGTCATGCTGATTTTTAGCAATTTTGATGTACGTGCAATACTCACCTTTTAAGTTATAAATACTTTTTATTTACTACACCATGAGGTTTTTTGCGCTGTTTTTCTCTTTGTTTTTATCTATATGGAAACAAATATAAATCTAAAACAAAAAAAAACGCTGCCGCACACCAATTTATCGTTGTTTTTTTGGCTGGTGTATTGTATTTTTATACCAATCATGCATCATAAACTCATCCCTAATCAAAACTGTCTTAGTCGGACCATCTGTTATATTTTTCTAATCAAAAATATCCTGATAAGAAGGAAATCAAACAATTCCAAGCTTGAAAGAACATAAAACGTATTAAAAAAAGATAGGATGTGGTTCTAAAAAATGCTGATGATATTCATCCATATTTATATTTATTACCTTACTTAACCCTAACAAAAAAAAGTTTTGATGTGCAGTAAAAGAAGAATGGATATGTTAGTTCAACATCCCCCTACATGTATTTTTACTCAGCTATACCCCCTGCTCTAAAACACACCCCTACAAACCGTCCTCACACATCCACTTTCTTGGCTTACTTCTGGGGATACCTCTCCAAATCGTGGTCACTTTCTTATTTCTACATGCTCTCGTCCTCGCCTCCCACAATCAACATTACCTCCTCGTGGAGAGAACCCCTCTAACCTCATACCCATCCCCTGCCACCCTCCCTCCTCTCTCTCTTTCTCCTGTGCCCTTTGGAATGCTCGCTCCCTTTCTAACAAGTTCCTCTCTGTGCATGACTTCTTTCTCTCTCACTCCCTGCTTCTCTTTGCTATAACTGAGACCTGGCTCACTCAGTCTGACTCTGCTCTGGAAGCTGCCCTCTCTTATGGTGGCCTTTCTTTCTCCCACACTCCGCGCACTGATGGCAGGGGTGGAGGCGTGGGGCTCCTGCTCTCCTCTCTCTGCCGTTACCGAACCCTTCCTATTCCTCCCTCTCTTGCTTTTCCCTTCTTTGAGGCTCACACTGTCCAGATCTTCTCTCCTCTCCCTGTCCACATGGCGGTCATCTATCGCCCACCTACCTCTACTCATCCCCCTTCTGCCTTTCTCTCTCACTGGCTCTCTTTCTTTCTCTCCTCCGACTCTCCTGTTCTTCTCCTTGGGGACTTCAACTGCCACATTGATGACCCCTCTCTCCCTTGGGCTGCCCACTTTCTCTCTAACCTCTTCTTTTGGCGCCGTGTGCATGAGCTTGTGATTTGGAGCGCGAGGGAGTAATTACAGATTATAATGAGATGTATCAAACTGTGCATCACTTTATCTCGTATTTGCGCCCCAAAAATGCGTCAGGTATGGTGGGGTGTAAACTTTTCTGCCTCGCAATCCCAGCGTCAACTCTTCTTGTGACCACTGAATCCCTCTGTACCTCAGGCACAAAAACGGGCGCCAATCACCGTTTATGTATAAAAATACTATTATTAACTTTCTACATTCCAGGTCAGCAAATCCTTTCCCAGTGTTTCCTTCTGTATGCCTGTGTATTATTCTTCCGTCACACATGTACCGGTCTATAACGTGCTGCATACATGTACCGGTCTGTAAAGTGCTGCATACATGTACCGGTCTGTAACGTGCTGCATACATGTACCAGTCTGTAACGTGCTGCATACATGTACCGGTCTGTAACGTGCTGCATACATGTACCGGTCTGTAAAGTGCTGCATACATGTACCTGTCTGTAAAGTGCTGCATACATGTACCGGTCTGTAAAGTGCTGCATACATGTACCGAGGAGAGTATTGCACCGTTATAGCTAAGTGAAGGATGAGATAATGCACCGTTTAATATTCAAGTGAAGCAGAGATTAATTTACACCGTTAGATTGCACAGGAACCAGAATTAATACACCGTGGATTGCACGTGAACGCAGAGATTAAACAACGTTAATATGAACGGAAGGGGAGATTAATTACACCCGTTAATTGCACGTGACCTGAAGAGAGATAATGACACCGTAATATGCAACGTGAAGGGAGAGATAATGCACCGTTGATATGCACGTGAAGGAGATAGCACTTTAATGCCTGAAGATATTTGAATCAGAGCACGTCGAAACAACGTATGCCATAGTCCCAGCCTCTCAACCTTGAAAATATTCTGCCCATCTGATTTTCCCACATGTGAAAACTGGAATCACCTCAAAACAAACAGTTTTATAACATCGACGCAAGTCAGTAACTATGGTTGACTTGTAACTAAGGCTAAATTCTGTCAAGCTGTCCCGACGACAGCAGCTCCTGATCATAACCAGCTCAACACGAGCTCGCCTCCGTTACCAGCAGAATCGTGGCTTATCTCCAATTTAACATTTGTTCTGCTATTGACAAACTGACATCAAAATCTACCCAAAACTCGGGTACTTTATACAAATAACATCTCCTGGCCTTAGCCCCTGGGTCGAAAGGCATCGCTCAGGCAGATTGCTAATGCATCCATGGGGATAATTAGATATGGGTACAGCACCGGTCCCAAAACTCACACTCCGCCAAACTGGACTTTCTTTACAACTCAATATGCTCTATTATGTAATTTCCATACCGCTAGACCATATGGGAATGTTAACGGACAGTTAGCCCGGCATCCATGAGTCCGGACGACCAACTTAACATCTTTCCTGTCCTCACCTTCATTACTTTTTGCACAGTACCAAATTATCGGAGCAGTTCTCCCCCAAGTGTACTCAGCTCTGACCTCCTTACATCTGCCCCAACCTGCTGTGTGTCCAAGGTTCATAAAAAATCGTCTTCTTCTTCTCTCTTGTACCGATCCCCCCCACGGCCTGGAAGAATTTCCCAGAGTTCCCCTCAAATCCGCCCTCCGTCCAAGTTCCTTCAAGACTTGACCGTTTCTCCCTACTTTAAAACCTTTGTGTACTGTAACGTGTGATGTTGTCATCTTCATTATTCTGTGCCAAGGACATTCTTGAAAAACGAGAGGAACCTCTCAATGCGTTTTTTGACTGTAAATATTGATATTAAATAAATAAAATACATACATGTCATTTTGTACACACAACCATCGTGTGTGATATACATTTCCTGGAACCTACAGAACGTTTATTAATTATGTATTGTATTTTTAACCGTTGATATGCTTTTCTCTAATTAGCTGACGCTTCTGCATTTATACGCAATCAGCAAAGGATACAGTTTTCCTCTTGGCATATCATAATCATGGCAGAAATAGGTCCGTACCTGTATGTGCAGATGATATTTAGTAGGCACATGGCATGGAACGGGCACGCAGTTGCAGGCTGGAGTTCTGTACCTCTTGCTCTAATTGTCTTATTTCTTATCTTCATCTTGCTGCTCATTCTATCCATTCTATCTCTCTGTGTTCTGTTGGTATGAAACATTGAAATAGCTGAGAAAAAAATACCAGCTTCTGTTTGGATGTAAAGCCAAACGTGATGTCTGTTACACAAACATGCCATGGGAACTTAGTCCCAGGGATGGGGAACCTGAGGCATGACAATAACCTGAATAATGATACGCTAAGACGATTCGATCTTTATGGAACTTGGGTCAGGGGACCTTGTATTGTCACTCACTCTTCCCGGTTTCACTTCATGAGTCACAAAAGAGATTTGGTCTTGGTATAACAAAGCTCTCTGGAAACCAGTTTGCTGGGATTAAACAGTATGGCAGATAAATGGAGAGTGAAGTTTTATTTCCAGTTGATGACATCAGATGCGCCTCACTTGCAGAGTTAGTGCAATAATAGGAGAATGGTTCTGGGGAGACACATGGAGAACCTCAGAACTTGCCCTACGTGCAATGTTAAATCTTTAAGCTTTCAAAATGTTGATAAATTGTAGATGGGAGATGGTTATGTAGATGGTGACACTTTCGGGATAAAAAACATTCAAGCTGTAACAACGCTCGTCCCGTACCGACATCCGTATCACGTGTGTCTATTATCCTGCAGTTAGGTTATCCTCAGTCACGTGTGTCTATATCCTGCGTTCCGTTTAACTGCAATTCACAGTGTGTAATCCTGCAATTTCACGGCTGTTTATTACCCTGCAAGTCGTGATGTGATCTAGCTGCAAGTTCACGTGTGTTATTCTAGTACGGTGTACTGCAAGTTCACGGTGTGTATCTCCTGCAAGTTCACGTGTGTTATATCCTGCAAGTTCACGTGTGTTATATCCTGCAAGTTTACGTAGACTGAGTTATGAGTTATCCTGCAATTCCCGTGCTCTGTACAAGGGTTTTCGTAGAAAACCCTACAAACCCACTGCTTTTTAAGGCCTGCTGGCATGGGCCAACGATGGACCGGAGCTCTGTCCCTGCACAGGGCAGGACGTCTGCTGCCAGGGCACGTGGCCGGACGTCGTCCTGGCACAGGGTCCACGTGCCGGAGCGATGTTCGGCAGTACTGTCGTCCTGCACAGGGCCACGTGGCCGGAGCTGTCTGTCCTGCACAGGGCCACGTGGCCGGAGCTGTCTGTCCTGCACAGGGCCACGTGGCGCGA
Organism: Ascaphus truei; assembly: GCA_036426205.1. Taxonomy (NCBI): domain Eukaryota; kingdom Metazoa; phylum Chordata; class Amphibia; order Anura; family Ascaphidae; genus Ascaphus; species Ascaphus truei. Next base: position 2,073,346 of record CM071588.1, read on the forward strand.
GCTGTTCTGTCCCTGCACATGCCACGTGGCGGAGCTGTCTGTCCTGCCCGGGCCACTGGCCGGCGTCGTCCTGCACAGGGCTCTGTGCCATCTTTTGCAGTTTGCCAAATCGTCAACTCATTTGTACCGTCCGGAGGAGCTGCAGCCTCAATTTTCTACATGAGCATCTTGAAGCGAACCAAACACTTTCTGCTTCTCCGAGAAGTCATTTGCCACTGAGCTAAAGGACCAGCTCCCTCCAGATAATCCGCACATCCCACCAGATTTCTTTTTTTTTCTCGACCCCCCCAACCCGCCAACGCTACGCCGGGCCAGGATATTGTAGGAAGTTATTGTCTGTTGTGTGATGTGTTGGTGTCTGTACTGTCTGTTGTGTGGGTGTGTGTGTGGGGTCTGTTATTACTGTGTATGTGTGTTTTGTTCTGTGTGTGTGTGCTGGGACGTCTCCGCCTGTTCCCCGTGGTCTGGTTATAGTGACACAGTGACAGTGGGCCTTGGTAGTGTGTTGGGTATAGGGTATGGTGTGTGTGTGGATATGGTTGTGTGATGCTGGTGTGTGTGTGGTAGTGGTGTATATGTGTGTTTGTGTGTGTTATATGTGTGTCTGTTTTATTGTGTCTCTTGGTGTGTGTGTGATGTGTTGGTGTCTGTTTGATGGGTGTGATGGCTGTGTGTGTTGTAATGTGTGGTGTGTGTGTGTGGTGGTGTGTGTTGTGTGTGTGTGTGTGTGTTGGTGTGATGTGGTGTGGATCTCCGGTAGTGTGTGTGTCTTGGTGTGCTCTGTATGTGTCTGGCGTTCTCCCTGTTCCCCGTGCAATTCTGGTTATATGCCTGACAGTGCTGTGTGTATAGTGTGTCGAATGTGTGTCTTAGTGTGTTGTATATGTGTTGTGTGGTGTGTGTGAGTCTTGTGTGTCTTGTGTGTGTGTGTGTCTGTCTGTGTGTGTTGTGTATGTGTGGTGTACTATGTGTGTGTGTGTATGTGTGTGTGTTATATTAGTGTGTTTGGACGTCTCGTTCCCCCCGCGCGTTCTTGTTATATACCTGAAATGTTAGTGGTGTGTGTGTTGTGTTTGTGTGGTGTGGTTGTATATTGTTTGGTTTTGTGTTTTGCTATCGGCTCGCCGTATACGACCCTTGCAGTATTCGGGTTAGTCTGCCTTACAGTGGTTGTGTGTATGTGTGTGTGTGGTGTATATATGTGTGTGTGTGTGGTGGTGTTGTACTGGACGTCTCCGTTCCAGCTGGCGTGTCTGGTTATATGTTCCTGGGCAGTGGGTTCTGTGTGTGGTGTGTGTGTGTGTGTGTTGTGTGTTGGTGTGTGTTGTGTGTATATGTGTGGTGGGTATATGTGTGTGGTATTTGTGTGTGTGTCTGGACGTCTCCGTGTTCCCCGTGCTTTCTGGTTTATGCTGGCAGTGGGTCTGCGTCCTTACAGCCCTGCATTGTTTGTGTTACGTCCCATAACGTATGACCTGCGCTATCTCTTTGGTGAATTATGTATGGGGACACACTCACACGATTACTGGGACCGGACAGCTCGGCCGGGACGATACCTGGAGGAGTTTATTAGCCAGAGATGTTGGAAGGAGGAGAGCTTTCCTGGCGCCGAGCTTTCCCGCTCCGGTTAAAATGGATTACAACGGTACCACCAGGTTTAATACGCTGCCCCATTTCCCTGCCCGAGGGTCCTGCCACACGTTTGCGCCATTACAATAATCCCAACAGTATTCATATGTGATAAACACGAAAGCACTCAACCACATAACGTCTCAACCAAGACATGGCTTTGAAGATTGAAGGTATAATCACAGTACTGGGCAAAAAAAACCCCTACTCTTTGGTAACCATTAAACTGTCTTTCTGTCTCCTTAAACTAAGACAAAGTGGGCTATGCAAGATCTGCTTGTTTATTTCTCGGGAAATGAATTACAACTGCTTTTTTTTAGGTGGTCTGAATGGGGAAGTGTTTTTCATCAAGTGGGTTTTTTTTTCCTGTTATCCCAACCCGGTCCTTATATCAGAGAACCATAATAATAACAGTTATAGCATTGTACGAACTGGTTGATATCTCCGTTTCAGAAATATCGATGACGTCCTGACCTGCCGAGTCCCCGTATCTGTACGGCCTGCACCCCAAACGCTGAGATTGGCTTCCTAACGTTAGACCTCGGCAGAAGCTCTTCCGTCGGTGCATGGAGATGCAGCCTCGGGACAGCAGTATATGGGAGAGGGAGAGGCAGCACCAGGGAAGAGAAGTACGGAGCATGATCTGGTTATACACCATGGTCCAGCATCTATATCACAACTTGGATTGTGCTCTGCTCATTCAATAACTATACAGTATACTGCATGTAGACTGGAGCGCCTTACCTCTTCTGCCACCTGTAGGCTCGGGGGCGATTCTCTTCACAGCGTCAGATGGCATTACAATCACAGCGTACCTAAGCCACGTTGCCATGGCAACGTTTCATTGGCGTTGTGGCGTCTAACCCTCTCTAATAGCGCATCTGAGATCAGATGCATTGTAAGGAACCCCAATCCTCATCTAATAGCGCATCTGAGATCAGATGCATAGCTAGGAACCCCGACCCATTTAACGAGGAGGAGAGAGGCTAGCTAAATTAGATTATTTACATTAGAAAAGAAGCATCTAAAGGGGAATAATAACTATACATGTCTGAGACAGGTCTGCAACACCTGCCTTTCACCATTATCACCCAGCACACAGTGCTTCCTGCACAGCAGGGATTCTGGGAAATGACATGTCAATGAGCACACAGTGCCACCTTTTGCTTCAAAAACCATATCTCTCTCTGCAGTGTGAAGCCCACCCTGTATGAGGTCATCGAAGGAAGCTACCAGAGGAGTTTTACATCCCGAACTCATGCCAAGGTGAGGAAAGGACACACTACATCGTCGTTGTTTTCAGGAGTGTGAAGACATGGAACCACGCTGACCAGTGAGATCAAATCGCTGAAGGAGCTAGATTTAGGCCTGAAGTAAGAGAACACGTTCGGATTAGTACTCTCATTCATGCCAACCCTGTGTGCAGCACGTTACAGACGGTTTGCTTCACACCCCCCCTACCCCTGCCCTTCACCCCACCCCTACCCCTGCCCTTCACCCCCCCCCTACCCCTGCCTTCCACCCCCCTACCACCCTTCACCCCCCCTACCCCTGCCCTTCCCCCCCTACCCCTGCCCTTCACCCCCCCCCTACCCCTGCCATTCACCCCCCCTACCCTTCACCCCCCTACCCTGCCCTTCACCCCCACTACCCTGCCCTTCACCCCCCCCCCGCCTGCCCTTCAACCCCCCCCGCACCTGCCCTTTGACTGACGCACGCACACAAACCCTGACAGGCGCACGCAGACACACCCTGACTGACGCACGGACACACCCTAACTGACGCATGCACACACCCTGACTGACGCACGCACACAAACCCTCACTGACACACGCACAAACAACACACACACTGACGCACACATACACACACACGTACTGACGCACGCACACAACCCCTGACAGCCGCACGCACACAACCCCTGACAGCCACACGCACACACACCTGACGCAGCACACACACACCACTGACTGACGACTGGACCGACTAATGACACACACACACCACACATGGACTGACACACACACACCACACACACACACACACACACACCACACACCACACACACACACACACACACACACACACACACACACACACACACACACACACACACACACACACACCACACACACACTGACTGACACACACACCACACACACACACACACACACACACACACACACACACACTGACGCACACACACACACACACACACTGACTGACGCACACACACATGACTGCACACACACACACACACACACACACACACACACACACACACACACACACACACACACACACACACAGACTAACTGACGCACACACACACACACACTGACTGATACACACACTGACTGACACACACACTGACTGACGCGCACACACACACACACACTGACTGACACACACACTGACTGACACACACACTGACTGACGCGAGCGCGCACACACACACACACACACACACACAGTGACTGACGCACGCACGCATACACACACACACACACTGACTGACTGCCGCACGCACGCACACACTAACTGAGGCGCACACGCACGCACACACTGACTGAGGCACACACACGCACACACTGACTGTGTGTGTGTGCGTCAGTCAGTCTGTGTGTGTGTGTTTGATGACTGACGCACACACACTGCATGAAGCTGTAAAGGGGGACAAACAGAGCTCTAAAGGAGGGAGGGGGGGACTGGATTGATGTGAATGGGGGACAAACAGAGAGAGGGGGGAGGAGAGAGGAGAGAGAGGGGAGCGGGAACATTACATCCCGGGCAACGCCGGGTCTCTCAGCTAGTATATATATAATACTACAACATGCAGGACAGACAGATGTTTACACTTGGGTCCTCGGGGTGTTGAGCAGTACAGGGGGTGGGACCGTTGTTGCCCCCAAGCCTGGGACACTGTGCCCATGACTCTCCCCCCGCTAACACTTTTGTTCAGTGTATAAAATCTCACTGAATATAAATAATAATAATAACTTTATTCCATATAGCGCTTTTCTCCCGATGCTTCTCAAAGCTCGACAATTGCACAATGACAGTATAGCGTGTGCGGTACGCAGCACATGGGATTATTACAGGCACAGGTCCCTGCCCCGGGGAGCTTACAATCTATGTTTTTGGTGCCTGAGGGAGATAAAGTGACTTGCCCAAGGTCACAAGGAGCCGACACCGGGAATTGCACCAGGCTCCCCTGCCTCACACTCTGTGCCGTTGTTACCGGGCCTTAACTCGCCCAGCCTATGTACGGCCCATATAAATGAAGAATGGTCCGTGTCTTTTGATTTATTTATTATATGGCTGTTTTTATGGATCTGCATTATTGAGATATTATTACATGATATTAAAGGGGCAGTCAGTCTGCAACAGCAAACAGCTGAGTTCCTGTATGTATAAGGAGTTAAATTCGTGTGAATGGCACGGACGTGTTAAAGACATATTTTGGTTACTTTTGTAGAGACCGGGGAGGGTGGTGATTTCCTTTAATGGCTCAAACACGGTGCGGGTGGGCTAGTGTAGGGGTGGGCAACTCCCGTCCTCAAGGGCCACCAACAGGTCAGGATTTCAGGATATCCCTGCTTCAGCACAGGTGGCTCAATCATAATGACTACACCCCCTGTGCTGAAGCAGGGATATCATGAAAACCTGACCTGTTGGTGGCCCTTGAGGACTGGAGTTGGCCACCCCTGGAGAGACTTGATAGACAAGGGGTGTACACTCCCAGATGGCTCCTACCCTACCCAAAAAAATGAGTTTATATACAGTAAGAACTGTCCCACCCCCAGGAGAATCGGGTTTGCACAGGCAATGGGAGGAACGCACAAATCATGACACATGGTATTAGAGAATAGTAAAGTTGCATACATCCTTTAACCACTATCCCATCGGCGCTAAACTCCAGTCCTCAAGGACCCCCAACATGTCAGTTTGTAAGGATATCCCTGCTTCAGCACAGGTGGCTCAATCAGTCCCTGCTTCACCACAGGTGGCTCAATCAGAGGCCCGGTCTTTGATTGAGCCACCTGTGCTGAAGCAGGGATATCCTGAATACCTGACCCACTGGGGGGTGTCGAGGACTGGAGCTCCCTGCTCTACGCCATTCATATCCTTTGCAATACGACTACCACGACAGTGAGATTAATAGAGCGATTTTATCAAGAGCGAGCTAGGGCACGGGCCAAATGAGATGATATGAAACCGGGGGGAGGCTGCGGAGTTAATGGTCGCTGGCTGAAAATGTGACAGGTGCAGGTTTTTGGCTTAGCCCTGGGTCCTATGAAATAGCCCGTCACTGTCCATATCATTTAGTGTCCCAGCTGCAGACAGCTCTCCGAGGCATCACAGCCACGCTATGAATAATTCAGCGGAGACACGGGAAGAGATGCTTTCTGCTCAAGGTCTCACCCTAAATACAAAGGCACGGTGGGTACTGTCATACTAATTTAGCTGGTGTCATGTTCGCTGACACGCCTGTTCACTCTTAAACAGAAGGCCAGGCGACACTGACAGATCTTACTCTGGATTTCTGACAGATCGAGACATACCCAGGGTACCTAAAAGCATCTGTCTTCAAGCTTATTCATGTATTAAGCTGATCTGCTGTACAAGCAGCTGTCCTAGCATGAGCCGCCCAGCATCAAGGCATGTTTCCCTATAAAATGCCGGCATTGTTGGGAATTTAAAATGGCAGCTGACTAGGTTCTTATTATTGATTGGCTCAGAGGCATGGAGCTGTTAGTTGGGAATCGTGGGAGTGGGCAAAAGGGGTAAGCCTTTCCATTGGTGTACGCAAATATCCTTTGGTATATGTACACGTCATGTTCTCTGTACCACTACAGAACATACAAAGGAGAGACCTGTGAGGGTTGGGAAGCCCTGTACATGTGAAGAAGAGAGCTGTGAGGTTTGGAAAGCAATGTACATGTGAAGAAGAGACCTGTGAGGGTTGGGAAGCTCTGTACTCATGAAGAAGAGACCTGTGAGGTTTGGAAAGCAATGTACATGTGAAGAAGAGACCTGTAAGGGTTGGGAAGCTCTGTACTCAGAGAAGAGACTGTGAGGGTTGGAAACATGTACTCATGAAGAAGAGAGCTGTGAGGTTTGGAAAGCAATGTACATGTGAAGAAAGAGACCTGTGAGGGTTGGGAAGCTCTGTACTCATGAAAGAAGAGACCTGTGAGGTTTGGAAAGCAATGTACATGTGAAGAAGAGACCTGTAAGGGTTGGGAAGCTCTGTACTCATGAAGAAGAGACCTGTGAGGGTTGGGAAGCTATGTACTCATGAAGAAGAGAGCTGTGAGGTTTGGAAAGCAATGTACATGTGAAGAAGAGACCTGTGAGGGTTGGGAAGCTCTGTACTCATGAAGAAGAGACCTGTGAGGGTTGGGAAGCTATGTACTCATGAAGAAGAGACCTGTGAGATTTGGAAAGCTCTGTACTCATGAAGAAGAGACCTGTGAGGTTTGGAAAGCTCTGCACATGTGAAGAAGAGACCTGTGAGGTTTGGAAAGCTCTGCACATGTGAAGAAGAGGAAATCTCTGTAGACATCCTAAGACAAAGCTCCATGTTGATGGACATACCTTTGCGTTGGCCTCCAGATAATTATACAGCACATTGACCGATATGGTGAGGTCTCCGGTATTGAAGGGGTATGAGCGGTTCCAGCCCTGCGGACCAAACTTCCGCCTCTCGGCCACAACCGCGTGGAAGTAACATAGGGCGAACAGGATGCTCTTGAATTCATTTTCTCGGGCGCACATCTCAAGAGTGTCCTGGGGAGACAAAGAAGTTTCATGGCCAGGTCCAGGTCTGTACATTGGGTTCCTAAAACCTCTCTCCACCCGCTTCATATCTGCAACGCCCTCCCTCCAGGTATCTGCCCAGTACCTTCATGCCCATTTGAAAACCCACCTCCAAAGGTGCCTTTGTAGCTTTCTAAGTATGGAACAAGACTCCACCACGCTAATTAGAGGTCTTGGCTGTGATAGCGATCATAACAGCCAGGAGGCAGAATCGTGAAAGGGTTAACAAGGCATTTCAATCATGCATACGCCCTATATCCAAACGCACTTACTCGCCCCCCTTGGCCGGGCTCGCTGCGCCGCATCTGTAGTTCATTTGTATGGGATTGAAATAGTGAGGCCGAGGCTTGGGGCGCTTTCTGCAAGCCTCGCGGTACTGACTTGTTGATAAATGACTTTAGTTATGAATGGAATTAGCTTCTGTACGGCCTTCGCTAAGCAATGTGTCACAGCTGCGGCCTGATCCCGATAAGCCCTCCATAGGCTTATTAATAATGAAGTTGCATATAGAGTAACTTTAGCCAAGTGTATACAGCAAGGATGCAAAGGCCCCCGGAAAGTGGCTTCTAAACCACAGAAACGGAAAGCAGATATCTGCCAGAAACACGCAAGAACTAAGACGTTTAGTTACATTTATATTGATTTACATGAAACAATTACTATAGAAATGCAGCAGTTACATTGGACATCAGGAAAACTATATTTACTAAATATGCATATATACAAATATAGTATGTATGTGTATATATGTATGTGTGTGGGATTATAGATATGATATATATATATATATATATATATAAGATATAATATATAATATATAATATATATAAATATATATATTATATATATGCAAAATAACTGTATGCTATCTGCATGTCTTAGGCAGGTCTGCAACCCCCGCTTCCCCATCATCACCCAGCATACAGCACTTCCACTGCAGCAAGGGATTTGGGAAATGACAGCAAATGAGCAAACAGGATATATATAGATATAAAATATAAGATATATATATATATAATTATATATAAGAATCTATATATATATATATATATTGTGTGTCAAAAAACACCAAAGTATACCGCATCTACGCCAATAATAAAGGTTACCCAAAAACTTAAGTATATGATATAGTATCACAAGACAGCGGTGCTCAAAGGATAAAGATAATATAACGCAACAGAACAGTATCCATAAAACAAGCACACGGGTATACCAAGAGTAGATATATATTGCCAAATGTATTGATATTAGATAAAACAAGGGGAGAAATATTTAAAAAGCAGGGGGTCTCAATACTGACAGTTTTAGTAACCATAGGGACAAAGGCAAAAAGTGGTAGCAGGGTAATCACCGCTAACGGTATGAATGGCAAACGATGATGCCGCTGGGTAACTCAGCCAAAGGCACAAACGGTCTAAAGTACCACAGTGCCACAGAAACTACGTACTAGGAGGTGGGAATAACAGATATAATACCACTCACCCACATGGGGTGATATAAACAGTGCCAGTGGGAATAACAGATATATAATACCACTCACCCACATGGGGTGATATAAACAGTGGGAGTGGGAATAACAGATATATAATACCACTCACCCACATGGGGTGATATAAACAGTGGGAGTGGGAATAACAGATATAATACCACTCACCCACATGGGGTGATATAAACAGTGGGAGTGGGAATAACAGATATATAATACCACTCACCCACATGGGGTGATATAAATAGTGGGAGTGGGAATAACAGATATATATACCCCCTGCCCTCCACCCCTCTACCCCTGCCTTCACCCCCCATACCCCTGCCATCCACCCTCACTACACCCTGCCCCTTCACCACCCCTACCCAGCATTCATCCCCCCCCATACCCCTGCTTCACCCCCCTACCCCTGACTTCACCCCCCCTACCCCTGCCCTTCACCCCCCCTACCCCTGCCCTTCACCCCCCCCTACCCCTGCCATTCACCCCCCCCTACCCCTCACCCCCTACCCCTGCCCTTCACCCCCCACTACCCATGCCCTTCACCCCCCCCCCCCGCCTGCCCTTCAAACCCCCCCCGAACCTGCCCTTTGGACTGACGCACGCACCCACAAACCCTGACAGGCGCACGCAGACACCACCTGACGACGCACGGACACACCCTAACGTGACGCATGCACACACCCTGACTGACGCACAGCAACAAACCCTCCCCACTGACACACGCAGCACAAACACACACACCTGACGCACCACACCACACACGATACTGACCACGCACACACAAACCCCCTGACAGCCGCACGCACACAACCCCGACAGCCACACGCACCAACCCTGACGCACGCACACACACACACTGACTGGACTGACTGACTGACTAGTGACAAACCACACACACAGACTGACACCCACACACACACCACCACACACACCACACACACAACACACACACACACACACACCACAACACACACACAAACACACACACCACACCACCACCACACACTGACTGAACACACACCACAACACACACACACAACACACACACACAACACACACTGGACGACACACACCACACACCACGACTGACGCACACACACATGACTGACACACACACCACACCACACACACACACACACACACACACACACACACACAACACACACACACACACACAGACTAACTGACGCACACACACACACACACTGACTGATACACACAATGACTGACACACACACTGACTGACGCGCACACCACACACACACTGAAGACACACACACTGACTGACACACACACTGACTGACGCGAGCGCGCACACACAACACACACACACACACACAGTGACTGACGCCGCACGCATACACACACACACACACTGACTGACTGCCGCACGCACGCACACACTAACTGAGGCGCACACGACGCACACACTGACTGAGGCACACACACGCACCACAGACTGGTGGTGTGCGTCAGTCAGTCTGTGTGTGGTGTTTGAATGACTGACGCACACACCGCATGAAGCTGTAAAGGGGGACAAACAGAGCTTAAAGGAGGAGGGGGGACTGGATTGATGTGAATGGGGGACAAACAGGAGGGGGGAGGGAGGAGAGAGAGAGAGGGGAGCGGGAACATTACATCCCGGGCAACGCCGGGCTCTCAGCTAGTATTATATAATACACAACATGGCAGGACAGACAGATGTTTACATTGGGTTCCCGGGGGGTTGAGCATACAGGGGGTGGACCGTTGTTGCCACCCAAGCTAGGGGACACTGTGCCCATGACTCTCCCCCCGCTAACACTTTGTTCAGTGTATAAAATCTCACTGAAATAAATAATAATAATAACTTATTCCATATAGCGCTTTTTCCCGATGCTTCTCAAAGCTCGACAATTGCACAATGACAGTATAGCGTTGCGGTACGCCGCACATGGGAATTATTACAGGCACAGGGTCCCTGCCCCGGGGAGCTACAATCTATGTTTTGGTGCCTGAGGGAGATTAAAGTGACTTGCCAGGTCACAAGGAGCCGACACCGGGGAATGCACCAGGCCCCTGCCTCACACTCTGTGCGTTGTTACCGGGCCTTAACTCGCCCAGCTATGTACGGCCCATATAAATGAAGAATGGTCGTGTCGTTTTTGATTTTATTATTATATGGCTGTTTTTTATGGATCTGCATTATTGAGAAGATATATTACATGATATTAAAGGGCAGTCAGTCTGCAAACAGCAAACAGCGAGTTCCTGTATGTATAAGGAGTTAATATTCATTGTGAGGATGGCACGGACGTGTTAAAGACATATTTTGGTTACTTTTTGTAGAGACGGGGAGGGTGGTGATTTCCTTAATGGCTCAAACACGGTGCGGGTGGGTAGTGTAGGGGGTGGGCAACTCCCGTCCTCAAGGGCCACCAACAGGTCAGGATTTCAGGATATCCCTGACTTCAGCAAGGTGGCTCCTCATAATGACTACACCCCCTGGCTGAAGCAGGGATATCATGAAAAACCTGACCTGTTGGTGGCCTTGAGGACTGGAGTTTGGCCACCCCTGGAGAAGAGACTTGATGAGACAAGGGGTGTTACACTCCCAGATGGTCTCTACCCTACCCAAAAAAATGAGTTTAATACAGTAAGAACTGTCCCACCCCAGGAGGAATCGGGTTTTGCACAGGCAATGGAGGAACGCACAAATCATGACACATGGTTTAGAGAATAGTAAAGTTGCATACATCCTTTTAACCACTATCCCATCGGCGCTAAACTCCAGTCCTCAAGGACCCCCAACATGTCAGTTTGTAAGGATATCCCTGCTTCAGCACAGGTGGCTCAATCATGTCCCTGCTTCACACAGGTGGCTCAATCAGAGGCCCGGTCTTTGATTGAGCCACCTGCTGCTGAAGCAGGATATCCTGAATAAGACCCACTGGGGGGTGTCGAGGGACGGAGCTCCCTGCTATACGCTTCATAATCCTTTGCAATACGACACACGACAGTGAGAGTAATAGAGCGATTTATCAAGAGGAGCTAGGGCAAGGGCCAAATGAGAGTGATATGAAACCGGGGGGAGGCTGCGGAGTTAATGGCGCTGGCTGAAAATGGGACAGGTGCAGGTTTTTGGCTTAGCCCTGGGTCCTATGAAATAGCCCGTCACTGTCCATATCATTTAGTGTCCCAGCTGCAGACAGCTCTCCGAGGCATCACAGCCAGCTATGAATAATTCAGCGGAGGAAACGGAAAGAGATGCTTTCTGCTCAAGGTCTCACCTAATACAAAGGCACGGTGGGTACTGTCATACTAATTAGCTGGTGTAAGTTCGCTGACACCGCTGTCACTCTTAAACAGAAGGCCAGGCGACCACGACAGATCTTACTCTGGATTTTCTGACAGATCGAGAAATACCCAGGGTACCTAAAGCATCTGTCTTCAAGCTTATTATGTATTAAGCTGATCTGCTGTACAAGCAGCTGTCCTAGCATGAGCCGCCCAGCATCAAGGCATGTTTCCTATAAAATGCCGGCATTGTTGGGAATTTAAAATGGCAGCTGACTACGGTTCTTATTATTGATTGGTCAGAGGCATGGGAGCTGTTAGGTGGGAATCGTGGGAGTGGGGCAAAAGGGGTAAGCCTTCCATTGGTGTACGCAAAATCCTTGGTATATGTACACGTCATGTTCTCTGTACCACTACAAACATACAACAGGAGAGACCGTGAGGGTTGGGAACGCCCTGTACATGTGAAGAAGAGAGCTTGTGAGGTTTGGAAAGCAATGACAGGTGAAGAAGAGACGGAGGGTTGGGAAGCTCTGTACTCATGAAGAAGAGACCTGTGAGGTTTGGAAAGCAATGTACATGTGAAGAAGAGACTGTAGGGTTGGGAAAGCTCTGTACTCATGAAGAAGAGACTGTGAGGGTTGGAAAGCTATGTGACTCATGAAGAAGAGAGCGTGTGAGGTTTGGAACGCAATGTACATGTGTGAAGAAGAGACCTGTGAGGGTTGGGAAGCTCTGTACTCATGAAGAAGAGACCTGTGAGGTTTGGAAAGCAATGTAACATGTGAAGAAGAGACTGTAAGGGTTGGAAGCTCTGTACTCATGAGAAGAGAACTGTGAGGGTTGGGAAGCTAGTGTACTCATGAAGAAGAGAGCTGTGAGGTTTGGAAAGCAATTACAATGTGAAGAAGAGACTGTGAGGGTTGGAGAAGCTCTGTACTCATGAAGAAGAGAACTGTGAGGGTGGGAAGCTATGTACTCATGAAAGAAGAGACTGTGAGATTTGGAAGCTCTGTACTCATGAAGAAGAGACCGTGAGGTTTGGAAAGCCACATGTGAAGAAGAGCACCTGTGAGGTTGGAAAGCTTCTGCACATGTGAAGAAAGAAGAGGAAATCTCTGTAGAATCCTAAGACAAAGCTCCATGTTGATGGACATACCTTTGCGTTGGCTCCAGATAATTATAAGCACATTGACCATATGGTGAGGTCTCCGGGTATTGAAGGGGTATGAGCGGTTTCCAGCCTGGGACCAAACTTCCGCATCTCGCCACAACCGCGTGGAGTAAATAGGGCGAACAGGATGCTCTTGAATTCATTTCTCGGGCGCACATCTCAAGAGTGTCCTGGGGAGACAAAGAAGTTTCATGGCCAGTCCAGGTCTTACTTGGGTTCCTAAAACCTCTCTCACCCGCTCATATCTGCAACGCCCTCCCTCAGGGGTATCTGCCCAGTACTTCATGCCATTTGAAAAACCCACCTCCAAAGGTTGCCTTTGTAGCTTCTAAGTATGGAAAAAGACTCACCACGATAATTAGAGGTCTTGGCTGTGATAGGCGATCAAACGCCAGGAGGCAGAATCGTGAAAGGTTAACAAGGCATTTCAAATCGATAGCCCTATATCCAAAAGCACTTACTCGCCCCCTTGGGCGGCTCGCTGCGCCGCATCTGTAGTCATTTGTATGGGATTGAAATAGTGAGGCCGAGGCTTTGGGGGCTTTCTGCAAGCACTCGCGGTAGATGGTATGATTGTGATAAATGACTTTAGTTATGAATGGAATTAGTCTGTACGGCCTTCGCTAAGCAATGTGTCACAGATGCGGGCCTGATCCGATAAGCCCTCCATAGGTTTTAATAATGAAGTTGCATATAGAGTAACTGTAGCCAAGTGTATACAGCAAGGAGCAAAGGCCCCCGGAAAGTGGCTTCTAAACCACAGAACGGAAAAGCAGATATCGCCAGAAACACGCGCAAGAACTAAGACGTTAGAGTTACATTTATATTGATTTAATGAAACAATTACTATAGAATGCAAGCAGTGTACATTGGACATCAAGGAAAACTATATTACTAATATGCAATTACAATAATATGTATGTATTGATTGATGGATGGTAAGTATATATTGGAGAGATATATATGTATATATATATATATATAAATATATATATATATATATATATATAATTATATATATATATATATATGGCAAATATAATCGTATGCTCATCTGCATGTCTTAGGCAGGTCTGCAACCCCGCCTTTCCCCATCATCAACCAGCATACAGCACTTCCACTGCAGCAAGGGATTTGGGAAATGCATGCAAATGAGCACACAGTATATATAATATAAATATATATATATATATATATATATATATATATATATTATATATATATATATATATATATATGTGTGTCAAAAAAACACAAAGTATACCGCATCTACGCCATAATAAAGGTTACCACAAAAATCTTAAGTATATGATATAGTTCACAAGACAGCGGTGCTCAAAGGATAAAGATATATAACGCAACAGAACAGTATCCATAAAACAAGCACACGGGTATACCAAGAGTAGATATATATTGCCAAATGTATTGATATTAGATAAAAAAAAGGGGAGAAATATTTAAAAAGCAGGGGGTCTCAATACTGACAGTTTTAGTAACCATAGGGACCAAAGGCAAAAAGTGGTAGCAGGGTAATCACCGCTAACGGTATGATGGCAAAGATGATGGGGGTAACTCAGCCAAAGGCACAAACGGTCAAAGTAACGAGTGCCAAGAAACACGTACTGGAGGGGGAATAAACAGATTAATACACTTCACCCACATGGGGTGATATAAAACAGATGCCAGTGGGAATAACAGATTAATACCCTCACCCACATGGGGTGATATAACAGTGGGAGTGGGAATAACAGATATATATACCACCTCACCCACATGGGGTGATATAAACAGTGGGGTAGTGGGGAGTGGAATAACAGATATAATACACTCACCCACATGGGTGTGATATAAACAGTGGGAGTGGGAAACAGATATATAATACCACTCACCCACATGGGGTGATATAAAAGAGTGGGAGTGGAATAACAGATATATAATACCACTCACCCACATGGGTGGTGATTTAAACAGTGCCAGTGGGAATAAAACAGATATAATACCACTCATCCACATGGGGTGATAAATAGTGGGCGTGGAATAACAAGATATAATACCACTCACCCACATGGGGTGATATAAATAGTGGGAGTGGGAATAACAGATATATAATACCACTCATCCACATGGGGTGATATAAACAGTGGGAGTGGGAATAACAGATATAATACCACTCATCCACATGGGGTGATAAAACAGTGCCAGTGGGAATAACGATATAATACCACTCACCCACAGGGGGTGTATAAACAGTGGGAGTGGGAATAACAGATATAATACCACTCATCCACATGGGGTGATATAAACAGTGGGAGTGGGAATAACAGATATAATACCACTCATCCACATGGGGTGATATAAACAGTGCCAGTGGGAATAACAGATATAATACCACTCACCACATGGGGTGATATAAAACAGTGGGAGTGGGAATAACAGATATAAACCATCACCACATGGGGTGTTGATAAAACAGTGCCAGTGGGAATAACAGATATATAATACCACTCACCCACATGGGGTGATATTAAACAGTGGGGTGGGGATGGGATAAAACAGATATATAATACCACTCACCCACTGGGGTGATATAAAAAGTGCTTTAGACCCATGATTACACGGAGAGTTTACAAGTGGCTGAGCATGTAATAAAACCACCAATATTGTGCGTTCACTAATCCCCGCGCCGCAGACACACAGCACAAAGACTTTCTGGCATGTACAGTAAGGCTGCAATGTTTAATTGGCATCCGCTAGGTTTAAATCAGTACTAATTCCTATTTTCAGGTCACAGGATTTACCGTCACATTATTACAATATTTATTCCATGTGTTATTTCAACATTTAATAAATAACATGCTAATTTAGTATGTATTTCATAGGCCTGTGAGTCATGTAAAGGACATAATTAAGATGATTATATTTAATTGCATTATTTATTACATATATGTCTTATTTACAATTCATTATATATCCAGGCTAATATAAATACATATTTATAAGTTTATGGTTCATTGAAGCTTAGGCTATATACAAATATTAGCTGCAGTTGCTCATATATGATATATGTTATTATAGCTGTTCTATTATTGTCATTTATTTAGAGCTAGGTCTATAGCACAGTGCAATGTGTGGGTAAAAGACATACCCAATGTTACGCCGCATTTTTAACTCCCGTACAGTTTTCACCTCTACCACCTCTGCTGGGAGGGTGTTCCATGAAACCACCGCCCTTTTCGTGGACGACGTCTTCCTCACTCCCCTGAGCCGCCCCCCTCCAGCTTCTTGTTCTAAGTGTTCTCTCTCGCAGATATGCTTCCCTCCTGCACCTTGGGTTAACGCTCTCACCAATCTGTACATATTGGTCGGTTTGTCTTAGCTGACAGCACGGCCCCGAGTCACTGCGTACACGTGCGCAGTCGCGGCCACCGGGGACGAAGCCTAGGCCGAGTCCATAGACGGACAGGCAGTGCGAGGCGTGCGGACGCTCCGCGCTGAGCACCTGACATCCTCAATGAGGATGACGAGAGGGGCTCACACGAAGCGTCCGCAGCCGTGCTGACGACGTTGGAGGTTTCAGACGAGCGCAGCTGTTCTCAGCGCGCGTCGGCTTGAAAAACCTCCAACCACCGCACGACAGCGTCAACGGCGCCGGGACGTTGGCAACCGTGTGAATTGACGTCAGTGGCGGCGTGGCGATTGGGCCCAGCGACGTCACTGGCCCGCCTCCAAACACCTCCCCCGGCTCCCTTCGCGCACGCTTGCTCGCCTGCAAGTCCGTGCAACGATCTGACTCTGAAGCATGACGAGCCTCAGCGTTTTTTAGCGCGCCTTCGCTCTCCCCAACACCTATATGGCCGGGCCTAAGGGTAGAAGGGATCTTCAACTGGAATCCGGACCTGGATGTGGCGCACGAGGGCGGGACCTGGATGTGGCGCCCGGGGCGGGACCTGGATGTGGCGCCCGGGGCGGGACCTGGATGTGGCGCCCGGGCGGGACCTTGATTTGGCGCCCGGGGCGGGACCTGGATGTGGCGCCCGGGGCGGGACCTTGATTTGGCGCCCGGGGCGGGACCTGGATGTGGCGCTTGGATTCTCGGCTCCTGCTAATGTCATGCTAGTTACTTAAGTGCAGTTTTTCACACTGAACCTCACTTATAAGGCCACGCTTATAGCCCGGCTACGGCGACGCAACAGCGTGACGTCATCCGTCGCCGTTGTAATAGCGATTTCTGCTTATAGTGTAGGATACAAGAGACGGCGACCCTCATTGGCTGAACTGCTCATGTGCCGCTGACGTCACGTGGCGGTCGCCGGAAGAATCAATTTCTATTGTCCATTTGTCGCGGTCGTGCCCACTATAGGCGCAGGCAACGGATTAAATCAACTTGTTCTGACGCGACGTCGCCGGGACTATAAGCGCAGTCTTAGTTATGGTCATGTAAACATGTATGGTGTAGCTGTTTTTTAATGCTTACAAAATGTTGAAATGTTATAATTTTTAAGTTTTTAAATGGTCCCTTGGAGAGCTGGAGTGAGGATAGTGGGGGCTCCAATATACGTCAGTGAATAAGACATGCATGGAGGGGGGTATAGTGATGTGGGAGTATCCAGTGTTAAATAATAACAGGCTCTGCTAAAGGAAACAGTCAAGAATGATACAAATCACCCAGCTGTGACCTCATTGGAGAAAAACATAAAAAACCACTGGAAATAATAAATGTCAAAAACTCACAATAAATCCAGAATTGTTTTCTTCTTGAAATGAATCTTACCTTCTCCTAGAGCCTCCATGAGTATATTTGTGGCGTGTCCAGCCGCTGGTAGAGATATCCAGATAGCAACAAAAAAAGGACATAGCAGCGCACGGCCCAGGGGAGCACGGTGATATAAAAATGAAAAATGTATTGAATAAACAGCATCAAACACAGGAGGTGTACTGTAGGTCCCCCTACGCGTTTCGCTCACGAATGTGCTTTATCAAGGAGTATGGGGTTGTTAACAAGGGACCCTCTTTATATACACAGAAGAAAAACATCTATCAAATTTTGCGTCAAAATCGGGTCTGCGCATGACATCACAGCGGGCGTGCGTACGCCTGTGCAAGCAAGCACACCCGCGCATGCCCGTCGACGCCAACACAAGCCAGAATGTAGCAGCAGAAAAAAACGACGTTAAGCTGCGCTCCTCCCCGTCACGCCATGGCAGGTGTAAAGTCCCAAAATGTGTCAGTTTGACAATAATGACAATAATCATGCGCACGCCCCAAATTCTAAGCCAACCCATGGCAGACGTGTAGATATGGCGTGGGAGAGCCAGAGCGCAAGACAACCGCCGTAATAAAGATATATTACATCCTAGTACAGCTTGTTTATACATCCGTGGGCCCCCTGGCAAATCCTGTAACAAACGTCAACAGAAGACAAACATATCCCAAAATCATCCTCTCCCCTACAGATGTGCATCTGAATGTATACCCCCTACAGATGTGCATCTGAATGTATACCCCCTACAGACGTGCATCTTAATGTATACATCCACACTGAAGCATGAGAGAATGAAATGAATATTTACACGTGATTCATTGTTAAAAACAAATCGTAGAATTGTTTTCATATATAACTACATTTCTTCTGTTAATATAATACGCCTCCTAAGGGTGAGATAAAATTACAGGGTGCCGGAAAATGCAAGGTTGTATGATCTAAATAAATCTGGTTTTTGAATACAATTTTAAATTGTATTAAATTTTAATTCTCAAAACCTCTTCAAATCTGATTCTAAGGAACAACATTTATAAAGATTTGTGAGCTAAGCTATTTATAGAAATGACACCAGGACAAAGGGAAAAGGGGGGGGGGGAGAGGTGGGGGGAAGAGGGGGGGGGGGGGGAGATTGGTGGGGGAAAAAAATGGGGAGATGGTGGGGGGAAATGGGGGAGGTGGGCGGAAAAAAGAGGGGGGGGGGGGGGGGGGAAAGGGGGGGGGGAGGGAGGGGGAAAGAAAAGGTTAAGAAGAACAAAAGGCGAAAAAGGCTACAAAATGTATAATGCCGATCTCCATTATAAATAGTAAATATCATGTAAAGCTCCTTAGTAACCTACGATGACGCTTCCATTTTGACACATATTTACAACATTTTCATTCAGCGATTAATTAAAAAAGTGGCTGAGGTTATTCAGGCCACAGGTGAGAACGGGTCTTCAGCAGAAAAATCCAACATGCCTCGCTGCGGACCAAAAGATGGAGTTTGTTTCCTCCTCGTTCCTTTAGCGCAGTGGGGACACATCGTATATTCTACACATTTTTGCGGGCCGAAGAAATAAAATCTTTTTATAATTTTTTTTATATATTTATATATTTTATAAATGAATGAATACATTGTATTTGGATCTTTTTGGGGTAATCAGCGTGATATGATTCAGGACAAAGGAGAAATGTGACAATTACACAGAAAGGATGCTGTGCTTACACTGGGAAATGATATATAATGAGCAAAAATATATATATTTCAAGTTACTGCGGGGAGGATAAAATCTTGTGGGGGGCTTGATGTGGCCCCCCGGGGCGCAGTTTGGAGACCCCTGCTTTAGTGTAACTTTCTCAATACCTTTAACAGTTAAATTATTAGCACCATCAGGATATCCCTGCTTCAGCACAGGTGCCTCAAATCAGTCCCAGCTTCAGCACAGGACTCAATCAGAGGCTCACTCGAAGACTGAGCCATGATTGAGCCCACCTGTGCTGAAGCAGGGACTGATTGAGCCACCTGTGCTGAAAGAAACACAAACATATGGTGTTGTGTTGTGACCTTATACACAAAAGCAAACATTATCTAACCGGGTCGCTTGAAATCCACCTTCCTTTTCTCGTTCAAAGCCGACATTATAATTTTCTATTCCTGATTTGTACATTCAGCTTAACTTGCTGCGTAGAAACCTGCAATTATGTCATTAACGGTTGTATTTCTTAATTCAAAAGAGCGGTTCCTTAGTCACACGGAATAAACGCTGAAACTGCTGAAACTGGGATATCCTAAAAACCTGACCTGTTGGTAGCCCCTGAGGACTGGAGCTGGCCTCCCTGGAATAGAGGCTGCAGACCCCCGAGAGGCCCACCCGCCCGGGTAATGGGACTGGAGATGGACACGGTACCTGGTTGAAGTTGTCCAGGGCTTTGTGCAGGTTGGCCAGCATGCCCGTGGGGGGTTCGTTGGTGATTTTGATGGAGTTCTCCAGGATGCCCTGTGGGATGATGTGCCCGTCGGGTGACGGAGCAGGCTCGGCGCTGATGAACACGCGGAACTCCTGGTGACTCCCTTCGCTGTGCTGCTCAAGCTTCTTCTCCAGGGTGCTAAGCCACTTCGAAACCAGATGGATGTTCTAGCAAAACAATATGGGTAGGTGAGGATAGGAGCCACGGGTACATATGGACCGTGCTATACACTGAAGACTGTGACCCATACAGTATATACCATGTGGTTCGTGTGCATGTGCTCAGTAAGACACCTTTCGGTGCGGATAGGGTGCCATATGGAATAGCCCGTCTCAGTAAATATGCCCTGTATCTACCGCTGTTACACATATTCCCCCAAGACCCTTTCTGTCTCTTAAAGGGTCAGTCAGTCCTACGATGAAACCAAGGACAGCGACATGTTTAATAAGTTAAATCAAGGGTCCTCACCTCTAGTCCTCAGCCTGAGGTTCTGAGATGCAGGTGTGTTGTGTGTGTTTGTTGTGATCTTTGTCTTCCGTTCAACCAGTGTTTTAAGACTCTTAAACGCCCAAACCCTGGGCAGTGCAGCGTGGCATGCAACGTGGAGCGTGGCATGCAACGTGGACTGCTCCGCAAAGCCTTGATTAAAGAAAAGCTCGGGCTTCCAGCCATCTCTGTTATTCAATTTAGAACATGATTCTAAGTCAGCGAAGCAACAGAGTATAACAGTGAGGAGACGCCGGGGAACTGAATTAACTTGATTGCAACGCAACTGAAGAGGCATTTCAGCTAATAGATGTCGACTGCAGTTAAATTGGGAATCTGTAGCCCGACACCCTTCCCGAGGTCCCTTAATGATGGAAAATACTGAGGACTAATTCTCCAACAAGGTTCTTGGGTCCAGAGACTGTCAGTGGTGTGGGGTCAGTGGTCTGGTGCTAGTGGTCAGTAGTGTTTCTGCCCTACAAAAGTATACATTGCATTCTATATTGTTGTGTCTTGATACATGTATCTAGTACACATTTAAAGGGTTCGTCCCTCCCAGAACAACGAATACTAATGGCAGTGACATGTTTTAGGCTGAGTTTATAGTACTTGCTATGGCCACTGCGACGTTGGTGCATTATTTTTGGTTTCTTTCTTTTCCCGAGCGCTACTGCAACAGGTTACACCCACGTGTGCCACAGTTTGGGATATGCCCGTATTATTCTTTGAGTTTGTGAGTATGAAATTTGGAGATTCCATTTCTTTCTGAGTCCGACTCATCCTGCATTACAGGCATACTGCGCTTTAAGGACACTCACTTTAAGTACACTCGCGAGTAAGTACATATCGCCCAATAGGCAAACGGCAGTTCACGCATGCGCCTGTCAGCACCTCCTGAACAGCAATACCGGCTCCCTACCTGTACCAAAGCTGTGCGCAAGCGGGGAGACTATAGAGCCTGTTACAAATGCGTTATTTACATCAGTTATGCACGTATATAACGATTGCAGTACAGTACATGCATCGATAAGTGGGAGAAGGTAATGCTTCACTTTATGTACATTTTCGCTTTACATACATGCTCCGGTCCCATTGCGTACGTTAATGCGGGGTATGCCTGTACTGCTCTATGTCAGTTTTTCTTCCCTCCTCTGGTGACTGATCCCCGCTCCCCTGTTGTGTTGGATGTGGAGGATATCGGGAACATATCCTGTTCCAGGGTTTAGAGTGGAGGAGTATCTTATTTATACTTTTCACTTTGTTTAACATTATTGTATTTGTTAGTGCACTAGTGCATTATCCCTTTTATATCTGTTTATTCACTGTTTACAACATAGAATGTACTCTATATTCTCACTTAGTATATGCACTCGTTTATTTTAATCAATTTATCAGCGTCGCGCGCCACTCTTCGCTCTTCTGTACAATCATGGCCACTTGTAGGCTGACTCGCTCCCTCCCAGTTAAGTCCGGTCAATGAAACTCCTTGGGGGCGGGATTCACGTTAGATTCATGCTTCTCCTTCTCCAGCCTCTGACGCCCGGCAGGAAGTGGCCTTTCTCTCCTTATGCGGGCAAACTGATGCGTTGACTCCATGATGCAGCTACCACCAAAAGGTAGGCGGTAAAATTACACTCGATGCTCAAATTGGTTCATTACCATTACCATTACCATGTCAAAAATCCCCTCTCAGGGGTAACTTGTAAATACAGAATACCTGTAGGGTGACCCAATGGCCTTCTCTCGCCGCCAAATCTAGAGTTTCTTCGGCCACAATCTCCTGACCTTGTCCCAGAGACACGTTGTGAAGATTCCGATTATCAAATGTGTAACCCAGTTTCTTCCCTGAGAAGGACAAAGCAGGTGTTGTGGAGACTAATGTGTACTTATGCAGCAGAAATACAGAAGCCATGGGTGTCACAGGTCCCCCAAACCTACGTCACTCCCCCCTGTCCTCACGTCATTCAGTTCTGCAGACAAGGATTCTGGGTAGTGACCCAGTGAACATCTCGCCCCTTGCCCCAGGGTAGCTGTACCAGCTGTTTATTACAGCAGGCAAAAGCTCTAAGGATTGGTTTTTCTTTGCACCCTGAAACCCCAATTTTGAAATCATTCCGTTTGGAAGTAGGATGCCGAGAGGTGGGAGGGGTTCGATTTCTTAAACTAAAACAAATAGTTGCTATGTAATTACATTTGTATAAAGGAACATAACTACAGTAATAAAAAATATTAAAAAAAGCTTATGTGCCAACTCTAATGAGATTGCGCCTTGATCTGCGGCATCTGGAACATACACCAGGACGTTGTCGGGAGAAGGGAAGATCGAGAAGTAGACTACAAAGGGAGGTCAAGACTCACCTTGTTTTTCTACGTCCTTCAGGGGGTCCACTCCCGGGGAGAGAATGAAGAACATGGGGATTGCCGGCCCGGACTCCTCAAACGATGTCGCAAAATCCAGGGACCTCCCCACCACGTATTTGCTGCCTAACTTTTCCTCCACGAAATCCCTGCCGAAGGAATATTTCCGGGTGAATAGTAGTGAAAATGGGGATCTGTCCAGCAGAAAATACGTCTGGCTAATATTGTGTGTA
Source organism: Ascaphus truei (assembly GCA_036426205.1). Taxonomy (NCBI): domain Eukaryota; kingdom Metazoa; phylum Chordata; class Amphibia; order Anura; family Ascaphidae; genus Ascaphus; species Ascaphus truei. The sequence goes on from CM071588.1 coordinate 2,097,024, forward strand.
GCGCAGGTGTGGGCAACTCAAGTCCTCAATGGCCACAAACAGATCGCCACCTGTGCTGAAGCAGGGATATCCTGAAAACCAGACCTATTGGTGGCCCTTGAGAACTGGAGTTGTCCACCCCTGGTTTAGAAGCTGCTTTATATTTAATATATATAATATATATATATATGTTTACTTATTAGGTATATCCCTGTATCCCTTTCCTCAGCGCACATACAAAGTGTGCGTCCGTATACCTCCTGCTGGAAACTCTGTAACTGTTCCACGGCAGCCGCTTAATACCCACTGATGTGAGGACGTGGGAACACGATTTTTTAGAGGCTGTTCCACACGGAGCTGTGTTGAGAGTTCAAGGGCACATTTACATAGCGGATAACCTTCCCGGAGATTGCTTGTGTGCACGAGTGGCAGTTTGCAAATTGAGAAGACATGTAAAGCCATATTTAATCATTATCGCTGGCTGTGTAACTGAGAAAATATGCAGCGTGACCTTTGCCGCAGAGGAAAACAATCCAGTCCGACTACTTGAAAACCGATGGTCCGAGAGCCTTAAAAAGTAGCGGTTCTCTGTCAGTTTTTATGCCATTCCTAATATGTTCATCATTTGGGTCAAAAGATTTATATCACATTTCTCCTCTAACACAAAAGGTACGAGTGCCTGCGTAACCCCCATTGTTACGTTATACAGTATATAAAGTGGTAGAAAAGGATTCTGGGTAATTATGACACTCTGAACGAGGCTTGCTTTCCATTTAACCCTTGGAGTGCCAGCGAGGCCACAACCCCTCAGGCCTGTTGCAATCTAAATATTGTGTCTATACGTGAGTGCGCCTGTGTGTGTATATACCAGTGTATCAGTGTGTGTGTATACATGTGTGCGTCAGTGTGTGTATATACGCGAGTGTGCGTATATACGTGAATGTGCCAGTGTGTGTATATACGCCAGTGTGCCAGTCTGTGTATATACCCATCTGCCAGTGTGTGTATATACCAGAGTGTGCCAGTGTGAGTATATACCAAAGTATGCCAGTGTGTATATACGCAAAAAACTTTGCTCGACCTTGAGCCAGTCCTGTTACGCTCTGGGAGCTAAGAGGTTAATTTTAAAGGAACGGTGTCCCCAAGCTCGTGTCTTTGAAAGCAAATTCCTAAAATAGGCCACAACCTGAGGATTACCGGCCCTTTCCCCCGCAGCCGCCGCTCGGCGAGGTCTCTCCAGAGACGGCGAAAGCCAATTAGAACGATATTTTGAATGGGTAGCCCACCTTACACTCTGTACTAGTTACACCCTCTCCCACGCACTGCGCGGGGCCCTTGGAACGGCGTTTTCTCTCCGCTGGGCTGTACGTTTTTCTAATCAGCGAAGCCGGACGCAATATCTCAGCTCTACTGAAGATATCAATAGTAACCCTTTGGGTGTCCAAGAGCGTGGATACATCACGGTACCGTGACACTACAGGGGCCGCGTGGCATAGCAAGGGGGGGGGGGCACACTAACGATTAATCATTATAACACGCGTGTAGCGTGTGCTGGTAAACCGCAATGAGAGCGCTTCTGAGTTGGACAGAAACGTAACGTAGTGCGATTCGTGGTCGCTAAATAAAAAGTCGTGGCGGCCCTGTACTCCCTTGTTCACACACAGTGCCACTTTTCAGAAACCACGGATTTGGAAGATTTGGACCATTGTCCTACATACAGTACTTTTCCAGGTCTCGTACCTGACCGCGTACGTCATCCGATCCGGGCGTATGGCTCTCATCATGCACAGCCTCTGTAGCGAGGTCTTGTTCTTCCACTCCTGAGGGAACTTCTCCTTCTCCGGGCACTCCGACTCCACAAACTTCTTCCAGCGTTTAGCAGACCCCTCAATGTCTCGATCCAGATTCCTGAACTCGTCCATGGACGATAACGCCTTGGGACAGGGAGATAAGGGAGATAACGCCTTGGGACCGGGAGATAAGGCAGATAACGCCTTGGGACAGGGAGATAAGGGAGATAACGCCTTGGGGCAGGGAGATAAGGGAGATAACGCCTTGGGACAGGGAGATAAGGGAGATAACGCCTTGGGACCGGGAGATAAGGCAGATAATGCCTTGGGGCAGGGAGATAAGGGAGAAAACTCCTAGGGACATGGAGATAAGGGAGATAACAACTTGGGACAGGGAGATAAGGGAGATAACGCCTTGGCGCAGGGAGAGAAGAGAGATAACGTCTTGGTACAGGGAGATAAGGGAGATAACGCCTTGGTAAAGGGAGATAAGGGAGATAACGCCTTGGGACAGGGAGATAAGGGAGATAACGCCTTGGGACAGGGAGATAAGGGAGATACCGCCTTGGGACAGGGAGATAAGGGAGACAACGCCTTGGGACAGGGAGATAAGGTAGATAACGCCTTGGGGCAGGGAGATAAGGGAGATAACGCCTTGGCGCAGGGAGATAAGGGAGATAACACCTTGGGGCAGGGAGATAAGGGAGATAACACCTTGGGACAGGGAGATAAGGGAGATAACGCCTTGGGACAGGGAGATAAGGGAAGATAACAACCTGGGGCGGGGATTAAGGGAGAACACCTTGGACAGGGAGATAACGCCTTGGGACAGGGAGATAAGGGAGATAACGCCTTGGAGCACGGAGATAAGGGAGATAACGCCTTGGGACAGGGAGGTAAGGGAGATAACGCCTTGGGACAGGGAGATAAGGGAGATAACGCCTTGGGACAGGGAGATAACGCCTTGGGGCCGGGAGATAAGAGAGATAACATCTTGGGACAGGGAGATAACGCCTTGGGGCAGGGAGAGAAGGGAGATAACGCCTTGGGACAGGGAGATAAGGCAGATAACGCCTTGGGGCAGGGAGAGAAGGGAGATAACGCCTTGGGACAGGGAGATAACGCCTTGGAGCAGGGAGATAAGGGAGATAACGCCTTGGGACAGGGAGATAAGGCAGATAACGCCTTGGAGCAGGGAGATAAGGGAGATAACGCCTTGGGACAGGGAGATAACGCCTTGGAGCAGGGAGATAAGAGAGATAACGTCTTGGGACAGGGAGATAAGAGATAACACCTTGGGGCAGGGAGATAAGAGATAACACCTTGGGGCAGGGAGATAAGAGATAACGCCTTGGGGCAGGGAGATAAGAGATAACGCCTTGGGGCAGGGAGATAAGAGATAACACCTTGGAGCAGGGAGATAAGAGATAGCGCCTTGGAGCAGGGAGATAAGAGATAACGCCTTGGGGCAGGGAGATAATGTCTTGGGACAAGGGGAAGGCAAGGGGAGTGAGAGAGGGGTCGAGGAGAGAGAGGGGGAGAGAAGGGGAGTCAGAGAGGAAGGCGAGTGAGTAAGTGAATGAGAAAGCGAATGAGGGAGGGAATTAAATTATGTGGGAGGAGAATGAGTGAGAAGGCAGAGAGTGAGGGGGGTAGGGGAGATGCAGGTGGGGAGAAAAGCTTTGGTAAACTTTGTGGGCCACAGACAATCTAGATAATTGCCCATCCCTGGGTGTGTGTGTGTGTATATATATATATATATACACACGCTTTGTTACCGACTAATTTATTTCTGCATTTATATAACCATTCTAATAAAAAATAAGGCTTAGACCATAATAACCTATATTACAGTCACTGCCAATTAACCTAATTATAACGGAGCTTGTGACCAAACCTAATTGTACTGCGAATGAATGTATTTTTAAGTGAATGTCCCCAAACTGCCAGGACGTGTGGAACAATATGCAGAATTCCCTGTGAGTGCTGTAATAACAGGTGACGTGTCTAATAAAACCCAGATATGGCAGCCAAGGGGTTAAAAAAAATCCCGTTTCCAAACGCTTTGCAGAACAATCAGAGGCGATGAGGAAATCCGAGACCGTTATACACGAGTCCCGTCAATAACCTCGTTTGGCTTTACAGAGACGTCGATCGGAAAACACGCGTCTCCAAGGGTCGATTTCTCCGGCCACCGGTCAGGCTAATAACCCACCTGGCTTCATCTCTCCGGATGGTTTCCATTCATCAAGTCGGACAACCTTGTGACAGGAACACTTGGTGCAGCAGAAAGTGAGCATCTGACCGGCCGTCAGGGCTGAGACGGCCACAAGGTCTTCCCGGGTGAGGTATCTAGTGATGGACATCTTACCCAGAAACACCCAGCAACACGACCAAGCTCTGAACAAGGCTAATGCCAGGTTACAGACTTCTACTGCGGCTCGAAATGTACAGCAGATGTGCGCAGTCCGGCAACTGCACTTTGTGCAACATTTTGTGGCGGATTTTGCGTCAATTTCAACATTTTAGCATTTTGGTTATGTGGGGCTACACAAACCCGCAATAAACTCTTCACCAATGTCTACCTGAGTGGTGGCTCTTCTTGATTCTGCTTTATAAGTTGTGTGTGCCGTGCTGTAGTGTGACAATATCTGGGATCTGACCCAAGCACCAGGTCATCCCCAAATATGCAAAGGCCAAGCTTTGTACTAGGCGTGTCGCCATCCATTGGAATGGAATCCGGTTTAAATGCCCCAGCCCCAAACCAAGCCGACCAGCCATACAGAGACAAGACATAAAGAAGCGGACGACCAGTGAAATGACCACGGGTTTATAAACCTACCTTGATGCCACCCCAAGACTGATTGGAAAGAAAATCAACGGAGCTCGTCAGACCGGGCAAGGCCGGATAACGCAGAAGGAAGTCCAACTCTACGGGGTTTATCTCCTTATTCATCAGGAGGATCTGAAACATGAGACGATGCGTTTATCAGGGGATATCCTGGGTTGTTACTGAGCAGCGTAGGGGGGCTACTTTTACTTTGCACAGAGCTTTGGCATTCCGACACCCCCGATTCACCCCGCAGGCATTCCGACACCCCCGAATCACCCCACAGGCATTCCGACACCCCCGAATCACCCCGCAGGCATTCTGAGCTGGTTCAGACAAGGTGTTCCCAGTAAGGTCATTAGAGAATCATTATCCTCATCTTCATCCTCCTCTCCATCATCTCGATATCCCACCCGCCCTTTTATTCTTATTAGCCCTTTGCGGTGACCTCGTGAGACAGTCACGGCTTTTTTGCCTCCTATGGTAGATGGTGTCCACCACGGTGAGTGACCGGGATCTGGCCACATTAGGAGAACCTTCTTCACATAAAAATGTAAGGATATATGCGGTTTTTGGCACTTTCTTTTCCCCACCATAACTTACTTTGTGTCTGGTTTGTAGCCACGACCAGCTTCACAGTGCACGGCCAGTAACCAGCCTCACAATGATGAGAATCCAAGAGGTGGAAAAAGCTGTCTATGAGTGGGGTTACTGGCTCTGCACTTCTGTAACCCAGCCTGTGCTGTAAAAGCTGCGTAATGCCGCACACGTAAGCTTATAGGGGCCCATGTTAAAATGGAGAAGAAGCAAAAAGTGACACTGTGTGCTCATGTGCATATGATTACCCAGAATCCCTGGCTGCTGTGGAAGCTCTGTATGCTAAGAGATAATGGGGAAGGGCAGGGCTGCAGACCTGGCTGTGTGAATGTGCTCACAGGTGAGATTTTTATTTACTGTAAGCTATAAAGAAATTATGCAAATGTAACGAATCAGACAAAATGTGTGTTTTTAATGCCAAGCTTTGGGGAGAAAAAACAAAAACCGGTAAGAATAAACAGTCCGGGCACACGATAACGTAACTTAAGGTGCCTTTTTCGTGTCACTTCATGACATTCTGGCAACATTAGCAGAAGATCAGAGGAAACCGCCAAACCGTTTGCAAGGCGACTTTGCCGACATTCACAGCGCACCAGCTGGGTACCTGCGCCAGCGTGAAGCGTTCCAGCTGCGGGCAGCGAAGGTGCGCGCAAAGCTCAAGGTGTGTTAACGGTACCTGGAACGCCAGCTGAGCGGTGTAGGTGAGCTTGTCGCACTCAAACAGCCCCCTGGTGGTGTACTGGAACACGGAGAAGGTGATGCTGTCAATCAGGTTCGTGACGCGCTGTTTCAGGACCTCGTCTGCGGGCGCCTTCTGAACGGCCTGCTGGAAAACCACGCTGAACGCCTGCGCGGCGCAAAAAGGACGTCGTGAGGTTACAAAGCCGTGTCCCCGAATACAATCTGTGATTTAAAAGGGCCAGTCCCACATCGCAGATCAGAATAACAATGATTTGTGTAATTGGCGTCCTTAGAAAGGATTCATTAACCCTCGTGCTGCGCGATGTGCTGCAGGATGCGCTGGCAGAGCAGGGGTTAACTGGAAGGAACAATGAGAGCGAGAGAGAGAGAGAGAGAGCGAGGGAAAGAGAGAGAGTGCGCGAGAGAGAAAGAGCGAGGGAAAGAGAGAGAGAGAGAGAGAGAGAGAGAGAGCGCGAGTGAGATAAAGAGAGAGAGCGCGAGTGAGAGAAAGAGAGTGAGGGAAAGAGAGAGCGAGTGAGAGAAATAGAGAGCGAGTGAGAGAAAGAGCGAGCGAGAAAGAGAGAGCGAGTGAGAGAGAGAGAGAGAGGGAAAGAGAGAGAGAGAGAGGGCGCGAGATATCAAGAGCGAGGGAAAGAGAGAATCGAGGAAATGAGCCAGAGAGAGAGTCGCGGAGTGAGAGAAAGATCGAAGCGCGATTGAGCTAAAGATAGATATCGCGAGGTGCGAGAACGAGAGAGAGCTCGAGTGAGAAAATAGAGAGTGAGGGAAAGAGAGAGCAAGTGAAGAAATAAGAGACGAGTGAGAGAAAGAGAGAGCGAGTGAGAGAAAGAGCGAGCGAGAAAGAGAGAGCGAGAAGAAGAGAGTCAAAGAGAAGCGAGTGAGGCAAAGACGAGCGAGGCAAAGAGCGAGGGAAAGAGAGAGAGAGAGGGAAAGAGAGAGTGAGGGAAAGAGAGAGCGAGGGAGAGAAAGAGAGCGCGAGAGAGAGCGAGAGAGAGAAAAAGCGAGTGAGGCAATTAGGCGGCGTGCGGCGGGAATGATTAGGAGGTCGCGCGTCGGGAGCGATTAGGCGGCGCGCGGCGGGGAGGCGATTAGGCGCGCGCGGCTGGGAGCGATTGAGCGGCGCCGCGGGGACGCGTTAGGCGGCGCGCGGCGGAGCGATTAGGCTAGCGCGGCGGGGAGCGATTATGGAGGCGGGCGCGCGGCGGGGAGCGATTAGGCGGCGCGCGGCGGGGAGCGATTAGGCGGCGCGCGGCGGGGAGCGATTAGGCGGCGCGCGGCGGGGAGCGATTAGGCGGCGCGCGGTGGGGAGCAATTAGGCGGCGCGCGGTGGGGAGCGATTAGGCGGCGCGCGGCGGGGAGCGGTTAGGCGGCGCGCGCCCAGGAAACCGCCCGTACCTTCAGGGAGAACTGGTACATGGGGTGGATCTTGCTCAGGTCGTTCATTATAAAGTAGAGCAGCGATGCCCGGGCCGCCGCCAGTCGGTAATGCTCGCGCGCCTCATTGATCTTCGCCTCCGTTACTTTGGCTTCCTGGACCTGCGCAGGGAATCAAGGTGATGGGTTATCATTCCGGCGCCGACAAGGAACGCGCAATCTTAACCCGTTCACGCCCACCCCCCTTGAAGTCCTTACTTAATAATATATCCCTGTGGCACAGCCAGCAGCACACTGAGGAAACGCAAACGCTCGAACAAGCTGTCTGTGAGCAGGTTACCGACTCTGCACTTCTTACTCCCAGGGAGTGCTGAAACGTTGTGTAATGGGGCACGCAGACGCTTATAGGGGTCCCATGTTAAAATGGATAAGAAGTAAAGAGTGACACGCTGTGGTCATTTGCATGTCATTACCCAGAATCCCTGGCTGCAGTGGAAGCCGTGTATAATGGGGAAGGGCGGAGGATAATGGGGAAGGGCGGCAGATAACAGGGTAGGGCGGAGGATAACGGGGAAGGGCGGAGGATAATGGGGAAGGGCGACGGATAATGGGGAAGGGCGGAGGATAACGGGGAAGGGCGGAGGATAACGGGGAAGGGCGGAGGATAACGGGGAAGGGCGGGAGATAATGGGGAAGGGCGGAGGATAACGGGGAAGGGCGGAGGATAATGGGGAAGGGCAGAGGATAATGGGGAAGGGCAGAGGATAATGGGGAAGGGCGGGGGATAATGGGGAAGGGCGGAGGATAATGGGGAAGGGCGGCGGATAATGGGGAAGGGCGGAGGTTGCAGACCTGGCTGAGACATGTGAATGTGCTCACATATTGGATTTTTATTTATTTAATTATACAAATTCCTGTTCAAATGAATATGTTTCTCTTTTTTCTCCAGGAACACGGGATTCAAAGAGATTAGCTTCTTCTGCTTCACTAGTGACGTCATAATTACTGCGCAAACAATGGTGCAAAACCTTCTGCTCTAGTTGTGAGGGCTGGCAAACAGTCTGATCAGCAAAGACATTAGATACAGGTTGTGAATATTCTTCCAAGCTTTTGTTCAACACGGAAATTACTTTAAAAATACAGCATTTTTCATGGTCTTATTTAAAAACCGAGGAGTAGAGAAACTCCCGTCCTCAAGGGACACCAACAGGTCCGGTTTTAAGGATATCCCTGCTTCAGCACAGGTGGCTCAATCCATTTTCTGTAAATCCAGTTAATTAAACTCTTATCTGGATATCACAGCTCGTCCCCTTTATCTATTTGGCCAAATACTCTGCATGAACAAGTTCCCTGCATATAGAACAGCTTACAAACAGTCTCATCGCACAAATCCCGCCGTACCTTCTCCTCGATTTCCGCCGCCGTCTTCTTGGTGATCTCCAGGTTCTCCACCAGAGCCGTGTCCCCCAGGAAATTCCCCGAGGCCGAAGACAGGCGGGATAGCAGGTTGTCCTCCAGCGTCTTCAGGGTGATCTTGAACCCGTTCTGCTGCGTGGTCAGGTTAGACTGGAACGGGAGAGGGTGTTACAGCCAAACGAGTGACCGCTGCGACGGAGTGACCGCTGCGACGGAGTGACCGCTGCGACGGAGTGACCGCTGCGACGGAGTGACCGCTGCGACGGAGTGACCGCTGCGACGGAGTGACCGCTGCGACGGAGTGACCGGCTGCTACGCGTGGACCGCTGGCGGCCGCGTGAAACCCGGTCCGCAGCGTGAACCGGTCCGGCAGCGTGACCTCGTCGCGTGACGGTCCGTGACGCCGGTCCTGACTCGTGAACCGGTCCTACAGAGTGACCGTCGACAAGAGTAGACACGTTCCGACGGAGTGACCGCTGCGACGGAGTGACCGCTGCGACGGAGTGACCGGTCCGGCAGCGTGACCGGTCCGGCAGCGTGACCGGTCCGACAGAGTGACCGGTCCGACAGAGTGACCGGTCCGACAGAGTGACCGGTCCAGCAGAGTGACCGGTCCGGCAGAGTGACCGGTGCGATGGAAGCGCAGCCCTCTCCTCTTCTGAGTGCGGCCCCTGGGGCCAGGTCTCGGCGTGCCATTTCCTAATCTTTGCGCAGGAGTTACATATTAAGAGACGTTTGCAATATTAAGGCGGTTAAATTGAAGCTCTCGCCAAGTCCCGGCGCAGAGGAACGGTTACCATGGAAACCTCAGACGCCGGAGATGAAGAAAATCAGGATTTTAACACTAATTTTTTTTTTTTGTAGAAAAAACAGCAGGACTTGCTCAGGGGGAATAAGATACTAACATTATTATTATTAGATTGTAAGCTCTTCAGGGCAGGGACTCCTTTCCCTATTGCCTTATGTCTGAAGCTTATTCCCATTATGTTAGAATATTATGGCATGTATATATTAGATCCTTATAGCTGTTTAGCTGACCACATAGATTGCAAGCTCTTCGGGGCAGGAAATTCATTTTCTTAATGTTACTTGTATGTTTGAAGTGCGTATTACCACTATGTGTAATTTATATTATCATGTCCCGTATATATCACTGCTGTGAAGCGCTGTGTACATTAATGGCGTTATATAAATAAAGATATACATATATACGATTCTTAGGGGGAAACAGCTTTAAATATTTCTAAAATAGAGCACAAAGAACGTCCCCAAAGTTTAATAAATGTAGATTTAAAAAAATAAATACAGTAAAAAAAAAAAAGTTATCAGCAACACGGATCTAAGTGCAGTTCTATTTCCGAATGTCTTTGCTATTTCATTTCGTCTTGTGCGTACGATAAAAATATGATGAAACGCAGCGGCACAAAGCGAACGCGTCGAGAGCCTGAAACTGCCGCCTGCCGCGGAAACTCGCTGTGTGCAGGAAAGACAATACAAGATGAAAGTGATTCCTAATCCGGAGATCTTAATGCATCGATTGCAGGTTCACCTTCCAGTACAGAAACGGAGCGTTTCTTTCATATAAACTCAGCAAACAGTGTGAGCGCTAATTCCAAAGCACGCGCTTTTCTCCGCTGCGCGTCTGATTAACAGAAGATAAGAAAACTTTCTCACCTCCGAAATAATGAGGCCAGGAAACTTATAGAAAAGAAAAATACAGCTGCATTTATTCAATTGCATTTGTTTCTGTAATTTTCCCTCTTAAGCTGCCAAAAAAAAGTTGATTTGTTTTTAAAGGTGCAATCCCACGTAGCCCGCCGGAAAACAAGCGTTCGTTAAGGATTTAACAGTCGTACGTGTTTCACTAAATGAATATAACCATTCTACTAGCAAAGATTCGCGGCTTTCTTTTGTTTGGAATTCATTACAAGTTGAATTTCTTAGGGGCCTCTGAATGTGTTTTTTTAACCTTTATTAAAACCTGTGCTTATAAGAGAGCCAATAAACATAAGATTTGGAGGAGACAGGGGGTTCTGCCTGTGCAAACTCCTGCTGAACAGACAGTGACATCACACAGAAGGGAGCAGACCAAGGGAATCAAACCTCTTCCAGATCTCAGCCCACATTAAAAAATATTATAAACCATGTCACTGCCATTAGTACACGTTACCTCTTGGAGAGACTGACCCCTTAACCCTGTCACTGCCATTAGTACACATTGCCTCTAGGAGAGACTGACCCCTTAACCCTGTCACTGCCATTAGTACACGTTGCCCCTA